>OZ012735.1:24978185-25373185 GCA_963859935.3 Lathyrus sativus
GGCATATCTCATAGGCACTTGTATATGAGGGACTTGCCCCATGTATAAAGGAATCACCTCACACTTGAGGGACTCATCAGGATAATGGGAGAAAAACAAGACTAAATTACTTCGCCCTTTCAAAGCCTTATTGTTTGAGGGACTATGTATTGTTATATTTGTAAAAGATTCACAAAGGGCGACGTGGGAGACAAGTAATGTTACGCCTCGCCCATAACACCTTTCTAATCGTTTGTTTTCTATATGGATCACCCAATTACTAGATGTGACGCTCATTCCTCAAGCATGTCACTCACTTTTGGGATAACTCGTCTAAAGTGGGAAAGCATGGGAAGTGACGTATCTCTAGCCTATAATGGTGTGGAAGAAGTAAGGAGGAAATTAAACATGCTCTTTTGAATAATATGAAGTTAACTCCTTGCTCTCATATTCTCCCCAAAGTGATTGCTACTTCATATGCGTCTTGGATCTTGTCCCAAAAAAATCCTATAAATATCTCAACTCCAAAGTTGAGAAGTACAATACGATATTTACACAAATATGAAACACATAGATGTTTTCACCTCCCTACGTAAGTTAGTAATATATATATACACACACACGATAATTAAATTAGTATATAATTAATTTTTGTATAAAAAGTAATGCATAAAATTAAATATTAATCATAAATGTTAATTTTTAATTAGTGCCCTTTGAAAACAAAAATAATTGGATGAGAAGACTTTTATAAAAGGTTTTTTTAATTTAATAATTAACATACAATTATATCAATGGTAGTGATTAATATATAATTATTGGGGACGATTTTAAAGAAAATTTGATTATTGTGAGAAATGAAAATATTTAATTTTAATTATTAAAATTAATAAACTCCACTGATTTCTCTTTTTATTATTTTTACGTAGAAAGAAAATATTTAGTTTTTGTCTTTTTAAATAATATAATTGTTTGAAAATAATTTTATAGGTGATATTTTTATTTACTCATTAATGTATAAATATGTGTTATCAATAATATAATTATATGTTAACAACATATTTTTATTAATATGCAAAATATTTATAATCATAAGTAGATATTTCATTTAAACATGCTATCACAAAATATTTATAATCACAAAGAGATATTTTTGTTAATATAATTACAAATAAATATTTTTATTTGATCATTACTAAAAAATATTTAATTCATATTGTCGCAACTGCAAAAAACACCCGGTAGAAAAACAGAAGAGTCGCCACCGAACGTTATTTATCCCAAATAGAGAAAAAAGAAACTATCAAAGAAAACCTGAAGAAATTTGAATAGTTGGTTAGACAGAGAGATTCCAGATGGTGAAAGAATTAGAAGTGTTGAAAGACTTGTTTTGTATTTCTCGATTGCAGATGGCAATATACAACATGAGTGAGTGCGAATTAAAGATGACAGCGACGTTAGGGCTATGATGTTTGGAAATGATGATATTGTTTTTATTGTTGTTATATCTTAGTTGTTGGGTAGTATTAATCTCTATATTTTTAATGGTTTGTGTTGTTGTTTTTGAAGTATTTTAGTTTGTTCTCTTGTAACCAGAAGTTGTTATACATATTAAATTCCAAGGTTACAACTTTTTTAACGACATAAGTAAATCTATCTAGAAGTTTTTCCAACATTGGGACAACATTTCCTTGTATGACTAGGAAGACGACATATTCCACACAATCTTTCCATTTTCTCAGTTGTGTCCATTTCGGATCTAATTCGCGTGCTTTTGAGGCGGCCCTTTTTGTTTCTCCTCATGTATTCATTGTGGTAAATTGTGTCCCCATGATAGGTTGGTCAATAGTCCTCACTAGATACCACTGGAAAGCTATTATTGTAGATACCAAATAAGTTCACGACCTTGTAAACTTTTGATAGTTGCAAGAATGAGTCCTGACGAACACTGGAACATGCCGCAATGACATGGGAACAAGGCATACGGAAGGTTTGAAACTTTCCGCAGTCACGCCAATTTTTATAAATTTCCACCATGTAGTATCCCATTGGTCGACCCTCATTGTGGTCCTTTGTCTCGTCAACAATGAAGTTGTAATCGTGATTCTAAAATGCTCTAACTAGATGTGAGGCCGCTTTAACAGTTTCCTCCTTCATATATTTCATGCAAGTTTCGCTAAATAATTGCCCTGATTCCAAAATCGCGCTCCATTTTTTTGTCTCTTGTCACAAATAATGATCCCAACCTATAATAGGTTGCTCTCACTAATGCATTGATGGGTAGGTTTATAGTTCCCTTATTTATGTTGTTCAGTGATTCCACAAGGTTAGTTGTCATGTGACCCCATCGGCATCCTCCATCAAATGCCCTTGTCCACTTCTCCACTAGAATTTTATCCACTCATCTTAATGCCTCTGAATTTGACAATCTTATTTCTTCGTGGTAGTACATGAATGATGGTTGGTTTAGGCATACCCCGTTTCACAACTTTTTTATGGAGGTTTCTGTCTTTGATTTCCCGCATAAATTTTTTAGCAATGTGTCTTATGCAGTAGACATGGACAGAAGGAGGATTGTTCCAACCATTAGCAGGATTATTGTAAGCGCTTACAATAGAGGCATGTTTGTCGAAAATCAAGCATAAGTTGGGTTGTGGAGCAACATGTGTTCTGAGGTTCCTAAGGAAAGAACTCCAAGCTTCACCAGTCTCACCTTCGACTAGAGAAAAGGCAATTGGAAGTATGTTATTGTTTCCTTCTTGTGCAACCGCCATCAACAATGTTCCTTTGTATTTTCCATACAACCATGTTCCGTCAACTTGAATAACAGGTTTGCAGAATGTAAAACCTTTGATGCACTATTGAAATGCCTAGAAGAGACGAAGGAATATCCTACTTCTATCAATACAGGTTCCATCAGGAGTATATGCTGGAAGCGAATCCAATACTACAACCGTTCCATGAATATATTTTTGAAGTGCTAATAAATATTGTGGAAGTTGATTGTAAGATTATTCCCAATTACCATATACATGTTCAACTGCTTTAATTCTTGCAATCCAAGCTTTCCTGTATGATGGAGTATAGTTAAACCACACAACGACATGAGAGATAATTATGCTCACCTTCACAGATGGATCTATGCCCACAAGATGCAAAATCTCTTGGCATATTAATTGAGAGCTTAGTTTACCACGATCTTGTCGAAGAATGGTGGTTGTGGAAATGTGAGGTGGATCAATCGAACCTATCTCCCAACAATCACTTCTCTTCCGATAGGACATTGCTAATCGAAACTTGTAAAGTTTGTTACGACATACTATCACATAGTGTTTTGCATCATTGTGGTCTACTTCAAAATCAACAAAATTATCTATGTGAAACTTTATTGTAGCTTGCGTACATTCTGCTTTTGTGCGGTACTGGTTCCCCACTTTGAAAACACCTTCAATCTGTTGAGAAGGATTATAGAATAGATCCGAGGATGGCTCGTCTCCATCCAAATGCAAGTTAGTCATGTGCTAGGGAGGACAATAGACATGACTTAATGGTAATGCTTCTTGATCTACGTATTCAACTTGAGTGATTGCAGTGTAGTCCTCAGTCCCAAACAAATTCACTATTTGATCAACCATGGCCTTTGTTTCTTCTTCCTCCTCGTCGACAACATCAACTTTATCTTGTTCCAATGTCTGTGATTGGTCAAATACTTGAGATTGATCTATTACTTGAGATTCGCCAAAATTTTGGGATTGTTGAGGTTGACTGAGTAATAGATACAACTCAATATAGTCGAACTCAGAGTGTTCATGGCTTTCAAACATGCTTTGAAAATCTTCATCGTCTCGTACCTTGTGCTGAAAATACTTGACCTTAAAAGAATGGGATTTTTATATATAATTTGAGAGATTGGACAGGACATTATCTTTGACTCTATTTTCTCTTTGAAAGACAAGAAATTTGATTTCCTGCTTATTGTAAAATGGGTAACATCGGTATTTTGAAACCCGAATTCGGAAATATCAGAGACGTATGTCTCACCATTAATATGAGCATGAAAAATATAATTTGTTGTTCTAGACAATTTTTAGTGTAGTTAAATATTGTGTAGATAATGGTTACCCTCTCCAATGTTATCTGATTAATATAAGTCATGGAGAATAAAAAATTATTTTTACTCTTAAAAGGGTCGTCAATAGCTAGGCAACCCCTCCTTAAAATTGTACTAGGACGCCAATGTGAGGGCAGTCCCCTCCTTAAAACATAGACTAAGGCGCCAATGTAAGGGCATCCCCCATCTAAAAATGTAATATGGCGCCAATGTGAAGGCAACCACCCTTTAATGTGTCATAAAAAAAATCTTAGAGCTTTGCATGCACTAAATTTAATTATTTTTCTTCAATGTCATCAAGGTATCCCAACTATACTTCTTCAATGTCATCAATGTAACATTTATTTTGATCATCTACCTCATACTATTATTTACTATAAATACATGTTGCCTTCCATTCATATACTCATTAACAAATACCTTTCCTACTCCAACTTGATATAATCACATTCCTACTTGGTGAAGAAAAATGGTTCTTTTAACAATGGGAGAAAAACATAGAGAAACACTGAACAATATTGCGTCTTATGTAAGTATAATATTTCATTAGGTTGTATCTTACTATTTTTTTTCATTATGTTGTATCTTACTATTTTTTTCTTAGAACCCTCACAATTTTCGAACTCGTGTCCATAATTATTATGAACATAACGAGTTCATTGAATCTTATTTGGTGCACGCCGAATTTGGAGACCTCATAAAGTTCAAAAGTTATTCGGTTGATACAAAGTTTATTCTAACTCTTCAAGAAAGGTGGCGACTCGAGACGCATACATTTCATCTTTCAATAGGTTAATGTATTGTTATCCTTTAAGACACATACATGTTGTTGGGTTTAACAATTAACGGTAAGGCGGTAAATAGTCCCACCAATATTGACGCTAGTGTTGGAGAATAAATTTTAGGGGTAACCTTGACTCCTAGAGAAGTGAGGGGTCAAAAACTTAAATTAGCATGGCTCAAAAGAAATTATAGTGCAATAAGATTAACCGAAGATTCTCCTGAAAAGGAGAAAATAATAAAAACTAGATTTTATATCATGTTACTAATAGGTTTATTTTATGTCCGAATGCAAGTGGTAACGCTATTCATATTATGTATTTACCTTTATTAGAGGATATAGATAAATTAAAAACATATAGTTGGAGGTCTGCCACGTTATCGTACCTCTATAGATCTTTGTGTAATAATGCAAAAGCAAATTATTCTACTTTTACTGGATGTGTTGTTCTTCTTCAAGCTTGAGGTGATCGAGAATGACCAATCTAGCGCCTATCAATCACAATAATTACGTATTTCCATACGCAACAAAGTAATTCTACACCAAATATGTAATACAAAAGATATCCTCTTACTTAACTTATACTATTAACAACAAATAATTTATATTCAGTTTGTAGGTGTCAACACTTGGGATGAATTACGACAATTGTCCCCGTTACAACATCACCTAATACTGAAACCTTTTGGATCATTTGGATTAAAATGATGTATTGTCACTAACCTACCTATTTAAAATAGAGTTATCTTTACTATTAACATATGCTAAACTTATATTTTTTCTGCTAGAGTTTATTTGTTGACCATATCTCGAGTTAGAAGGCATGCATGAAGTGAATATATAAGACGTTGCGGTGTGGAGTGCAAAGGTACTGATTATTGCGTTCACTACAGTGGAGATGCATCACAGTGATCGTGTGAAACTACAATTTGGTATGCTATAGGATATTCCAAGTCCACCAAGATGTTTCTCCAAATACCACAAAAGAAAAGTCTCAGACCAATTGGACTACCCGATTAGACGCACTATGCAAGAGCTGAGTGTCGTGAATGGAAGCATCGTCGTTTTCTTGTCCTGACCAACACGGTACTGCCATTCGAGTCTAAACCATCTATCTAATACATGAATTGGTATAGATCGGTTACCATTGGTTTCTTTTCTCATCCAAGATATTTGGTTGGCCCATGCCAACAAGATTCATCATCACGTACCCAACCCCCAACCTAACAAACCATTTACACTCAAAATCAGCAACCCATGTCACTCACACAACCACAATACCATAAACATACCCCATACAAATTCCCCCATCCCAACAAAGTTTTTTTCAGTCCCAATACCAACAAACTCAACCACCTTACCAATCATACTCCTACAATAATACATAACAAATTAACGTGGAGTATCAAACACCACATCAAACCTTACTCACCCAAACATTTACACCAATGTCACCTTTCAACCAACTCAGCTACCGTCCTAACATAGCCTCATCAACCCAACTACCTCAACAAAACTATGAAGATATGGACAACTCTTTTAATCTGAACGACTTTACTGATTTAACCTCGTCTTTATGGGCCCAAATACACGAGTTTCTTGAATCCGAACCAACACAATCATCGACGATGATTTCCTATAAAACACCTTATGTGGACT
Source organism: Lathyrus sativus (assembly GCA_963859935.3). Taxonomy (NCBI): domain Eukaryota; kingdom Viridiplantae; phylum Streptophyta; class Magnoliopsida; order Fabales; family Fabaceae; genus Lathyrus; species Lathyrus sativus. The sequence continues at coordinate 24,984,716 of OZ012735.1, forward strand.
CGACACCACCACCACAAAGAGTATCAAGAGACATACAGTCTCGAGGGTGCGGTACCAGCAGATATTTATTTCGACTCAGTCGTAGAAATTAATGTACAATGTTAATCAAATTATTATTATATAAAATTATTTATTAATTATACATTATTATATAATATATTATTTATTAAATATTAAATAAAAAAATCATTTAAGAGATGACTCTAGAGCTATTAACGCCCCCTCTTAAATTTAAAAATGACTCTAGGACTATTGGTGCCCCCACTTTAACTTTTAAAGAGGACTTCTATATTATCGCCCCCCTCTTTAAATATTTTTTTTGAAATATGGATATTTTAGGATATATGATAGAAACATGAGTATTGGATAATATTGTTCAAAAACATCATTATATGGGTAAAAAATTTCATAAATATAAATCCAGAAGTTCAATAAAATCTCACCTAGAGAAGATAAAGGAAACTTAATAGGAATAAAATAATTGTAAAAAGAATGTGAGAGAATGGTTTAGTTAAGAAAAAACCGGAGAAGATACTTGGTTTTATTATTATATAATAAAATTCGTTATACGGTTACAACAACATTCTGAATTCAATTCTGATTCTGATAGAGAAACAACATTAGACTTTGTGGCTCTCTGCCCACTGCTCTGCAATCCCACCACACCACCATTCTCTTTTTTTTCTCTCTCTTAATCTTTCTCTCTCTATAATCTCTCTACTCTACTCTCTAGAGAGAATAGAATTTTAGCATCCCAACGTGAGGCTACACTCTCCTATAGATACACAGACCATTTTCTGTTTACCTTGTTTGAAACACCAAAAATATTACATTCTGCCCCTTGTTTTCTACTATTTCAATGTTTCTTCTTCTCCAAACCCAACATTAAAACTTTTTACCTTTCCAACTATTTTCATCCTCACATCCCATCCCCTATACAGAATCTCGTTTCTCTCCATCGTTCACTTACTTATATTATTACTAGTTTTGAAACTTTTCTTCTCTCATTGAGGAAATTTCTCCAAGGTTATTACTTTCTTTCTTTTTTGGCTAAGTTTCATACTTTACTAAAATGGGTTTGTTGGAGAAGTTGGAATGGGCAAATGCTTATGGAAAGAAGCATTACAGAAGCTTCTTTTGGAGGATGAGGGCTGCAGTGAAGAGGACTTTGAAGAATGGTAAAAAACAGAGGCTCAAGTTTCAATATGATCCTTCAAGTTATGCACTTAACTTTGATGATGGAGGTTCTCGTTCTCATCTTACAGATACCACGGTGAAGAAATTCATTGCAGAAGAATCACAAGTTCATGAGTTTAAAGACATTGATAACACAATCTGGGTTTATGTCATTTGGGTCAAGACTAAGTAATTTATTTTTTTATCATGTTTGGTAATTTTATGCTCTTTGTATGTTTCTAGTTTAGTAATGGGTAAGAAAAACAATGGCACTTTTTTATTTTCGAGGATCTTGTTCTCATCCCTTGTGTTACAGTACTATACAATACATCCTCTACTTCTGCCACGAGTTACAAGTACAGCACTTAATTGTTTACATTCTTTTATTATTATGTTTTAAGCAAGCTCACGAGTTTAAATGGTATGATATGTAACTAACTGCTAAATAAAATTTAGTCACACTGGAGAAAAGTGAAAACAGGACCATTGTTCTTCACCTTTGCCAGAGAATTGTTTTTCATTAATGAGGCAGAGTAGAGAAGTGAAGAGAATTCTGAGGCATAACGGTCCCTGGCAAAAGAAAATAAATGTTTGTCATATTTGGGCTATCTTCTGCAGTCATGAGAAACATTTTTATATTTTCATATATTCAACAGATATTTTCATATATCCAACAGATTACCGTAACAAAGTAACTTGAAAGGAAAAAAATTGAATAAACGACTGTATTTTACAATCTTTTTGTACAACAGTATAAAACCACTGGAACAGCTATCTAGGAGAAAACGAACATCACATTTTATCGAACATCCTTCAACTTAAAGAAATACAATTTTTAACAACAATGGCAACAATCACTTCATCTAGAACCTAAAATCTCCACATTCAAATTGAAATGTCACAAGCTTTTAAGCAGGATCTTCTAAGACAGCCGTGGATATATCATTTATGCGAGGAAACAAAGCTTTCTCGCCCAGCTGGTTTTGGGCCCATATCAACATCTTCAACAAGCTTGGAAGTTTTGGGTCTGGTGGAAGAAAATAAGTCAATATCAGCAAATTCTAAAGCATTGAATTATCGATTTGCCAAAAAATAGCAGAGTAAATTGGAGTTTTGCAATAAGTTTAGAAACAATCCATAGACCCTTAACACAACACAGGAGGACAGAATATCATAACAAACAATTTACAAACAAGTGCAGAGAATGGCTAGTTCGGAAAATCCACAGTTAAGACTGAAAGAAATAAAAAATCGAAGTTTTAACAGGCTATCAGCAGTAACCCAAGTAATACTTCAATATACATAATTAAATCAACAGAAATTAACAATCGAAGCCTAACTGCAATAACCCAAGTAATACTTCAAACTCAATTCTTCATCTCAGCTTGTTATCATCTGTGTATATACACTTCAATATCCAAGTTAAGCATCAATAAAATGGTTTGTCATATCAAAAAATAAAATAAAATAAAATGATCAAATGCATCTTCAAATCAAGAGGATTCCAATCACAATTTGGTTGCAGGAGTTGAACACCACAAAGAAAAATATTACAAGATGTGGGACATATATAAACATAACTCGACATGCAAAGGAAATCATCTAAACTGCTAGTACTAGAGTTAGACAAATGGTGAAGGGTTTTGGCCGTTTGCATCAAGTCATCGGATGTTTAAAACTTATTGCCATCATGGTATAGCCAAAAATGTATATAGGATAACTGGCTACAAATATGATCGATCCTAGCATATGAATAATAATAAGTCCTCTCAGCATTCCTTGGAATCTAGATTTATTAACGCATGCAAATACTTCAGAAAGTTAATCACTTACAAGCACTACAAGTTTTAATCTATCTGAGGCATAAACCGTCACAATGTACATTAACAGAATAGTGGTTACCAAATTGGGGTGAATCTGGCAACGCATCTATACATGTTAAAAAAACAGATTTTTAAAACAAACCAAACACATACCTTTTTCATGACTCTGGCTTGTAAGTATAGCTGCATTCACCTCACTTGCTGTTTTTAGACGCTGTGATATGTCAAGAAGCTCTCCAACAGGACAGTTTGAGAAGTCTTCAAAGGCAAGCAGTGCAACAGTCCTCTCCAATTCTTCCAAAAAGCTTTGCTGGAAATTAGATATAAAGCACTGTGTTAGCACCAAGTCTGTGCCACAAATTGAAATTGGATAAAAAAAAACGTTCCAATTTTAATTTTTCCTGATTACAGGCTACCAAAGCAACTTATCACCAAAACTGTTAATAAGCCCCGTTAGTAATAACAGAAATAATTCACTAATACAGGTATAACATGACAATAAAGACATGTAAAAATTCATTGTAAGAGTTTACATTTTCCTCTCCCCTTGGTGCAAGCTCCTCCTGTGCAAACTCTAAAGCTTCGTCTACTTTTCCATTCCGGATTAGTTCTATCAGCCGCTGCTGCTGAAGATGGAAAAATAATTGGGGGTTTGTGTCCAGTATCTGCAGACAGTATTATAAAACAGGTGTTAATTTTATAGAAGAGATGAATAAGGCAAAGATCAATGAATGCTCTGATGTGTACAAAATGTTTTGTATGGATTCTGCACGTATTAAGAATAAGGAGGGAGTCATCACCAAGAAATTCATGAAAAATGGAAAATGAGATTTCCACACAATTTTTCATTACAAAAACAAATCTTTGAAGATACAAAATCGACCCAAGAAAACAAACTATTGAGTAAAAATCTATGTAGCACCGACACCTCTGAAAAAAGGCATGTATGTGTCCGTGTTGGTATCGGACACCTGCACCGACACTAGTGATTACGTTCAATTTATTCATTTTTTCAAATTATTGTCTCTTTCGTCGTGTCAGTGTCGGGGTTGTGTTTGGGGTGTCCGTGCTTCATAGGTAAAAATATAAGAAACAATAAGAAAACAACAGCTTTGAAGCACAATGAAATGATAATACTTAAGATCAAAGCATTTGCTCAAATTTAAAACACTGCATTTATGCAAGTTATATCCCCTTTTGTCAAGATATCACATCAACCAGAGATATGTTGGAGTAGTTCAAATAAAGCACGAGCAATCCTCACCCATAAGAGTTAGCTTAAGGGGTAGAGATGAGTCTAGAGAAGCCTGAGATAGTATCAGAGCATGTCCTAGTTGTTGTGGAGCCATCCACATTTGCCCATACCACAAAAATCTAATATTGGGCTTGAAAGGGATGTGCTTAGATCCCTTTTCAACTAGAGATAGTATTATACAATTAAGGATAGCAAGATAACCATGTAAAAAAAATTTCTGCCTAAATTCTGATTAAAATAATTATTACATGCACCAGCTAGAAAGGGTGTGTTGAGATCCCGCATAAATCTATGGCAAGATTACTTTGGCACATATGAGCATGAGATAGCAAGATAACCAATTAAATGAGGTGGTGTCATGTTCTATTAAAATTCTGCATCAATTTGATCATAGTCATAGACAACATTTGCATTAAAAAAAATTGACCACATTCATGAACAATGTGTATTATGGAGATTGCTGACAAAAAATAATGAAGACTGATATACATACTACATAGAATAGAAAGTGAAAAATTGCGGTTATAACGAAATTGGGGGGAGTAAGAATTCTATAAAGCATCTGGAAGAATGGAATTCATTTCCATATCAAAAAGAAATGGACAAAGCTCACCTCGGGATTTAAGTCATTGACTTTCTCAATTGCATCTTCAACGTTACCACTTTGTACCGCCTTCTTAACAGCCATCCGATCAGTGATTGTAGCAAGTTCAATGTCAGCTAAAGATCAATAAGGACAAGCATAAATTGATTAAACAAAAATGATTCCACCCTCTCCCAAAAGAATAATAAAAATTGAAAATAAGAAAGAAAAAAAAGGATACGCTCAGTTCCAGACTCCTTGCGGAATTTCTCAGCAGCTTCCACGAAACCCTCAGTGACAAGGAAATTCATTACCAACTTATTCATGTCTTCTTTCCTAACCTTGACATTATTCAGCTTCCTCTCCCACTCTTCCCTTGGAATCACTTTCTTTGATGCCGCCTTTACACATGTATTTTAAAGACAAAAATCATCAGTTTACCATCATTTCCATGACACGCTCAGAAATCAGAATCACTAGATTTCCATCACCCAGGATGCACCATTGACTATAACCAATCATATATAGCAATACTTCCAACGAAAAGACCCTTTGAACATCAGAACTATTAACCAAACACAATTGCATATCTTCACTTTCTAGAAATTAATACACAAATTCAAGATCCTTATCAAAACCTCTTTAAAACATCATAACTCTTAACCAAACACAAATTCAAGAACCTTATCTAAACCTCTTTACAACATCAGAACTCCTAACCAAACACAAATTCAAGATCCATATAATTTGGGGAAAACGAAAAGCAAAGAGATAAAGTCAAATACCATTGCCTCAACTTCTGCTAGCTGACGAACTACAACCCAAAACAATGACATCAGTGCACACGCTCGAACCTCATTTTAACAATTGCACCAAAACTGCAGGTCGTATATCAAAGAAACAATTCAAGATCAATACCGTCACATTCTTCCGATCAATAATCAATGATTAATTTCAAAAACCCTAAACAACGCAATACTCCTTAAAATTCCGAACAATTGCACCAAAACACCAAAACTTCAATTCAAGATCAAAACCGTCACATTCTTCCAATCAATAATCAATAATTAATAGTAAAAAACCTAAATCTTGAAACTCAAAACCCTATCCAATTAACGGAAAAAAAGAATTTTACAAAAAGAAGAGTATAAAGCGAATTTACCTCGGAACGATTCAGATTGGAATGGATTGTTGATCTGGAAATTGGAGTCTGAGAGTGTGAACCGGAGAGTGCGGTGACGCCGACGATCGTTTCTTGTTCAACTTCTTTAATCGAACGGTTTCTGAACTTCAATAACTTGATTGTGCTTCGGCTTGATTTTTTTTTTTTTTGGTTTCTAATTGGGTTCGGGTTTTGACGATTTTACTTGGGCCGGGTATTTATTGCTTTGAAAATGAAGGAAATATATTTATTTTAATAGGATTTTTAATTATTCAGTTTAAGTTTATATTGGATTTTTTTTTGGGTAATGTTAACTTGTGCCCTTGGGGCACATGTTAAGTGATAAATATAGTAAAAAATTATTGGAAATTGTGTTTTAAATTTAATACAAGTTATGTTTTAAATTTAATACAAGTTAAACATTAATGATTTTATTGCTTTTTTCAATATTTATTTTCTATTTGTGGATTTCTTAACATGTGCCCCAAGGGCACAAGTTAACATTACCCTTTTTTTTAAATATTCTATACGTAATTTCAATTTTATACCAGTCACATCAAATAAACATAAAACTACAAAAGAGTTCATTGCTATATTAAGCTAAAAGCGTAAAAACACGAGTAAATAGTTTTAACTAAGTATAATTTTGTAAATAATTAAAGTATTAAAGGCTTAAATATATCATAAATAATAAGTTATCACCTAAATAAAAGTCAATTAATCTAAATAAACTCCTATGTTAGAGAAATCATTGTTCCAACATCAATGAACTAATTAAATGTCAAATATAAAACAACATTTGTCAATCATTTATTAGACAAAATGCTAATGACATGTTTTCTTCGTTTGACTTAATACATAACCAAATATAACAATTATTTTATTATTATATTAACGACCTAAATATTCGTTATGAAATTTCACAATGGAACATCCGGTTGTGAATGTAAGAACATGTGAGAACTCAAAGTCATATTAAAGTTAAAAACAATTTAGGTTTAAATTGTTAGTTGGTTCTTATAAATTAGCGAGTTTTTTTTGTTTTGATCTTTATATCTCACTTTTATGTTCGTTTTATTCCATAAAATTAAAATCCATAAAAAAATCCGCAGGTTTCCTTCGAATTTGGATTTAGAAACTAAAACACAAGAAAAAAATAAAATATAAAGATCAGACAAAAAACTTACAGAACCCAAAATAAAAAATTCGTTAACTTACCTAAATCAAAAATACATTTAAACCAAAAACTTAATATTATTTTAATATATTCCTACAAATTGACAAATAAACTGTGTGCATATGAACCTACCCAAACAATCATAAATTTTTATTTTGCAACCATTAAACCTCGACAATTTAGTTAAACTATCAAAAACGAATCTTATTTTAATATATGAATATTATTTAAAAAACTTAGAATGTCTAGATATTAATTCTTTTTATGAAAATTAGGCTTCCAATTAATTTTGTTTTATAAAATAACGTGTGTAGATTCTAAAAATATCACATTTGTAGTATCAAACTTGTAACCAGCTTTTATCCTACTTTATTTAATGAAAATTTATGTTCTGATGTATATTTTGTAGATAATTTTGGTTACTTTACAATGGATTTAAAATTGTTTAAATATGAGATATATGGAAAAAGGTACAAGTGATTAATTAGAGGTATGTATAAATTCTAAGTTGACACCATCTACTTCACTAAACATAATTTAAAATATGAACTTAGATAACTATAATTTATATTGTAAATCTAGATAATTATAATATAAAAATAATCTTAAAAATATACGAAAATAAGAAAGATAATGATGTTGTGTTGCATGTTCAATCACCTTTAACTTGTGATCAACACCACTACAATTCTTTTTATAAGTTTGTATTTGTAAAATGAAGGTTTCAGATAAGTGAATGACCCTTATGAAAAAAATTCAACAACATTTTTATAAAATTAAAAAACAAAATCTTTTTTATGCGCACTTTTTTACAAAAATAATATGAAAAAATATATATAGCTTTGTTTAATAAAAGGAGATGTTAAATTTCACTTGCTTTTTAAAAAAGTCATGTTGTCGTACCTCAAAAAAAGCACGATTCTTCGCGAATGGTTGTGGAAAACAGAGTCGCCACCGAACTTTATTTATTCCAAAGAGGCAAAAGAGAATATCGAGAAAACCTTTTAGGAAAAGAACATGGTCATCGCAACCAAGTTCTAGGTTCAGGAGTCGGTTACGTGAGGGGAAGGTATTAGCACCCCTCACGTCCATTGTACTCAACGAGAACCTCTTGATTCGATTCGTGAGAAATGTTAGGTCAGATTGTTTGTTTTCTTCTAAAGGAATAAAATGAAAAGGTAAAGTAAAAGGAGTATTTAGATTTCTAAGGGAAAATGGGTGGTTTTAGATTAAGGTGCTCGCTAAGGATTATGGCTCTTGTGCCTACATATTTTTACTTGAAAGAAGTGAAGAATCAGAGTGTCTGTAGTTCGTAGGACTACGGGAGAAAAGAGAGAAGGTTGCTCGCTAGGATATCGCAATCTTATGCCTACGTATTCTCATTGACAAATGAGAAATTAGAGAGTCCGTAGTTCGGGCTACAAGTGTTGGTTTGATTTTATCGAAAGATACTTAGTCACATTCGACAGAAAATATTGCTTTACCCAAATGGGTGAGGAGAGGACGCTTGCATCACTTTGAATGGATTTCCATATCGACGTTCATGGGAAACATGCTACTTCTCTCGACTCAAATAGGTTATGGGCGAAGCAATACTTTGCGTCGTCTCAAGACACCATATCTCGCATTTATGAAAAGGTTTGACGGTTCGCACGGCGGCGAGAAGTTGAATTAATATGTCTTGACGTTTTGTTTGAATGATGATTACTTAAAGCTTAAGAAAGGCTCATCGGGCTCAAGTAATCGAGAGAGTGGGTCAAAGACTTAACTCTCTCTATTTTTCATCTTGATAAGGGGTTGTTTGAGAAAGTGTTTTGAATGAAAGAAGATAGTTAAAGGAATTTAAATCGGATGAAGATTACTTGAGGCTTAAGAAAGACTCCTCAGGCCCAAGTAATTGGGAGAGTGAGTCAAAGGCTTAACTCTCTCTCTCTTTTTCATCTTAGTGATTGAGAAAGTGTTTTGAATGAAAGAAGATAGTTAAAGGAATTTAAATCAGATGAAGATTACTTAAGGCTTAAGAAAGACTCCTCAGGCCCAAGTAATTGGGAGAGTGAGTCAAAGGCTTAACTCTCTCTCTTTTTCATCTTAGTGATTGAGAAAATATATTTGATTTTGAATCGGGTTATGAATCTTTTTAAGAAAATAATTGTTCGAACTTAAGAAAGGCTCCTCGGGCCCAAACAATTCAGGAGAGAAATCGAAGATTCCATTCCAACTCCCTTTTCATCTTTTATTGAAATATAGTTTTAAGTATAATTAAGTTAATTGATTTGAATTTGAGAAAATGCTCGGTGTGGATCGAGGTTTAAATTTGCGTTCGGAAATGTTAATGGTTTGAACCTTATAGTAAGGAGGTCCTAATTGTGAAGGGTAAGGTCGATGGCAAGATAAAAACGCTTGACTTACAAGTGATAATGGTTTGCACCTTAGGGTTTCGATAGATTTAAAATGTTTTTGTGTTTTTTTTTGTTTGGAAATGAGATATTAACAAAGTAATAACAATATGACAAGATGAAGACAATATGAATATGAACAAAGATAATATGATGACAATGACATATAGACAAAAAGATAAGAAAACATTGGACAAAAATTAAAGTTAGTGGTCAATTACTAATCGGATGAAACGGGTCCACTTTAGCGCTAAGCACTCATATCACGATCTATAAGGAAGTTCATGCTATGGGAGGCCGCACAAGAATGATGTTTGTGCTAAAACACGATGGATAAATGATATTATGAATCAATCTCTAAAGAAATCGTGCCACACGACAAGAAAACAACGGATGATCTCGTTATAATCACAAATTTGTGTCGATTAATCAAAGGTAACCTATCACGATCTCAAAGTATAGAAAATGATCTCAATGATCATTTTCTACATATTTGAAGTCATGAAGGTTAAACAACCTCAATCAACCAACATTCGTAATATTAAAGACTTTCATTGATCAAGATTGAAAATAAAATAAAATCGAAGTAAACTCGTAAATAAAAATCAAAGCATAAAGGAAATGATAAACATCAAGAAATAATAAAGCAACATAATAGATTAAGAGAAGTTAATGTTACAAAAATAAGTATTATTAAAAAAAGAAAGGGAGAAAGAAAGAAGAGAAGAGAAGAGAAAAAAAAACAAGTGGGGAGGCGCAAGAGGTACTTAGGGTGTGCAAATAATAACACACATGGGCCCTTGAACCCATTAGTAATAACAAGACAGAGTGTTTTTTTTGCAAAGGGAGTGTGAACAGATAAAAAAAACTCAAGATGCCCAACAACAAACAAGGGCTCGGTTTGACCAAAACTCACACTAGCATCCTAGAAACTCACGCAAGGCAATGATATTTAAACTAAAACTAACAACAGCATCAGCATATTCATTAAAAAAAATTGATCCAAGCTACAACCATGGTACCGTTTTTAAGAGGAATACGCTCAAAAGAGAAAAATAATTCCTCTTCATCATCGCGAGCATCAGATGCAAAAAAAAAAAATAACAGAAAGACTAGACACGGTTCCATTCCAAACCTTTCTCGTGCACGAATCTTTTCTCTCTCGCCTCAATCTCGTTCACATGCAGCTTCTTCCTTCGTCTCAAACTCTCACTTCAGGTTTGAGCATATTTGCCTCGTCCCACTCTCCGTTTCTCCTTTCTTTCTGTTTGTTTGGTTAAGTTGTTGTTTTTTGTTATGATTTTGGTTTGAAGAAAGAGGAAGGTATTGAGGTTTAAAATGAAGGTTTGAAGGGTTTGTGGTTGTTGATTGAAGGTGCGATGGTTCTATTTTGGTTGTGATGTATATAAGATTTGAGAGGTTGGCGAGGAGTGTTACAGTTTTGGGGTTTTTGAAGGGCGTAAGGGTTTGTTTGTAGATATGGTGGTTGTGAGTATTTTGAATGAGGTTTGGATAAAGTTGAATGAGGAGGAATATTGTGATTGAAGGAAGAATGGGGGGAGGCAATTATGTGGCATCCGATGATTTTTCTTTCTTTTATTTTTTTAAGTGAGGAGAAAAGGGTGAGGTTTTATCCGGAAAATGATGTTGCTGCCATTTATGAATTTGGACGAAACGTCACCTTGTTTGTGTTGCGGTAGCTGTTGTTGGAAATAATAATTTATTTCCATTAAAGTTGTTCCAAAATGACAAAGTGGGTGTTATAATAAATGCTTAGTCCCACATTGGAAGAGGAGTAAAATTAAATAGCATTTATAAGGCACTTGGAACAATGTAATTTCCAAAAGAGCCAAAGAGGATAAAGTGCCACATAGTCATATGTGGTGGTGCCAAAACTTATGTCACTTGTCTCATACAAAACACCCCTCGCCGGTGTCGCCACCGGCGACACCGGCTCCGGAACCGGATCCGGGGGCGTGGGCGTAGAGGCGCTAGTGGCGGCTTGTAGACGGCACTTGAGCACTTAGGCACGACGCATCGGAGCAATCGGGCTATTCGCGGCGTTAATGAGGCGGCGCCGGTGGCGCTCCGGCGAAAAAGGCTGACTTATCCTGGGTATTCAGGCCTTTCCAACTCTAAGACAATTTGAGAGTGTGCTTGAAATACTTTTAAGGAAAGTGATTTCGTTCACGATTCAGTCTGGATCCATTCGACATAGAAGGATTATCTAACAATCTTAAAAGTATTTGTATCATGGATTCCGACGCTGCTGTTTCAAGTATCAAGGTTATGAATCAGGATCTTGTAAAATTGGATCGCTTCGATGGAAACAACTTTACCAGATGGCAAGACAAGATGACATTCCTGCTTACTGCACTCAAGGTTCACTACGTCTTGGATCCCGATCTGACACCAATTCCAGAACCAACTGAAGATGATTCTGACGAACTCAAGAAGAAGCGCATGCTGCGAAGGGAGGACGAATTACTATGTCGTGGGCATATTCTGAACACGCTGTCTGACCGCCTATACGACCTATACACAGACAATCCGTCCGCTAGAGACATATGGAATTCACTGGAGTTTAAATTCAAAGCCGAAGAAGAAGGTACGAAAAATTTCTTAATTTCTAAATACTTTGATTTTAAATTTATAGATTCCAAGCCCATACTTCCTCAAGTGCACGAATTGCAAGTCCTGGTGAACAAAATCAAAACGGTGAAAATAGACATTCCTGAAACCTTTCAAGTTGGTGCAATCATTGCGAAGTTACCAAGTTCGTGGAAAGGCTATAAAAAGAAACCGTTGCACAGTTCTGATGACTTTTCCTTGGAGAAAATCCAGAAGCATCTTCGAATCGAGGAGGAATCGAAGGAGAGGGAAAAATCAGAATCTGCGGGTCTTTCCAAAGCCAATGCTGTGACCAGAAAGGAAAAGAAAAAACATGATGTCAAGAAAAGTCACACCGCACCAAAAAAGGAACATACCAAGTTCAAGAACTTTGGTGGTCCGAAGGGTCCGAAAAATGGATGCTTTGTATGTGGAAAACCTGGACATTATGCTCGAGATTGCAGGCATAATAAATCAAAAAAGGAGATCAATGCAGTGAATGCTAATGATGATATAATTGCTACTGTGAGCGAAATTATGGCAATCAAAGGCAAAGTCCAAGGCTGGTGGTATGATACATGTGCCACGGTTCATGTCTCATATGACAGAGCTGCATTCAAAACATATTCTGAGGCAAATGATGGACAAGAAGTACAAATGGGAAATGAAGTGCGATCCAAAGTTGTTGGAACCGGAACGGTCGAACTCAACTTCACTTCTGGAAAGAAAGTTACTCTTGTTAATGTGCTTCATGTCCCAGACATGAATAGGAATCTTGTTAGTGGGAATTTATTGGGAAAACCGGGTATTAAATCTGTGTATGAATCGGGCAAACTTATTTTGACCCGTAATGGTGTGTTTGTTGGAAAAGGATATTCCGCTGAAGGAATGATCAAACTATGTATTACCGATAACATGATTAATGAAATTTCTAATTCTGCTTACATGCTTGATTCAGTTACTTTATGGCACAATAGACTAGCACATATTGGTATTAGTTCAATGAAGAGACTAATTAAACTTGGCTTGATATCATGTAATATCAAAGATTTCAATAAATGTGAATTATGTGTTAAATCAAAAATGATTAAGAAACCTTTCAAAAGTGTTGAAAGAAATACAAATCTGCTTGATCTTGTGCATTCAGATTTGTGCGAATTTAATGGCATGTTGACCCATGGGGGAAATAGATATTTCATTACATTTATTGATGATTGTTCTAGATACACTTATGTATATCTCTTAAAGCATAAAGATGAGGCTTTTAATGCCTTTAAGAGTTACAAAGCAGAAGTGGAAAATCAATTAAGTAGAAGTATAAAAGTCCTTAGGAGTGATAGGGGCGGTGAATACTTTTCTACTGAATTTGATGCATTTTGTGAAGAACATGGTATAATACATGAATGTTCGGCACCTAGAACACCACAACAAAATAGCATAGCAGAAAGAAAGAATCGAACATATCAAGAAATGATGAATGTCATGTTATTGCATTCCGAACTACCTTTCAATTTGTGGGGCGAAGCTTTATTATCCGCTTGTCACATAATAAATAGAATTCCCTTAAAGAAAAGTGGAATTTCTCCATATGAGGTATGGAAGGGCATGACACCAAATATTGGCTATTTTAAGGTGTGGGGGTGTGTGGCATATTACAAAAACATGGATCCTAAGAGAACCAAGTTGGGTCCTCGAGGGATAAGATGTGCATTTGTAGGATATGCACAAAATAGCAAAGCATATAGACTTTTAAATTTAGAGTCTAATATTATTGTTGAATCCCGGGATGTAGAATTCTTTGAAAACCTTATAACTAAGGATAAAGAATCAAAGTCGGCCATAAATAAAGAATCTTGTGAAAAAGACTCTTCTCGGATTGTAGAAATATAACCTGAAGGCACATCTCGAATAAATGAACCACGACCCGAACCTAGGATAAGCAAAAGAGTCCGGAAAATAAAGAACCTAGGACCAGACGAAATTGATTCTCAATCCATTTCATTTTATCTGGTTGAAGGAAATAGTACAAATTTTATTAAAAGCATTCCGGTAATTCTTCAAGTAGGGGAAGATCCTAAAACTTATAAGGAAGCAATAGCTTCTAGAGACTCCTCTTTTTGGAAAGATGCTATCCAAGATGAAATGGATTCAATTATGTCCAACCACACTTGGAAACTTGTTGATTTACCAAAGGGATCAAGACCTATTGGATGCAAGTGGGTGTTTAAAAAGAAATATCATAGTGATGGTACATTAAACACTTATAAAGCAAGATTAGTGGCAAAAGGATTTAGACAAAAGGAAGGTATAGATTATTTTGACACTTATGCACCTGTAGCAAGAACAACCACTATAAGGTTGTTATTTGCTTTAGCATCTTTAAATGATTTGATTGTTCATCAAATGGATGTTAAAACAGCATTCCTAAACGAAGACCTCGATGAGGAAATCTACATGGAATAACCAGAAGGACACGTCCTTCCTGGAAATGAACAGAAGGTGTGCAAACTTGTCAAATCTCTATATGGCTTAAAACAAGCACCAAAACAATGGCATCAAAAGTTTGACTCTACGATAATGTCAAATGGATTTATTCCTAATTCTTGTGACAAGTGTTTATATACAAAAGTGTATAATAACATTGTAATATTTTTGTGTCTTTATGTTGATGACATGCTAATAATTAGCAATAAACTTAATGGAATCTTAGAAACAAAAAGGTTTCTAACTTCCACTTTCAAGATGAAAGATCTTGGGTTTGTTGACACAATTTTAGGAATAAAAGTTAAGCAAAATAGTGGGGGTTATGAACTTAATCAAACACATTATATTGAGAGAATGCTTGATAAGTTCAAACACCTGAACTTCAAGGAAGTAACTACTCCATTTGATCATGTAATCAAACTTGAAAAGAATGATGGAAGAGCAGTGGCTCAATTAGAATATGCAAGTGCGATCGGATGTCTTATGTACTTAATGCAATGTACTAGACCCGATATATCATTTGCAGTTAGTAAAATGAGTAGATTTACTAGTAATCCAAGTAATGAACATTGGAAGGCAATCACGAGGATATTTGGTTATTTGGTGAAAACCAAAGATCTTGGCCTTCATTATGGTAGGTTTCCTGCTATATTAGAAGGATATATCGATGCCAGTTGGATCTCTAACGTGGGAGATCACAAATTTACAACTGGGTGGATATTTACACTAGCTGGAGGAGCAATTTCTTGGAAAAGCAAGAAACAAACATGCATTACTCTTTCGACCATGGAATCAGAATTCGTGGCTCTCGCTTCCGCTAGTCAAGAGGCAGAGTGGTTGAGAGATCTTCTTTTGGAAGTTCCATTGGCTAAAGACAATGTTTCAAAGGTAATGATACACTGCGATAGTCAGGCCACTTTGGCAAGAGCATTTAGCGAAGTGTATAATGGAAAGTCCAGGCATATAGGACTTAGACATTCGTTCGTAAGAAAACTGATTAAGGATGGAATCATTTCACTTACGTATATACAAACAAGCTATAATTTGGCTGATCCGTTTACTAAGCCACTGGCCAGAGACTTAGTAAGAACAACCTCGAGAGGTATGGGGTTGAAACTCCTTGAGTAAGAGTTCCGACAATGGCGGCAACCCAATCTTAAGTTAACAGAACATTAACGTTAAGATTTTCAATGGGTAACAACAAGTCGTTGATTTGGATAATTGTCTAACATTTCATAATTATGTTGACATTAGAAATGAGGGTTGAGTTTTATTTTAAACTCTTAATGAAGTTCAATACCGAGGGTACGTATCTATTGGAAACAGATACTATATGAACTTCACCTATGTGAATTATGAGATGGTGCCGTCTCAAAGTGAGAGTTGGAGTTTCTCTCATGAAAAAATTCATGAAACAGGATAGCACATGGCCATAAATAAGTGCTAAGCGAGTTATGCAGAGGAAAAATCTTTAAGGAGTGTGTGTAAGGTAACATCGGTCTATTCATATGGATTCATGGTTTAAAAGCATTGCTACCTAATATTCCGATTAAACCTTGTGTTATCCTTACTAAGGTTAAGTTTAAAATCGAAAGATACTTAACTGTATTAATACTTCTTATGTCCCATTTCTGGAATTATTATTTTGTCATTATTAGAACAAGTGGGGGATTGTTGGAAATAATAATTTATTTCCATTAAAGTTGTTCCAAAATGACAAAGTGGGTGTTATAATAAATGCTTAGTCCCACATTGGAAGAGGAGTAAAATTAAATAGCATTTATAAGGCACTTGGAACAATGTAATTTCCAAAAGAGCCAAAGAGGATAAAGTGCCACATAGTCATATGTGGTGGTGCCAAAACTTATGTCACTTGTCTCATACAAAACACCCCTCGCCGGTGTCGCCACCGGCGACACCGGCTCCGGCTCCGGAACCGGATCCGGGGGCGTGGGCGTAGAGGCGCTAGTGGAGGCTTGTAGACGGCACTTGAGCACTTAGGCACGACGCATCGGAGCAATCGGGCTATTCGCGGCGGCGCCGGTGGCGCTCCGGCCGCCTCCGGCGGGTTATGGCTCCAGATTTCATTCGTTGCCTAGAGTTTGAATTTTGAATTTGAATTCGAAATATATGACACTTCATGAATTGGTGCATATCATTTTATTTGAACCATTGCAAATGCTCATTAGAGAGTGTGTTTATGAAGAATTGCAAACTTCTGAAAAGACACATGCATGACTATAAATATATGATTGATAATTCGAAATCAATCACTCCAAAATTCTGAAATCCTCTTCCATATAATTCCAACGTTTTCCTTGCATTCGAAGCTTCACCAGTCTTGTGCAGTTTCGAGAAAAAGGCTGACTTATCCTGGGTATTCAGGCCTTTCCAACTCTAAGACAATTTGAGAGTGTGCTTGAAATACTTTTAAGGAAAGTGATTTCGTTCACGATTCAGTCTGGATCCATTCGACATAGAAGGATAATCTAACAGCTGTTGGTGGTTTTGCAGAGTTGTACAAGTTGCGGGTAGGAGGTCGTACATTCTGTAGGGTGTACATTTGGTTTGTGGTTGTCTACGTGTGGTAGCAGCGAGACTTGTGTGAAAGGTGTATTGTTGTTAACAGGTTTTGTCCTTGAGATTTCAAATTTGTGTGTCATGGCAAGGTTTGGGTTTTGGAGCAAGTTGCGGTGCGTATGGAATATGATGTTATGTAGCTTTATTTTTGCTTTATGATTGTTTTGTGAAAATTGGTTTTAGCAGGTACAGGTTGGAGTTGTAGCTTTGTTGTGGTTTTACGTAACGACATCATGGTTGTCCTTACTTGCAGTAGCTATTGTTGGCCGTAGTGTGGGGTCAAGACAAGTGAGTTAGTTTGTGATTTTACCGTGTTGAAGGTTATGCTTTTGTGATTTCTTTTCACGTTGTGTCTTTTCTCTTTTTCTTGTGGTAGAAGCACCGAATATTTAGCCGAGGGAGTGTGTGTATGGGTCACGGGTTTTGGGCATGCTAGAGTGGTAAAGGTTCTTGTATACGAAGTTTGTGACGTGGTTGGAAAGAAAGAAAAAAAACTATAGTGCCTTGCAATTGTTTCTTTCTTTCCTTTGGTACTTGCATCAAGAAAAATGTAATGGCCTTATGATATAACTTTAGACATAATTATTTATCTGAAACATGCCTAGGACTTGAAATTTATTATGGAAATTTGAGATTTAAAAACTTAAAATGATAGAAATTGCAAATTCAAAGGAATTGGAATTTTGGATCGAATTTGAAAAATTGAGTCTTGACATGGAATTGGAATTTTAGTCGAAGTTGAAAAATTGAATCTTGACATGGAATTGGAATTTGAATTGAGGTTTTTGATGAAGAAATGGCATTTGAGATTTGAAAGAATTATTGAAAAGAACTTGAATTTGACTTTCGAAATTTGACATTTGATACGGACTTGAAAATTTGGAACTTGAATGAAGTTGAATTTGATCCCTCGAGCTTGAATTAGAATGAAACATGAAATCTTGAATCGAAACTTGGACACTTTGATATGGACCTAAACTTGCACCAAATATTTTATTCCTGAGACATTCTTGAAAAAATTAAATCTTGAGAATTTGCACTTTCCTCGTGAAATAACTTAGAATTTTGAATCATTCCTCGATAAATAGAATGAAGCATAACTTTATATAGAGTCTTGACGAATGAAATTAATTAACGAATCAACCAAATTTCGAACTTTGACGAATCTTGAATTCGACTAAAAGTGAACCAATTCCTAAATCTTAATCATTCTTAAGATATGACTGCAATTGAATCCATCTTAAAATCATCTTGAATAAACGACACGATAAATCATCCTTGAAACCCACTTTCAACATCTTGAACTCTTCATTAAAACCATGCCAGAAATGCATTGAAACTTAAAATCAATTCCATGAGAAATAACCCCATATCCTGATTCTATCTTGAAATGGTCTTGCAAGAACATGAACCACATAATCTGGATTTGAAGTAACTGACTGAATGTCTTGAAATTGACGGCTCTTACAGCTTAACTTCGTCAGATAAACTTGAACTTTGCACAAAACCCTAATTGAAAAGTGAACCTGATGATTATCCACCTTACAATAAACTGTCCCTGCCACAACTTGATAACTTGATACTAAAAAAAACAATTGTTTGACCAAGATTAGGTCAAACTCCCCTCGAACCTCAAATCACACCGCACACACGCTTGACTTGAAACAGTACTACACATACATACAACCTGCTAGCCTTAAATTAAACTCAACGGCACTGCACTTGCTCATTTTGCACACAAAGGCTGAGAAACACTAATCTTCGCCTTAAGTGCACATTGATGAAATAATAACTTGCTGAGAACCAATTCAGAATCTTTTCCACAACCTGATAACTTGACTTGACAACTTTTCCTGATCCTTTATTCAATCTTGTAAGACCTGAGCTTAGGCGATAGGAAGACACATATTTCAGAGGCATAATGGTTAGATGACCTAAATGATGGATATGATGCACAGATGATGAAAGTGTTATGATATGTATGGTTTGGCGATTCAGGGTCAAAATTAGGGTATAAGAGTTGCCTCTATTTAAATATCTTCAACTAGAGAGTATGAAGAAGGTTATTCTTCACATGATCATAGTGGGAGATAGTTAAGTACCAAGAAGACCCGAATTTTGATCCTGAATGCATACGACATATTATGATATGGACAAAAAGAAATTATGCAATGCTGACATGCAATGAACTCTATCATGATGAAAATGATGGGATGATAAATGCAAAATGCAGGCAACGAAAGAAAACACACGAGGATAAAGTCAAAATAGTGAATGGAAAACTCACTGGGG
Organism: Lathyrus sativus; assembly: GCA_963859935.3. NCBI lineage: Eukaryota > Viridiplantae > Streptophyta > Magnoliopsida > Fabales > Fabaceae > Lathyrus > Lathyrus sativus. Next base: position 25,004,254 of record OZ012735.1, read on the forward strand.
ATGACCAAATACTGCGGGTAAAGAAACAACTAGGGAAATCTAAAGTCATCGATCAACAGGTTCAGGCATGACCGGCTGACACTCTAGGACAAAAGGTAAAGCAGAGTCCTTAAAGCCTTAGGATCAAGCAAACAAATGTTGGAGTTCTTCCAACAAGAAAGATCATCCAAGCTTTTGGAAATTCATTAAACGAAGAGATCAAACGGGATCTTCGGGAAACATCAGGAAAGATACAATGTAATTAAACTCTTCTGTATGCCAAAATAATTGGACTTCACGAGGAAACGCCATTTGGATAAGCTTCTCAAAAGAAACTGCCACTTATAGCTGTAAAAGGACTTACGCACCACTAAGAAAGGATAAGCTTCTCGAAAGAGACTTCCACTTATCGTTGAAAAAAGATAAGATTATCAAAGGAGATTTCCACTTATCATAATAGCAAAAATAAGATTCTCAAAGAGACTGCCACTTGTTCGAAGAAAAGGGATAAGCTTCTCAAAAGAGACTACCACTTATTCGCAAACAGGCAAAAGGAAACAAACTTCTCGAAGGAGATTGCCACTTGTTGACAAAAAAAGGATAAGCTTCTCGAAAGAGATTGCCACTTATCGTTGAAAGATGATAAGCTTCTCGAAGATATTGCCACTTATAATAATAGCAAAATAAGCTTCTCAAAGAGACTGTCACTTGTTCGAAGAAAATTGATAAGCTTCTCAAAAGAGATTGCCACTTATCATAATAGCAAAAATGGATAAGCTTCTCGAAGGAGATTTCCACTTATCGTAATAGCAAAAACGGATAAGCTTCTCGAAGGAGATTTCCACTTATCGTAATAGGGATTTGTAAAAAATCTTCCTGCGAGATACAGTGCAAAATAAATGCACGTTCAAACTAGGAACAAGTTAGAAAGAAACAGTCAAAAAAGACTCCAACCACTGAGGAATGAACTCAAATGAGGTTTATCTTATCCAAACAAGGAGAGGATAGCATAAGCAACCATCATCCACGAGGATCGAACTTTGTGGTGAATTTAGAAAGGATGTGCATTTTATGCTTAAAGCTGACGACTCTACTTGGAGGGAGACGGCAAACCCAGCCACTTGGGGACTAAACGCCAAAGTGAACGAACAAGTAAACACCACAATGATAGAAAAAATTCTCGGATGCCATGCATACGTATGGACGCATGTATGTGAGACTCTATGTTAGACATACTTTGTGGGAATTATTGAGATGACTACCAATGAGTTTTACTGGGGATTGAAAGAAGTAAGGTAGACTGACTCACTGGTGATACTTGAAGAAAGTGGTTAGTTCTGGCTTCTCACGGAACAAACCAAAGATTAATGGAAATTTGTAATGAAAAATATACTTTGGATTCGCACGGAGCAAAAAGATAAATGAATGTAATAAAAGGAAAGTCTCCAGATTTGCACAGAGTATATAAAAAAAGACTATGAATTCGCACATAGTAAGAAAAATCAAATGGGCTTTGGTTTTACTTGGAACAACGCAGATGATAGATATGGTTTCTCTTACAACCACGAAAAAGAGTTTCGGATTTGCACAGAGTACAAAAGAGAGAGGGGTTAATGCTTCTCGCGTAACCATAAAAATGATGTTCCAGATTCGCACAAAACTAACAAAAGACTCTGAATTTGCACAGAGTTTAAAAGAAATGGTTCTGAATTTGCACAGAACCAAAAATAAAAGACTCCGGATTCGCACAGAGTTTAAAAGAAAGGGTTCCGAATTTGCACAAAACCAAAATTGACAGTAAAATTCGACAACACAACATATGGAAGAATATTTCGAAAATTTGTCAGACAAGAAGGTAATTAAAACTATGACTTATCTGGTAAATGATCTGATAAAAACCTTATATCGACAAAAGAGATAAACTTTGGTAAGTATCTTCTTGAGTAAGTGCCAACAAAGTTGGACTTTGAACAAAGAAGAGATGTGATAACACTGAATCATACTATGTATTTGACTCGGATTTCACATGTTTCTTAGGATTTTATTGCTATTTTCTTGTGTTATGCTTTTGTTTTGTTTTGTTTTCAGGATTTTGTATTCCCAGAGCTCCTCGCGAGGAAATGAAGAAAAACGGGCAAGAAAAACCAGTTTTTGAGGAAATTGTACACATGGCATCCAGCATGGCGAGCGCCATAGGGTAGGCCATTACTTGGATAAGAGTCAATTGTTGTCAACTGCCATGATCTCCACTTCTTTCTCCATTGATTCACATGGCGGGCGCCATGAGGGTGTGGCGGGCGCCACCTTTGTATCTCATTCTCCCTCCCAAAAGAAGTTGGAGGACACATTGGTCTTTCCATAGATTTTCCCTAGGCTATAAATAGATGAGTTATTGATCCTTTTTGGGAATCCAAGCTTAGTTACAGAACTCCAGCCATATATTTTTAGTATTGTAAAGTGATAAACTTCTCACATCAGGGAGTTATCACATTGTTCGATCGAGTCTGTAGTCGAGTTTGGAGCATCCTAGTAGAAGTTAATCCTGCCGCTATTTTCTTTCTAGTCATTTAATTCCAGTTGTACCATATTTAAAACCTCCTGTCTAGAGCAGGTTCCCATTTACTTTCTCGCAGTATTTACTTTTCCGCACCATTTACTTTCTCGCAATATTTACTTTTCCGTACCATTTACTTTCTCGCAATATTTACTTTTCCGCACCATTTACTTTCTCGCATTATTTAACATGTCTATTTACATTTCCATGTCCGGCTAAATTTTAAAGGATAGAATTTAAAGATCATAGTTAAAGTAGTATTCCATACAAGCTATCAATAGAAATACTTAGGGGTTATTCTGATTTTTTACACAAGTTTTCTGCACTTCATTTCTGTTGGATAAGATCGAAAGTCGTCCAACCTTTGGTTAAACTTGGTTAGTCTTAACTGTTCGAAGGAAGCGAAAGAGCTTTGTCCAGTTAAGTAGGAGTTTTTAATACTTTAGAAAAACACTAATCTTCGCCTTAAGTGCACACTGATGAAACAATGACTTGCTGAGAACCAAAACCATGATTTAGAATCTTTTCTGAAACCTGATAACTTGACTTGACAACTTTGTCTGATCCTTGATTCAATCTTGTAAGACCTGAGCTTAGGCGACAGGAAGACACGTAATTTCAGAGGCATAATGGTTAGATGACCTAAATGATGGATATGATGCACAAATGATGAAAGTGTTATGATGTGTATGGTTTGGTGATTCAGGGTCAAAATTAGGGTATAATACATGTGCATAAAAATAATATTGTTTTTTTATTAAAAAAAAACTATGTTGCTTTTAAGAGTGTTTTCTTAGAATATCTTTGTTAAAATGGATAACTATTTCGAAAACTTTTTTAACAGGTTTATAACACTATTTATATAAAACATAATCAACTACACTTTAAAAAAAAACGTTGTTGTTTCCGCTCTATGTTTTTAAACATCATTTTAACTGAATGTTTTTAAATCTTAAATATGGCATAAGGATGCTTCGTAGAGTTGAGGGTATCGAATCAATCAGTGATGATTTAAATAGGATTTTCCATAACGAGTTAACATCTTATATTGATATTAGGATATATCTAGTGATTCATCTTCCATGTCCAAGTACTATTGAATGATAGAAAGAACCACTACAAAGAGTCGTAAAAACAAATATATTGGTCCAACTCGACAAAAAAAATGTCAATTGTTGGAGAGTTTGGTTTAGTCTGCGGAATATGTGTCAAAGTCTAGTTAAAGTTTGGAATTATATGATGTATGAAGGCTGGATGCATGTATCTAAGAAGAAGTTGCGCGTTAGGATGGTTCAGAATAATTTGTGGTATTTTTAAGTCATTTGAGTTTGTTTCAAGCCCAAAAACAATATTTTAATATTTTTCGCAATTTTATGTTTTGTATTAAAAACCCATTAAAATTTCTTTTTCTATATTTAAACACTTTGAGTATGGTCGTCAAAGTTATCTTTTATTATAATAAAATTCAATAGTTTTTCTCTTTCTGGTGAATTCTAGAGTTTTGTGCAACAAGTTTGTCACTTGAAAACTTGTGATTTTGTGTTAGGTTTAGCGCTTGTTAATCCTTCATCATTTTAATTGCGTCAAGTTGCATCAGAGCATGTTTCCCGTGTTTCTTTTCATAGCTTGATCAGACATGGGAGATTAATGGTGACTAGAGCAGACCTTGATGGAATTATTGTGACTTTTACCACGGCCCTAGCTACTTTGACTGAACAGATAGCGACTTTAACAAATAAGGTCAACAATGTCAACAAAAATAAGAATTAGTAAAGAGACACAAGAGAAGAACAAATTAGAGTTCCACGAGGATGAAACAATCATCTTGTTATTATCGGAAATTCGAGTTCTGAAGAAGAAGAACCTGACTACAAAGAGATAGTTAATCATGGGAATCGATATTATAACCATGACTATCAAGTGAAGGTTGATATTCCATTGTTCTACTGAATGATGAGAGTGAAAGAGCTTTTTGATTAGTATATTAATGTTGATATATTCTTCGATGACATGCGTGTTATGGAGAACAAACAAGTAAATATGAAGGTGATCAAGCTAAAAAGTGTTGTTGTTGTCTGGTGGGATAAACTTGTCGTTTATAAGCAGAGGCAAAGGAAATGATCATTTAGAACTTGGAGAAGAATGAAACAATTTATGCTTGAGCAGTTTTTACTAGAGGATTATGAACAAATCATTTATAAGATGTATATTGAGTGTGTTTAGGGAAAGAAAATTGTGTCATAATACACAATTGAGTTCCTAGGAATCGACTATCTTTCGACCTAACATCGTCCTTGCAATTTTCATTGATGTTAGAGTATTTACGGAGGTGACATCAGAACATACCACAAGTTTATATCATTGGGGTATTTATGGGAGCTTGAAGACGTTCAGCTCGAACTGAGCCAATCCTCAGGGGTAAGGATGAGGATCCTACCCTTGGTCGTGGAACAGACCTCTGTGATGCGCAAAACAGTACAATGTACAATCATATCACATTAACTTCACTAATCCCTGACTTTACTGATCCCAGGCCTCGCCCCAAAAATCAAGTAAATCGACAAACGCGGTGTGCAAATCAATTATCTACTACAGCAAACGCTAAATACATCGAGCAAGTTTAGCAACCAAAAATTGGAGCAAACATTATTCAATGCACCAAGTTAATACAAAACATGAAAATTCCAGAGGCACATTTGTCACTTCACTATAATCAATTTCCTTCGTAAAGTAAACAGTTAAGGCTTTCATGCCTAAAACAGACATGCCGCCGTATCCAATGAACTTCAGTAGTCTGACCTAAACTCTAAAGTAAGTAAAAGACTTTCCAGGGTAAAAGAGCAAGTCTCTGAGTTACTTTAATGCCTAAATAAAGCAAAGACAATAACAAAGGTATAAAGTAAAAAAAAAGTTTAAACCATCAAGGGAAAATATTTCCATCAAATAATAAATATTGCTACACCCGAGACACAAAAGAATGAGAAGAATTATAGGAATTAAAATAACACAAAGAAAAGAAAATTAAGTTGAGGTGTCGAGACAACCTCCTTGAGTCATCCCGATAGCAGACTTAAATGGATCTAATGCCTCGGAAGAAATTATAGCATCAGGCAGAGCTTCCTTTCTTGTTCCAAAACTTGCTCACAGACTCCAAACACATCGAGAATAGTCTGCTGGAGAGAGTCACGAAGAGCCTGATTCAAACTTTCCACCTCATCATGAAGAGATTTTGAGGCCTTTTTGTTGGCCCCAATTTCTTGAAGAATGGATTTCTAACGCTCCTCCACTTGGCGAGTTTTCTCCTCAACAAAATCAGAAGCAACCTTATACTACTTTTCCTTATCCTAATAGAGCCCTCTAGCTTGGTACGTGAGTTGCCGGGACAGAAGGAAGACAATATATATATATATATATATATATATATATATATATATATATATATATATATATATATATATATATATATATATATATATATATATATATATATATATATATATATATATATATATATATATATATATATATATATATATATATATATATATATATATATATATATATATATATATATATATATATATATATATATATATATATATATATATATATATATATATATATATATATATATATATATATATATATATATATATATATATATATATATATATATGCAGCCTCTTTCAAAGAGTTGGTAACTTTAACTTCCTCCTGCATCGCAACAAGCTCCTCCAACAGATTAGTGCACTTTAGCTATATAGTATCGACCTTCCTCTTTCAAGCATCTCTTTATTGGGAAGGATAACCTAAGGCCAAGGTATCACCCTATTCAGCAAAGACAAGAGAGAAATGGTACTAGCTATGAAAATGTTGTGAGCAAGCTGAGAAGCCAGTTTCATCTTATCTCCCTCGGGAATATTCTAGATGAAGGATAAATCTAACTTGAAAGAATAGTAACACCATCATCCAGAGTTTGAGGAAGATGGGAAGAGAATATGCTCGGTATCTTTATGATGGGAGTCACCTTCTTGAAAGCATCGTCCTCAGTGACCCGAGTCTGTTTGGGAGAACACTTCGTTCGAGGAAACTATTGCCCTTTCTCTCGGGCCCTCTTCGGTAAACTAAAAGTGAAGTTGGTTCTCACACTATCAAGGTGGCTACATTGTCCACAATTTGATTAACCCCAGGGTAAGAAGCATAAGTCTCTATAGTCAGAGTATGAGAAAGAGTCGAACTTGAGTGGGTTCATAAGCAAAAGTCCTAGTATTCACCATAGTCTGAATTCCTTGAGCATCTGCAAGGTTGCAGAACATGTTTAACTTACTTATTATTTTATCCATGATATCTGCAAAACACAATCACATGTGTCAAAAAAGCTATGAAGGCTCTGTCCTCACCAAATTCTTCCTTTCATTTTGGTTAAATGCACTTAAGACATCATGAGTATTAATCTGCCTTTTCCTCACATCGGTAGAAGGCACCTCGCCAGGTTTGAACTTGTCCTCATAGCCAAGACCTTGAGACCAGTATATCATTTCCTCCTTCATTATCACTTTGTTTGGAGAAAGAGAGCCCAACTTGGTGCAATAAGAGTGGGTATACTACCTAAAATGGAACTTGGACCAATACTTTAGATGCAAAATTTGACAGTATTTAGGATAACTGACAATGATATAACCGAATATAAGTTAAGTTGTGAGGTGAAGGGTTTCACCAAGAAATTGCTTCACTCCATAATGAAGGTGTCGAACTAAAGGTTGATGGGATGCAAATAGATAAGCCCCTGATTATGAAAGTTGTATATGGAATTGCGCCTCAGATGGCAAAGATGAAAATTAAGCTAAGAGATGGCTTATAGGATTTGTACTCGACACACAATTAGAAGACCCTCGTGTATGCCCATGACCTAAAATGAAGTTGGAAAGGCGACCTTTTAAATGTTTCAAGACCGCTAGCTTAAATTCAGAAAAAGGCAACCAAATTGTTATTCTTGTAAGTAGTCACTCATAAAACGGGACCAAACAGTCTTCAAAAGAGTTATATAACATCTTTTTTAGGATCCACTAGAAGGGTTAACCACCTGAAAGGTCGCCAACCACAATACCAACTGCATCTATGTTAGTCTCGGTACCCAAAGTCGATGAAGTTCCAACTACTCTTGCATCTACCCGATCGTAATCCAGTGCATCTAACCAATTTAGAATATACAAATGCTTAAGAACCTCAATATCGCTCGCTTATAACTAGCAGTTTGCATACAAGGCTGAATGAAATCTCTAGCCTGTTCCATCCTTTACAGGTTGTCTCTCGCCACCTCTTTGGATAGGATGCGATGGGGCATATGGACCTCAACACGATTTATTATTTTGCCAATATTTATTTGATATGAGGATGTATAACAACCCAGAAGAAGAAGATCCTTCACATAAGGAACACTATAATATTCTTTCTAACCCAAAATCATCATATAGAGTTATGATTTATGGTCCTATGTGATCTTTACTAAGAGATGGACGATCAAAATCAGAGGATACCTGATCGGTCACCATTTCTATGTTGTTTCCCACACTTATTCTACATCTAATCCACGAATTGATAATGTTTAAGTTAGTCTTTTTATTGTTTTTGAATAATATTTAATATCTTTATGTTTTTCTCGGGTCGTAGGTTTTTCTAGTGAATTTGTTATATTTAGTGAATTTTACGCGTTTCGTAGTGCTCTTGATGATTTCAGGTCCATACGGAGAAAGGCAAAAGACTCTGGCGAAGAAATAGGAGATTCGGAAAAAATCGGAGGAGTTTTTCAAGCATTGTAGTGGCCTGACACAGCCACCCGTGTCACGTGACACGGGCAGTGTCAAGAGAGGATCCATGAGGCCGTGTTGGAGAAGAGAGTAAGAGGCTGACACGGGTGCCCGTGTTAGCTGACACGACCCGTGTCAGCAAGTTTGACACAATGATTTATTTTATCAGTGGAACAGGGAGCCAACACGGGTGCCTGTGTCAGCTGACACGACCCGTGTTGGCTTAGACGTGTCATCCCCCAATTTTCTATCATATTTGTCTGTTTTGACCCCTGAGGATATTTTCGGAATTTTCTGACTTCTGTATTGGATTTATTAGTATTTAAGACACACTTGGACAAAGAAAAAAGGAATTTTTCACTTTTGAACAAGAGAAGAATTTGACGAGAAAGATTGAGCAACCAAGAACAAAGGGATAACGAAAGGTTTTCAAGGGCATGAACAATTGAAGATCGAAGTAATCCCCAAATATTCTTGTAATGTTAAATCTAATTGTTGAATTTACTTTTATTATCATGAGAGGTTAAACCCCTCAATTCTAGGGGTGTCCCTGGATTGCTATTGTATTAATATTGTTTCCCTGTGAATGACATAAGCACTTGTTTTATTAGTCAAGCTTTATCGTTCAATGATTTTATAACTTTTTCAATCGGACAATTTGATTTAGTTTTACGATTAACCTTAGGTCGGAAAAACCATTATTAATACAAGTTGATCGATAATGTCTCAGTAGATATTTCATAGGACTAGGATTACCCCATTGCACTTAAATACTGCTGAAACTATTTTCAATGCTTGATTTCAAATTGATTATCTATGAGCATAGTAAATTGATTATGATTAAAAAGGTTTTCTCACAAAGGCTTTAGGAGTGAACAAAAGTAGCAGTCAAGAACTTGATAAAAACTGTGGTTATGTTTAAGAAATAAGGATTGATATTTTTGCAAAGCAATTCATACACTACCCCTAGTATGCCCTCATATCTTGTTAAATCTTATTCATTAGTTTGCTTTATTTTAAATATTGTCTTTTCTCATATTCAAACCAGATCTAAAAACCCCAATTGATTTTTGTTTGATTGAATTCAAATTACGCTTATATTGACTAATGCAGTCCTCAAGATCAACACTGGGGATAAATCCCTTATTTTAACTATAATCAGCATAATAGTGTGCTTGCTATTTTACCGATCAAGTTTTTGGCGCCGTTGTCGGGGACTGCCAAAATATAAGCTAAATTTTATTCAATTGAAATTTGGTTGCTCTGCGACTAAAATTTTATTTTTATTTGTTTTTAGATTTATTTCTATTATAACTAATATTTGTCTAATCTGTTTATGCGAGAAAAACCCTCAACTGAGTTTCTTTTTGATGCAGAACCCGGAAGATCACTACACGCGAAACACCATCAAGTGAAACAAGCAAGACTGGCAATGTTAGAAGAAGAAATTTTGGTTCATTCTGAGCATTCTGATTCATAGTCCAACATAGACGTAGAGGCACAGCCAAAAGGAGTGAGAATGGCTGGACTTCCACCAGCAGAAAGACTTCTGGGTGATTATGGAGGAGCAAATGCTACAGCAGGTCGGTTGACCATCATGAATCAACCGGTTAATATAGCAAACCTCCAACTACACCCGAAAATAATCCGTCAGCTCGAAAAGAGATTTTTTACTGGAAAAATCAATGAAGATGCAAAGAAGCATTTACAGAGGTTTCTTATGATGAGCACAACATTGAAAATTGAGGGGCATTCGGAAGAAGCTAAAAACTTACGAATGTTTACATTCACTCTTTCCGAAGATGCCGAAGAGTGGTTTTATTCTTTACCTGCCGAGAGTATTACAACTTGGGAGGAGATGGATACAACTTTCTTGGATGAGTACTTTCCAGCTTCTGTTTATATTTGGAAAAGATATGATATTATGAATTTTAAACAGAAGGAAGAAGATTCACTTGGTGATGCATACAAAAGGTTTAAGAGGTTATTGGTTGCTTGTCCCACACATAACATGGACCAAACAGAACAAACGCAGATGTTTGTAAATAGCCTCAGAATGAAGACAAACCAAATTATTGATACAGCTGCTGGTGGCTCTTCCAACTTTACAACAACTACTGGTGTCAAAAAGATCATTGAAGTCATTGCTGCAAATGAACACCTGGAATTGTATGATCGAAGTGTGAAAACTTGAAAGGGTGATTGATTTGAAACTTGTTAATCAAGTGGTGAAGATGGAAGATCAAATCACTGCTGAAGTTGAGAGGCGACTAAAAGCTATGAATATAGGTAACCAAACTTTAGCACAAGTTCAACCGGTACAAGCTGTTAGTTGTCAGATTTGTGGGGGTCCTCATTTTTCTATGCATTGTGTAGCCACGGTTCCACAAATTGAAGAAATTAATTTCTTGAAGTAGAACAACCCTTATTCTAATACTTAGAATCCGAGCTAGAAGAATCATCCAAACTTCTCCTAGAAAGACCAACAAGGGAATGCACAGAAACAAGGACCTACTCAGTACCAAAACCAATCACAACAACAACAGTACCGACCTTAACAATAGCAACCATTGTATCAATAACAATATCAACAACCTCAGCCACAGTATCAACAACAAGCTCCAAAGAAAGCAGATTGGGAAATTGCCATTAAAAAAACGGTCGCTCAAAGTATCCAGTTCCAAGAAGAGACCAGGAATAATCAGAGAAACATTAATGCTTCTATTAAGAATTTGGAGTTCAAATGGGTCAGATAGCACAACAGATAACAAATTCTCAAGCACAAAGTGACCTACCTAGTGCAACAGTGACAAATCCAAGAGATCATAATAATGTGAATACCGTAACAACCATAAGTGGGAATAAGGTTGAAATGTCTGAAGAGAAATCTGAGGAAGAAGACCAATTACTTGAGGTAGATTTGGAAATCTTAGAAACTAAAATCCCCACCGAAGAATAACAGATTCAAAAGTCGGTTTTGAAGCAAAAACCCACTGAATCAAAACCTATCATTAAGCTTCATTTCCCAAAAAGAAACAAGAGAAAAGATCAACATGAGAAAAACTTTGAGAAACTTCTAGAGATGTTCAAGAAGTTAGAGATCAACATCACATTTGCTGAGGCACTTGAGCATATGCCTATATATGCTAAATTCATGAAGGACATCTATAAAAAACGCAACATCGACACTGAACTTGTTATTCTAACTGAAACTTGTAGTACTATTTTGTAGGGTATGAAGATTCCAGTGAAAAAGCCAGATAGAGGGTCGGTTACCATTCCGTGCACAATTGGAGATAGATCATTTAAAAAGGCACTTATTGATTTAGGGGCTATGTGAGCCTTATGCCATTGTCAATATACTAGAAGCTGGAAATATGAAGTGTTCAAGATATTAGGATGATACTCCAATTTGCATATCATTTAGTTAAGAGACCTTATGGGGTAGTTGAAGATGTTCTAGTAAAAATTGATAAATTTATGTTTCCCATTTATTATGTGATTCTAGAGATGCTAGAAGATGAGGATATCCCTCTAATGTTGGAGAGGCCATTCTTGGAAACAGAAAGATGTATGATAGACATTGAGGGAGGCACTATGGCCCTCAGTTTATGATGAAGAGCTGAAAATTGATGTGAGGAATACCATGAAGCACAAAGAACATATAGGGACAAGCCACATTATGGAGGTGATAGATAGTATGGTAGCTAAAGCTATTCCCAGCCAAACCCCTAACTCACCTTTGGAATGAGTTCATAGCTTATCAGCCTAAGAGATAGAGAATAATAAGGATGAAAGAGAGAAAGAAGTTCTTGCGATGTTGAATGCTCGACCACCTTGGTTGAAATCCAAACCAAACCAGTGGGAGGATTTGAGAGCTTCACCAGAAACTAAGGCTAAAAAGGAAAACAAAACAGGTACAAATTCTGAATTAAAGCAATTACCTGAAAATCTGAAGTATGTGTTTTTGGATTCTGGAACCAAATGTCTTGTTATAATCAATCTGAGCTGAAAGAAAAAGAAGAGGAAAAATTGGTACAGGTACTTAAGAAATACAAGAGCGTTATAGGATGGACCATTGGGGATTTGAAAGGAATTAGCCCCATAGTGTGCATGCATTAGATACTGATGAAGGACAATCACAAACCAGCAGTCCAACCCCAAAGAAGATTAAACCCAACAATGAAGGAAGTTGTGAGGGAAAAGGTGGTTAAACTGTTGGATGCTGGGTTAATTTACGCTATTTCTGATAGTTCTTGGGTAAGTCTGGTGCCTGTGGTACTAAAGAAGGGAGAAACGACGGTGATTCTGAATGAGAAGAATGAATTGATCCCCACTCGATTTGTAACAGGTTGGAAAGTGTGTATTGATTACAGAAGGCTTAACACCGCAACAAGAAAATATCACTTTCCTCTCCCTTTCATTGACCAGATGTTAGAAAGACTGGCAGGTCATGAGTACTACTGCTTTTTGGATGGTTACTTGGGGTATAATCAAATTGTTGTAGCCCTGAAAGATCAGGAGAATACCATATTCACATGCTCGTACGGTATCTTTGCCTATAGAAGGATGCCATTTGGGTTATGTAACGCCCCTACTACCTTTTAGAGATATATGACATCTATATTCGTCGACATTCTTGAAAAGCATATGGAGGTGTTTATGGATGATTTTTCTATTTTTGGTTCTTCTTTTGATATTTGTTTAACTAACTTGTCTCTTGTTTTGGAAAGATGTCAGGAAGCTAACCGCATTCTCAATTGGGAGAAATGTCATTTTATGGTGCAGGAAGGTATAGTGATTGGACATAAGTTCTCTCACAAGGGGATTGAAGTGTACAAAGCAAAAGTGGAAGTGATAGCTAATCTCCCACCTCCAGCGAATGAAAAGGGGATTAGGAGTTTCTTAGGACATGCAGGTTTCTATCGCAGGTTCATAAGAGATTTCTCAAAAGTTGCCAAACCTTTGACTGATTTGCTTGTCAAAGACAAACTCTTTAATTTTGATGATAAGTGTAAGGTGGCTTTTGAGACTCTAAAGAGTAAGTTAATTTCTGTACCTATAGTGATAGCCCCTGATTGGTCACTACCATTTGAAATAATGTGTGATGCTAGTGACATTATTGTCGGGGCTGTCTTAGGACAAAGAAAGGACAAATTATTGCATGTAATTTATTATGCTAGTCATGTCCTTAATCCGGCCCAAATGAATTAAGAAACTACTAAAAAGGAGTTGTTGGTCGTAGTGTATGCTTTTGACAAATTCAGGTCATATCTACTTGGGTCCAAGATTATTGTTTATACTGACCATGCTGCGTTGAAGTATTTGTTTGCCAAGCAGGAATCAAAGCCTCGGATTTTAAGGTGGATCCTCCTTCTTCAGGAATTTGATCATGAAATTAGAGATAAAAAGGGTTGTGAAAATACTGTTGCAGATCTCTTGTCCGCATGTCCCTAATAGAGGAAACTGAAAAAAGAGCATCCAATCCGGGACACATTTGCAGATGAGCGAATCCTAGCTAGTACTAGTGTTCCATGGTTTACCAACTATGCAAACTACTTGGTAGGTGGAGTGATACCTGATGATTTTAACTCTAACCAAAAGAAAAAGCTTATATATGGTTGCAAGTTATATCTATGGGGTGGCTCATTCCTATACAAAAGGGGAGTGGATGGTTTAATCAGAAGATGTGTTCCGAAAGAGGAGTAAAGAGAAATATTAAAAGCTTGTCATGATTCTGAGTACGAGGGGCATTTTAGTGCAGACATGACAACTACAAAGGTCCTCCAATCAGGGTTGTATTAGACTACCTTATTCAAGGACGCTCATCATATCGTCTGAGAATGTGATAGGTGCCAACGAACAGGTAACATTTCCCGAAGGAACCAGATGCCTCGGAACTCTATCTTATAGGTAGAATTCTTCGACGTATGGGGTATAGACTTCATGGGACTTTTCCCACCATCCTTTGGCAAAAACTATATTATGGTCATTGTCGAATATGTGTCAAAGTGGGTGGAAGCTGTAGCGTTACCCACAAATGATGTTAAAGTGGTGGTGCACTTCCTTAAGCACAATATCTTCTCTAGGTTTGGAGTACCCGAGAGCTTTAATCAGTGATGAAGGCACTCATTTTTTAAATAAGTTGATGGAAAACTTGTTGAGGAAGTAAAATGTGAAGCATAAGATTGCCACTTCGTATCATCCATAGACGAGTGGGCAAGTTGAAGTTTCTAACAGAAAAATAAAACAAATTCTTGAAAAGACTGTTATTTCTTCTCAGAAAGATTGGTCGGTGAACCTGGATGACGCATTATGGGTATACAGAACAACGTTCAAAACACCTGTAGGTATATCCCCTCATCAATTAGTTTATGGTAAGTCATGTCATTTGTCGCTCGAACTCGAGCACAAGGCCTTTTGGGTTTCCAAGTTCCTAAACTACGATCTTTTGAAAGTTGGTGAATCTCGAACTCTTCAACTCCACGAGTTGGAAGAGTTTAGGAACCAGGCATATGAGAATGCCAAGATTTATAAAGAAAAAACAAAAACTTGGCATGATTAGAAGATCCAGAAAAAGGAATTTTGGGAGGGTCAATTAGTTTTGCTGTTTAATTCCAGGTTAAAGTTGTTCCTCGGAAAGATATAATCAAGATGGTCAGGACCGTTTATGGTGAATAAGGTGTTTCCACATAGAGCAATCAAACTAAATCAAGCTAATAGAGACACCTTAAAGGTCAACGAACAGAGGCTTAAGCCTTACTACCAAGGCCATGACGGTGGTCGGGTCGAAGATGTTCGTCTTACATGAAAAATGAACGACCGTTGAGCCATGCGACGTTAAATGAAGCGCTTCGTGAGAGGCAACCCACACGTTTATGTCTAGCGCTTTATTTTTGTTTTTGTTTTTGTAGGATTGTTAGGTTTGTACATAGCACACACAACAGAGGGAAGTCGCCCCAAGGAGCAAGATGTTTGAGCATACAAATGAAAAATCAAGCGTATTGAGAAAATTTGGAAAACGGGCAAAAAGGGGCAAAATTTATGTGAAAACAGGGACCTGACACGGCCGCCCGTGTCACCGGACACCGCCCGTGTCAGGCCATGAAATTTGATGGAGAAAAAGGTGGCATTTTGTCGTAGTCCCAAGCAAAACAATCCATTTACTCTCGTAGCAACTGAACGGTTTCGACCCTAAGTTAGGGGTCGAGGTTGGCGTTGATATAGGTTGGCCTTTTGATTACTCCATCTCCCAGATCAACTTCCTCCAGTGGATCTTGCGCCAACATTTTGACATCGCTGGCCAAGGGATCTTTTTCAAAACCCAAAGGCTCATCGTCATATATGGTGTCGAGTCTTTGCCCTTCGTATTGAATCTTGGGGTCGAAATACCCAACTGAACTTATCTGTTTGGATTTTTCGTTGGCTCCCTCAGCCATTTCGTTATTAGCGACCTCCAAGGCCGTTTGTAGCTTAGTTTCGACCACGTAAGCCGAAATCCTTTGAAGCGCTGCGGCTTCAGTCATCATTATCAAACTCACTTCCCCAGCCAGTGGGGTCTATGGGAAGTTCGCCAAGGTATGGTAACCTTTCGCTTAGCACTTCCTTGTCTCATCGGAAACCTTCGACATGATGCAAATATAGTGAGCAATACACTTCGTCATCAAGTGTAAAGTTGAAATCTGCAGGTTCACATGGCCCTATACTGGCCAAATGCTTGTCAAACTGTCCTCTATCAATATGGTTTATAGGTGCTTTGAAGTATCCCTGATCTGGTTCGATGTTTTCGACAATGCCATCTGGTCTCCAGATGGCAATCCTCTAATGCATCGAAGATGGCACTGCCCCCACTCCGTGGATCCATTCTCTTCCAAGTAGTAGATTATAGTTGGCAGTGGTCTCAACCACCATGAATACAGTCGGGCGGGTAACGGTTCCGACCGTGACATTCACCTGAATGACCCCCATGGTCGAACCCATGTTTCCTTCATAGTTTGATAAAACTATGTTGTGTGGCTTGGTGTCTGTCTCACTTTTCCCAATTTTGTTCAACAGAAAATGCGGCATTAGATTTACCGTAGCGCCGCAATCCACCAATATTTTGTTAACTGGGACCTTCTCTATTTGTGCAGTAATATAAAGAGGCTTCAGATGATTTTTCATCGCCTTTGTTGGTCGTTCAAAGAATGCGTTTTGCTCCTCGACGCAGCCATTGTTCATTACATAATAGCATACCGGCTTATGAGCTGTTATTTCCTAGTCCGTATATGTGCCAGAGTTTTCAACTACAGAAATCCTATCAAATTCCCTGGGTATTACTGATACTATGTTGACCAAAATGTCTAACGTGTCATCAGAGTCTTCGTCAAAATTATCGGTCATTTCATCGTCGACCGATTTCCTCTGTTCTTCGACCTGCATTGGAAACAACTTTCTTTCTACAGGTGCCTTCCTGAAGGCCTTTGTTCGACCCTCCTGTTCAATAGGGATGTTGGTACTGGATTGTGGTTGGTCCTTATGTGCACCTTCTCTGTGTGCTTTTCTTCTTCTCTGCTCGCGTCTCCATTGGGATCGAGACATGGGATTCTTCCCTTTATAATTTTCTGACACATGAGCAGCCCTTGAAGACTGAAATTCTTTTCGATAGCTTAATGAAGATCCTCATTGTACTTCGAAGTTCTTCCACCTCTTCTTCCCTTGCTACCTGTTCTCATTGGGCTTCATCCACTTCCCATCAGTGGCCTCATCATTGGGCTTAAAGCTAGTGGGTTTGTTCGTAGGAGGCCTTATGCGAGGGTCAGATCTTTGTTGAAGGCCTCTTCGAGGGTCAAATCTTAGCCTTTCGTTTTCTTGCCTCAGCCTTCATGTTCCTTCTAGCTTTTGTGCAGCCTTCTTGTCGAAGATGGCGCTGCATCGGGGACAAAACAGCACACTAGAACCTTTCTCCTGGCAGCGGTGAAGGAAAGAAACGATAGATTCCTCCTGCTCTGGGTAGGCTTCCCTAGTGTTTGTTTCCTGGTAGTTCGATTCACTGTCCACTACCTCTTCATGTTGAGTGATTTGTACCATGTTAATTTCAATTTCTTTGGCCAGATTAAGCTTCTTCAGGCTTAACTCCACGCTTTTGGTGGCTTGATCAATTTTAACGAAGTCATCAGCCGTTTCTTTGGTCACTATCTCCCAACCCAGATTGTTCCTGTTGTTTGGGCTTTTGGTTTCATCCCTTTGGTCACAGCTATCAACTTCCATTTTGACACAACTCCTTTGTCCGAAGCTGATGGTAACTTTCGCCATCACAGCTTCGTCTATGGGATTGCCAGCAGCCTCTGTCACTTCGATTGAAAAGTCATAGTCGTCGGGAACTTCGACCATATTAGCCTCGACTGGCTCTGTGTAATTTGCGTCTGCCGTTTGCAGAGGATCTGAGTCGACCTTCATCTGGCCACTAGCTTTCTCTCCGAACTTTAGACGTCCTTCCTGGATCGCATTCTGAACAAGGTCCCTGAAAAGAAAACATTGAGACGTTTTATGACCCAAGAAATTATGATATTTACAAAACCCTATTTTCTTCCTTTGTTCTATAGACGGCATTTTGGCCCCAGGAGGCACTATCATTTGTCCGTCCTTAACTAACAAATCGAAGATTTCATCACATTTTGTGATGCCGAAAGTATATGTTTTCTTTGGGAACCTATCATTCTTTTCAGATTCGACATAACTCTTCCCTTGTGGGGGAGCCAGTACTTTGCACAAGTAAGGTGGTCCTTGCTTAAGTTCAGCAAGGTCCACTTCGCCATCTTCGAAACTCACAGGCTCATCGCACAGACCTTCGACGTTCTCATTATATTCGATAAAAGCTACCTTTTTATTTTTATTAAACTTAGCCTTCTCGTCTTTGAGTCTTTCGAGTTGTCGAACTCGATCGGCTAGTTGGGCCATGTCCCTTAGATACTGGGTGTCCAACTTTTTCCTAATAGAATAATCGAGACCCCCAGCATCCATTTCGACTAACTCATGTTCAGGGACCTGCGTGAAACATCTGGCTTTAAGCAACCGAAACCTATTAAGGTATTCCTCTATTGGCTCAGAAAACTTACGCTTCACACTAGCGAGTTCCTTCAAGCTAATTTTAGTTTGACCCATATAGAACTGTTCATGGAACAAATGCTCTAACTGGATCCAGTTACACACCGTGTTAGGGGGAAGTGTCGTGAACCAGGTAAATGCGTTTTTAGTAAGAGAACTTGGGAAGTATTTTATTCTAAGGCTTTCATCATTCGTTATCTCTCCAGCCTCGATTAGGTAACGAGCCACATGTTCGACGGTGGATTCCGTTGTATGTCCTGAAAACTTAGTGAATTTGGGTACTTTCGTCCTAGGAGGTAACTCCTCCTGAAGGATATAGTCTACTATAGGTGAAGTGTAATTTGGCCTGGTGAAACCAGTGTTTAACCCATTTCTGGCCATAATTCTCTCGACCATGGCCGCTAGATTATTATCGACGGCCACGTTGTTCCGAAGAACCTGCTGAACTACATTATCTGCGTCTTGGTTCTGATTCATAACCAACACTCATGGGTTTCTTTCTCCCAAGCCACGAGGCTGGTTTTGCAGAGGCTCTTCCCTAAGCCCTTCGACTAACGGAGGGGCCATCCTTCCTTGGTTTCCTACGACGACTTCTGCCATATTCGCCAAGTTGTCTTGTGGGGTATCTGCTACTACGGCTTGGTTTCTGGTTAAGGGAGGTACCCCCATGAATTCAGCCAATCTCGTTAATTGTACCGCCAATTGTTGATTGGTCTGCGTTGTATTTTGGATTAATGATTGAAATATTTCACCCATGGTTTGTGACAAAGTCTGAACCTTTTGTAGGTTACTTTTATCCATCTGCTGTCTTAAACAAGCAACTGAGGTGTTGGTCAAATTGGGGCCTTGCGTCGAATACCCTAAACTCTGGCTTTGGGGGTTTCGACCCATGTTCACGCCTGACCCTGACCCTTGTAGCGGCGAAGCCATCGCCTGATCTGAGAATATGGGGGGTGCACTTTGGAGCCCTTGCATCATAGCGGTGGGCATCCCATATGGGGGATTTCTTGGTGATTGTGAAAAACCAGGGGGACCAAACTGCCTGGACGTCGAACTTCCTCCTAACAAAATCTGAGGATTCGAAGTTTGATGACCAATATATTCCAATACTGGTTGAGTATAAGGTCTTATTATTGTCGATCCAACCCCAAGTACGGAAGGTGTCAGCACTGGCCTCACAGGAAGCACCGTTTGTTCTCCAGTCAACGGTATTGAAGGGGGAACTCCCTCGTCTCTTATTCCCTCGATGGAACCGTCTCCTTGATGGTTGGGGTTATCTGGCCCGTTCGTATCCGTAGCCATGTTCCTAATATTTCATCTTGGTCGTGTCTCTTTGTTTACAGCGGCAATTTTACCACTTCTTAGTAACATAAAAATGCACCTCTCACGAAAAAGGACCAGTACGACTGCAAATTTTTTATAAGTTTAGTTTTATAAAACAGATTTTCTAGCACTGTCCCACTGGGCGTGCCATTTTGTTTCCCTTGGAAATCGGAAAACAACCGCTGATCTTCCAAATCTAACTTTGGTGACTCACAGGATCGATCAGATTGATCCTAGGACATGTGCTAAAAGGTTTGTTTTTGTTTTAAAGGTCTATTCAAGTTCCACACAAGAACACTATTGGGGTGAAAGAATCCTAAAGGAACATCTATTCGACTACGAGTTAATTTAAAGATAAAACGAAGCTTTCAATAAAAGAGAAGAAATTTTGTTGGGAGAGAAGAAGTTAGATTGAGGACGAAGAGAAAAGAATTGCATAGGAAGGAAAGAAGTAAAGTAAGGAGAAAAGGGGTAAAGACAATAAAAAACTTTGTAAAAATTAAAGTAAAACAAGCAAATTGCATTAAGTTAAAAGATGGTGTGTTTACATCACGTACATTCTCTACAATACTCACTTTCTCTACACTCGGATACTTGGAGTAATTTCAAGAGTAATTTGTACAATAGTAAATTACAACACACTTTGGATATGTCTAAGACACCCTATTTATAGTAGTAAAAAAAACCTCTAATAACCTCCATCATCTCCTTCTTTCGCCACTTGTCACAACTGCATGGATCTACTGCTCATAAGGCGACACATGTCTCCTTCAATATTCAACAAGCAAAATCGTTCCCTCCAATATTTTAATTTCAAATCCTTCGACGAACCATCCCTCACAGCAAGCGGTCGAACTCCTGGCTTCTGGGTGAGTGCTTCGACTTCTTCTTCTGGCTGGTTTGCCTCTTTCGACCATTCTCTCGTTATCAACCTATCTTTCATCCTTTTATCTTGAATTCCTTCCTTCTACATGAGGCGTCGAATTTAGGAGCTAACAGGTGGCTAAAACAACATCCTCACACGGCCGCCCATGTCAGCTAACACGACCCGTGTCAGGAATGCTGAACAATTTTTTCAATTTTTTTTCTTTTGGATTTGGTGGACCCCACACGAATCCCACCTCTTAACCGCCCAATTAAACCTTATTCTCCCTTATCATTTCAGATTTTCCCTCATTATTTCCCATCACTTTGCATCTTCCACCTCCATTTTTCTCAAATTCTCCAAAAACTCAATAACCATACCACCAAAAAGCTTCAATTTTTCCATAATCCGTAGACCAAAACACTATCCCACCTTCATAAAAATTGTTCCCCTCTCCATCCTCTACACCACTCCATAATTATTTTCCCTAACCCTATAATTTGTTTTCATGATTTTCTTTGTGTTTCAGGTACACGAATAAGAATGCCTCCCAGACGTGTGGTTAAAGGAAAACAACCAGAGACAAAAACTTCAAGGCCAAGGAAACGAGCCAGTCGGAGGCCGAACGCGCACGACATCATTTTCGACAATCAAGAACATGAAAAACGTTATGCATGCCACGTCAAGCGTAAAATAACGTCGACCAGGTACATGTGTAACAAAAATATTTATGAGTTAGGTTTGGATATTGAAATTGATCTAATGTTTCATAGTCTTGGTATGTTGGAATTTATGCACTTAGAAGCTCCGACTTATGAGCGCATAACATTGGAGTTTTTAAGTACTATTGACTTTCATTTGAAGAAAAGATAGACAGGAACAATGAGATATTTTTATGGCTCAATGAAATTTCGGTTGTTTAATACTGATTATGAGCTCAGCATCGAAGAGTTAGAAGGCATCCTCTGACACCCACTTTATGGCCCTGGAGCTGTCCCGAATACTTTTGATGCGAAAGCATTTTGGACGGCCATTACTGGTAAGTCTGACTATATCTCAAAGGGTGTCAAGGCGTCAGGGATCCAGAATCCTTGTTTTAAGTATGCGCATAAGGGCTTGGCATACACTTTATTTGGTAGGGGAAACAGTATCGGAGTTACTACTCAAAGGGAGTTATTCTTCCTTTATGCTATGAAAAATTTTGAGACGGTAAGTGTGGTTGCTTTTGCAGCGGATTATCTGGGCAGAGTAGGCAGGGCAACACATGGAAGAATATTCATCGGTGGAATGATGATGCAGATAGCTGAGCACTTTGGCTATGATCCTACCGCATTGGGTGATGCACCTGTAACAGGTAAAACTATACTAGGTATGGTTGCCCTTGTCCAACACGGCATGATTTATGTTGCCCCTACTCATTATGTTGTTATGAGTCTAAATAGGTTTGTTATTGCCCTCTCTGATCCTGATAGAGTTAGTATAGTTGATCTTAATAACTGGATTTATGATAGTACCGTCCAAGATGAGGAAGAGTACCGTGTTGACCCTATGTCTGCAGGTGAGCATGAAGAGGAGGATGCCCCAGAACACGAGCAGTTTGTTCTGTCTGAGGAGTGGCCTACCTATGCAGGTACTAGATCTGATGTTGCACTTCCTTCCTCTGTAGTAAGGCCTTGTGAGTGTCTCTCTCTCACTTGCACTGAAACATTGAGGTAAATGTTTGGTTCAAGTTTGTGTGTGTGTGGGGGGGGGGGGGGGGGGGTGGGTTCTTTTGTTGGTTTTCAGTACTTTTATTTGTTTATGTTATTTTCATTAATTGTTATACATAGTTACTTTGATTTGGGTATGTATATGTTGTGTTGGTTACAGATTCGTAGGTGGATGTTGTTTGAGAAATGGGACAAGTAGTAGTAGATGAGAAGATGCAACCTAAATTGGTTCTCCAGGAAGCCCCAAAAGGTTGACACTGCTAAGTACTATGTTAGACGCAACTTTGTGACACCGGACCGTTTCCTATACTGTGCACCTAAGCTGGATAGGAAGTTGCACCATTCTAAGAAGCATTTTAGAACCTGTTGAGCTAGACCAAAACATGGTGAGAAACAAAAAGCCATACACTTTAATCATCATGAGAGAGATACAAGTATGTCTCTATCATTCTGAGCTTGCGTATTGATTGTTTAAATTTCACCACACACTTATATGCACCAAGGAAATTTTTGTGTTTTAACCTAGAGCATTTCTAGCCACCCTGTATGTTTTACCCCTTGCTAACTACATTTGAGCCTTTTTCCCCTTTGTTTTTTTATAACCTTGTCATGTGAACCCATAGCCTAAACACTTTCCTCACCCTGTCTAGATAGATGTTACCAGCATGATCTATGAAAAATTCTAAGTTTGAGGTAGTAATACCAAAAAGAATTAAGTTGGTGCAGAGAAAAAGAAAAAACAGAAAGGTAAAAAATAATAAGAATGATGAAGCACCTACTTAGAAAAATAAAGAAAAAAGTTAGTTTGAAAAATCAAGAATTCATTCTCAAGAAAATCATTTGAGTAGAAACTAATTAATTCTAATAAAAAGGTATCGAATGCCCCTAAGCAGTGCAAATTACATAGAGGAACTGACGACACCGACTTTGAACCATACCCCTTTATTTTTCCTTTTTCTTGTTTGTTTATCCCACCATGACCCTTAACCCTATTACAACCATAAAAGACCTCGAAAGGTGTGTGTGTGTGTGTGTTATTAAGATAGATGGTATTCAAGTTTATGAATTGATTTTGCATAATCTGCTTTGAGTGTAAACACTTCAACCAGGAGAGATATTAGTGAGGATGTGAAAAATCTAACAAGTGAAGAAATGCTTTGATGTGGAACTGCAGTAGAGAGTTCAGATAGTGAAGCATGAAACATAACGGAAAAGTGAAACGAGAGTTACGAAAGACATCAGCAGTGTTATGGTAAATTGGTTCCAAAATTAGGGTGAATTTGAATGCTCTCTCAAAGCATTGCTTGAGAACAAGCAATGAGCTAAGTTTGGTGTTGTGACCGGTCACTATTTCTGAGTTGTTTCCCACACTTATTCGACATCTAATCCACGAATCGGTAATGTTTATGTTAGTCTTTTTATTGTTTTTGAATAATATTTACTATCTTTATGTTTTTCTCGGGTCGTATGTTTTTCTAGTGATTTTGTTATATTTAGTGCATTTTACGTGTTTGGTAGTGGTCTTGATGATTTCAGGTCCATACGGAGAAAGGCAAAAGACTTGGGCGAAGAAATAGGAGATTCAGGAAAAGTCAGAGGAGTTTTTCAAGCATTGTAGTGGCCTGACACAGCCGCCCATGTCACCTGACACGGGCCGTGTTAGAAAAGGATCCATGAGGCCACGTTGGAGGAGAAAGCAGGGGGCTGACACGGGTGCTCGTGCCAGCTGACAACCCGTGTTGGCTTGGGCATGTCATCCCCAAATTTCCTATCATATTTGGTTGTTTTGACCCCTGAGGGTATTTTCGGAATTTCCTGACTTTTTATGTATTGGATCTGTTAGTATTTAAGACACATTTGGACAAAGAAAAAAGGACTTTTTCACTTTTGGACAAGAGAAGAATTTGACGAGAAAGATTGAGCAACCAAGAACAAAGAGAGAATGAAAGGTTTTCAAGGGCATGAGCAATTGAAGATCGAAGTAATCCCCAAATATTTTTGTAATGTTAAATCTAATTGTTGAATTTACTTTTATTATTATGAGAGGCTAAACCCTTGAATGCTAAGAGGTGTCCCTGAATTGTTATTGCATTAATATTATTTCCCTGTGAATGAGATAAGCACTTACTTTATTAGTCAAGTTTTATCGTTCAATGATTTTATAACTTTTTCAGTCGGGTAAATTGATTTAGTTTTGCGATTAACCTTAGGTCGAAAAAATCATTGTTAATACAATTTCATCGATAATGCCTCAGTAGATATTTCCTAGGACTAGGATTACCTTGTTGCACTTGAATACTGTTGAAACTATTTTCAATGCTTGATTTCAAATTGATTATCTATGGGCATAGTAAATTGATTATGATTTTATAGGTTTTCTCACTAAGGCTTTAGGAGTGAACAAAAGTAGCAGTCAAGAACTTGATAAAAACTGTGGTTATGTTTAAGAAATAAGGATTGATATTTTTGCAAGGCAATTCAAACACTTCCCCTAGTATGCCCTCATATCTTGTTAAATCTTATTCATTAGTTTGCTTTATTTTAAATATTGTCTTTTCTCATATTCAAACCAGATCTAGAAACCCAATTGATTTTTGTTTGATAGAATTCAAATTATGCTTATTTTTCCTAACGCAGTCCTCGTGATCGATATTGGGGATAAAATCTCTTATTTTAACTACAATCAGCAGAATAGTACACTTGCTATTTTAACGATCAATACCCCTATTGGAGAAACAAGTGAATTTTTAACTTCGAAATCACTTACTAAATCAACAATATCATTGCTCATCTTGACTAGAAAATAGGAAATTTTGAATGTAAAGTTTGAGTTAGAAGGGTACATGGTTATGGGAGATTGATGAAGTAGAAATGAAAGAAGGCGAAAGCTTTTAAGGAAGCATTGAATTGCTTATAGTGATATTATCGTGGAAGAAGGAATAAATATGTTTCTTGGAAAAATATATGTAAATCTTGAAATCTAAAGGTTGCAAAAAATGTCCAAATATCCAACACACAATACTTATATGAAACGACATTTGAAAGATCAAAACCAATTATGAAAATAAATCACAAGATCAATGACTAGATATCCACTTACAGATACACATCAACTCAAGTGCACTCAAGCACTTTATAAACTACACCATATGTAACACCCTAATATCTGACTCGACGTTTAATAAAATAATTTAAGTAACATTCACAAATTAGAGTGTCACGTATACTTCACCATGACATAAAAACCTCAAATCCAAAGCAGTTATGTAAAAGTAAGCAACGGAAATAAACGAGTTCGACATAAAAGTCTCTACAACAAAACTCTAACATAAAATAAAAATAAAAAACATAACCAAATAACGGAAGACATTTCATCCCTAGTGTTACATATCAGAGTGACTCCTATAGGACCCATAGATAAAAGCTATATGGGGCATCGACACCATCCTCTAACTAAGCGGTTGCTCGTGTACTTAATTATCTATACTCCGAAAGAGCACAGACGCCACAATAACAAACAATTGATGAGAATACATCTAACAAATGTTAACAACGAAATTTGGCAAAGCAAGGTAGTAATAATGAAATATAAATCATCTCAATCACACTCAAACACAAACAAAATACATAACAATGCAAGGCAATACTAATGCCACCAACTCCTTGGATGCATGTGGTGCCAAAATCATTGGGATTAGAGGTATGCTATTGATATTACCATGTCTATGATTACTCTCTGAACCGTGTCTCTCTCTAGATGTGATATCTCCATAACTCCTCTTTGAACTAGGCCATCATTGAACATAAGTCCTACCTATCTCCGAAATAAATGAATGCATGATTTTAAATAACAAAAACATGCAGCAAAATCAACGGATCACAAATCTCAAAACATTCTAAAAAAATTTCAATTCTTGAACCTATAATTTGCCATACCCAGGTCATCACTGTAATCCCTCTGGATTACTATACTCAAAATCACTAATAAAGGTCTCACAATAATTCCTCTATAGATTACTATGCTCAAATTGCCATTAAAGGTCTCACTATAATCCCTCTCTAGACTACTGGGCTAAAAAAATATGTTTATAAAACAATTTCAATTACTTCTCCTAAAAAAGGTAAAGTTATGTTATTACCCTAAACTTTAATTCATCAAAATACTCGTTTAACTCAAAAAGTCTCAAAACTCATAATTTTCAAAATGTCTCTGAAACTCATAATTTATCAAAAACTCATATTTTCTTTAAAAAATCTCAAAAACTCAAATTTCCTCAAAATTCTTAAAAACTCATATTTTCTCAAAATGTCTCAAAACCTTATCAATAGAGTAACTCACAATTATTATTACTTGTGTCAGAGTGTCAACAGAGTAATAACCCTTAACACCAAGGCATACCAACACAACTCTAAAACATATCAGAGTTACTAAAATGCAATTCTAAAACATATTAAACTACCAATTACACTCTCACAACTCTAAACAACTAAAGACTACTCAATAACAACTCTAAACTTATCAAACATCCCCATAATTATTACGGTGTGTGATTGATTCCTTGTATGCGTTGCTCTGTGTGTTGCGATTCTCTCCTCTCAACGTTTATGTGGATTTTCTTCTTATATAGACTCTGTAGGATTCCGATCATCAATTCAAACTAAATGTCTAAAATTAAGTTGTCGATTTTGGTTTTGGAAAGAAAAGGAAAACATGATCCTTGCTGTAAATGTACTTTCTGTTTTTACTCCGACATATTTGAGTGTGTTTTATAAGGGATTTGATTTTTGTATGAATATTGTTGGTGCAAAGGTGAATAAATGATGAACAAAGAAAGGAAATATTCTATTAAGAATTACGGCTACAAAAACATGATAATAGTTACAATGATTGTCACCCTATTTATAAGCTAAAACTAGGATTACTAGAATAAGATAAAATACTAAAATACCCTCTAACAAACTTAGGGGCTAAGAAAATAGTATAACTAAATAAATATGAATTACTATTAATATTCTAATACCATCCCTTAATTCATATTCCATCAAAACTTGTAACACCAATTTCATCCCTTAGTCTGAGAAATTGATCAGTTTTGATAGCTTTCGTCAGAACATCTGCCAACTGCTTCTGAGTGCTGCAGTGTACAACTTCTAACACTCCACTTTGAACTTGATGTCTCAGAAAATGATACTTGGTCTCAATATGCTTGCTTATCCCATGCAACACTGGGTTTCTGGCAAGATTGATTGCAGACTTGTTGTCAATCATCAACTTCAGAGGTTTGTCTACTTTAATCTTCAGATCCTGCAACAGATTCAGAATCCACACAGCTTGGCATGCAGTAACAGCACATGCAATGTATTCAGCTTCACAGGTTGAAAACGCCATAACAGGTTGCTTCTTGGAACACCAAGAAATGGAACCTCCCAGAAATTTGAACAAGTACCCAGATGTACTTCTTCTGTCAACTCTGTCTCCACACCAATCAGAGTCTGAATAACTCAGAAGTTCTGACTCATTATTTCCTCCAGAGGGAAATAACACTCCATACTTCAGAGTTCCTTTGATATACCTCAGAATCCTGACAGCAGCCTGATAATGGGACCACTTAGGTTTACTCATGAACCTACTAACCATCCCAACTGAGTAGCAAATATCAGGTCTGGTATTGCACAGATACCTCAGAGAACCAACCAACTGTTTGAAGGTTGTAGCGTCCACATCCTTTCCTTCAGAGTTTGAATCCAGTTTCTGATTTGTATCAGAAGGTGTGACAACCATCTTACAATTCTTCAGATCAAATCTCTTCAGAAGTTCTAATTCATACTTGAGTTGATGCAAAATGATACCTTTCTCAGAATATCTGAACTCCATCCCTAGAAAGTATGTCATTTTGCCTAGATCAGTCATTTCAAATTCATTCATTAGAACCTTCTTGAACTTGGTTATCTCCTGTTCAGAACTTCCAGTCAGCAGTATATCATCAACATATAAACATACCAGAGTCATATTGCCTTCAGAAGTATGCTGAACATAGACACCGTACTCCATCTCACATTTCTGAAAGCCTTGCTTCTTGAAAAATGAATCAATCTTCTGATTCCAAGCTCTGGGCGCTTGTTTTAATCCATATAGAGCTTTGTATAATCTGTACACCATCCCTTCCTGATTCTTTTTCACAAATCCAGGAGGTTGTGACACGTAAACTTCTTCTTCTAATAGACCGTTCAGAAATGCAGATTTTACATCTAAATGCATCAGAGGCCAATTCCTGTTAGCAGCTATTGCAATCACCATTCTGATTGTTTCATGTCTTGCTACAGGTGCAAACACTTCAGAGTAATCCAGCCCAGGTTTTTGTAGAAATCCTCTGGCTACCAACCTTGCTTTATGTTTGCCAATTGAGCCATCTGGCTTTAACTTCTGCTTGAAAACCCACCTGACGCTGATGGCTTTCTTGTCTTTTGGAAGTTCTGTCAGCTTCCAAGTCTTGTTTCTCTCTATAGCATCAAGTTCTTCTTTCATGGCCTTCAGCCAGAGCTTCTGCTTAAGAGCCTCTTCTGTACTTATGGGTTCAGAGTCTACTAGCATGGCACACTGAATAACTTCTCCTTCAGAGTCTACTTCAGTGTCTTGCAGCATGTCAAATTCTGCAAATCTTCTGGGAACGCTTCTGATTCTTTGTGGTCTCTGAACTTGTTCAGAGTCTTGGGCTTCAGATGATTGACTTTCTCCAGAGCTTTGACCAACTTCAGGATCTGGCATATTTCCAGAGTCTTGAACTTCAGAATTTCTAGCTTCAGAGGCTTGACTTCCTCCAGAGCCTTGGCCATCTTCAGAGTCTGGATCATCAGAGTCACCTTCATCTTCTGAGTCTTCTCCAGAGTCAGAATCACTATCAGAGTCAGAATCAACGTCAGAGTTTACTTCAACTTCAGAAATTCTTAACTCTGATCTTTCTTCAGAAGTTCTAACATCAGAATCAGATTGAGACTTATCCCAATTCCAAACTTCTGATTCCTTCACAATCACATCTCTGCTGAATTCAATTTTATTGGTTTCTGGACAATAGAGCTTGTATGCACCTGTAATGTGGTACCCTATCAGAATCATCACTTTGCTTCTATCATCCAGCTTCTGTCTTCTGGCTTCTGGAACATGTTTATAGCAAACAGAACCAAACACCTTCAGATGACTAACACTTTGCTTATCTCCAGTCCACTTCTGTATTGGAACTATTTCCTTCAACTTCTTCGTAGGACATCTGTTGAGTACATACGTTGCAGTGGCAACAGCTTCTCCCCAGAGCTTCTGAGGAAGCTTCTTCTCCTTTAGCATGCTTTTCACCATATCAAGCAAAGTACAGTTTCTTCTTTCAGCAAGGCCATTGTGTTGAGGGGTATAAGGAGCAGTAACCTCATGCTCAATTCCATTCTCCTCACAGAACTTCTGGAACTCTTTGGAGTTATACTCACCTCCACCATCAGTTCTAAGAATCTTCAACTTCTGACCACTCTGATTCTCAGCCTTCATTCTAAACTTCTTGAATTCATCAAACACCTCATGTTTAAATTTAATAAGGGATACCCATGTCATTCTTGTGAATTCATCAACAAACAACACAAAGTACTTATTCCCTCCAATTGATGCTACTGGAAATGGACCACACACATCAGAATGTACAACTCCCAAGGCATGTTTTGCTCTTGGAGCAACTTCTGACGCAAATGGCAAACGTGGTTGTTTTCCTTCCATGTAAACTTTGCATGACTTTTCAGGCTTCTTAATTGCAGGAATTCCATGTACCAGCTTCTTTGAATTCAGATGTTTTAGGCTTCTGAAATTCAAATGACCAAATCTTCTGTGCCACAGCTCACTCTCCTTCTCAGCACATGTTGCACTAAGACATTCTGAGTCCACAGTTCTGACATTCACCTTGAATGTTCTATTCCTTCCCTGTTCTGACTCCATAATCAACTTCTGATTGCAGTCATACAGCTTTAGAAGATTGTCCTTCATGGTAACTGAAAAACCTTTCTCAATTAATTGTCTCACACTCATCAGATTGCTTCTGATGCCAGGTACATACCACACGTTCTGAATCAATGTTGTTTTCCCATTGTTCAGAATCACTCTGACATTTTCCATACCTTCTGCATTAAGATATTTGTCATCAGCACATCTGATCTTTGTTCTCTTTTCAGAGTCAAAGTCAACCAGCCATTTCTTGTTTCCAGTAAGATGATTTGAACAGCCAGTGTCCATATACCACCAGTCTGTCAGATCATCAGATTCAGAGGCCATCAATAGCACAAATTCGTCATCAGAACTTCTGGCTATATTTGCTTCTTCTGATTTTCTCTCCTTGTTTGACCAACAATCTCTAGCAAAGTGACCAAACTTCTTACAACAGTAACATTGGATCTTCTTCTTGTCATACTTCTCTTTTCCCTTCTGAGCATTCTTTTGTCTATCAGAGGTTGAGCTTTCTGACTTCTGACCACCATCAGATCTTCTCCTGGCTTCTGACTGCTTCTGATACCTCCTATCAGAAGTTGCTTTCAGAGCCTGCTGCTTTACTTCCTTTTCAGAAGTTCTCTCAGTCAAACGCAACTCTTGCGCTTCTAGACTGCTCTGCAGCTCTTCAATTCTCATGGTGCTCAGATCTTTGGAATGTTCTATTGCTACCACAATGTAATCAAATTGAGGAGTAAGGGATCTCAATACTTTCTCCATGATTGTTTCTTCTGAAAGAGTTTCTCCACACGCCTTCATCTCATTAGTGATCAGAATTATTCTGGAGATGTATTCAGAGACTTTCTCATTATTCTTCATGTTGAGATTCTCATATTGCTTTCTCAAGGACTGAAGCTTCACCTTCTTCACTGATGCGTCACCACCATAACATCTAACAAGTGTGTCCCACGCAGCCTTTGCTGTCGTTGAATCTGCAATCTTCTCAAACACATTTACATCAACACATTGATGAATAAAGAATAATGCTTTCTGATCCTTCTTCCTTACTTCCTTCTGCGTGTTTTTCTGTTCATCTGTTGCATCTGCTGCTACCGGAACATAACCATCAGTGACAAGATCTAAAACATCTTGAGCACCAAACAGTACACGCATTTGGATCATCCAACGATTCCAG
The DNA here is from genome assembly GCA_963859935.3 of Lathyrus sativus. NCBI lineage: Eukaryota > Viridiplantae > Streptophyta > Magnoliopsida > Fabales > Fabaceae > Lathyrus > Lathyrus sativus. The sequence goes on from OZ012735.1 coordinate 25,035,729, forward strand.
TTTTTACCGTCAAATACTGGAAGTTTGGTGTTCATGTTGTCGTTTCCGTTCATCTTCACCTTGCACAATACACTCAGATTTCTCACACAGTGTTTCCCAACCCACAGAATAAAATTCTGATCAGATTTTGTTCAAGATTCAACACGAATCTAAGAATCAAAATCAAACACACAAAACCTCACGTTCACTCGTGTTTCCCGTGTTTCCCAATGAATCTGAACCGGAGCTCTAGATACCAATTGTTGATGTAAAGGTGAATAAATGATGAATAAAGAAAGGAAATATTCTATTAAGAATGACGGCTACAAAAACATGATAATAGTTACAATGATTGTCACCCTATTTATAAGCTAAAACTAGGGTTACTAGAATAAGATAAAATACTAAAATACCCTCTAACAAACTTAGGGGCTAAGAAAATAGTATAACTAAATAAATATGAATTACTATTAATATTCTAATAAATATGAATTTTGATTTACTGTTTCTGGTTTAATGTCGTATAATAAGGTTGTTTCCGTTGTTGATTGAATTGTGTATGATTGTGCTTTGACTCTGGTAATTACACTTGATTCTTGCCAAAACTGTGAGTGTTAATGCGTGATTTTTGAATTGCGCTAGCTGCTCTTTATTTTTCCTGAAAAATCAAAATGTGTGGTTATGGCTATTTTACTCCCATTTGGAGATCAACAATGCCTCAGTCATCTTCCTTCCTAGTGTTATGGTGAGCACAATAGCAGCTAAACGACATTCAACAATTCTGTTATTACAAATTTATGGCAGCAGTAACAGCCTTCCGAGACTCCGCCGAAGAATGCGCTATCACAAATGTCCCGCCAGCAGGTAGTTGCACGTCTGTCGCTCGAATTGGGTTAAAATTAATTAGTTCTGCAAACCCAGTCTTGGTCATGACAGAGATTGCCTGACCCATCCCTCCAGATTGTGTCCCAATACCATTCACAATCACATGTAACTTGTGTAATTCCTTTCTTTGGGAAGTTCACATTAAAAGCAGCCACAATAGGATTCGTGAAAGAGCAAACAAATGCTGTGAAGTTTGATGTTCCCGAACCTGTTGGCACAGTCCTATCAACAATAACATCACGTCCAAACGGTTTGCCAATAGTGGTCGATGAAGCTATGAAACCTTCTCTCAACCTTTAAGTCATTTGTTGTAATGCCATTTTATTTATACTTTCTATCATGGCGGTCACTTCAAACTTGTTCAATTTTGTGTTGGGAATTGGTTTGAATGATATGTTATGAATGTGAATGTTAATATTTATCTTTTGAATGTTTTAAGGATTAATAACAGTAGCTTCGCATTCCTTGGCATTCTTGTTTCAGGATGAAGTTATTGAGCTAAATTAATTCACATAACAAATGTTATGTGTGTGGTGGTCATGGTTTTGTCAGCTTGGTAAGAAAGGTGACGCGGGTTATGCGGCAGGGCTTCATGAAGCTTGGAAGGCTCGGCATCAAGCTTGTAGACGGAACTTGGCTTGGGGTGTCATGGCATAGCATGTGAGAAAGCAATGATCATGTAGTGTGAAGTTTTTTAATTCTTCTTGTGATCTTCGATATAGCGTGTTCTCATGGTGTAAAATTAGAAGTAGGTCTTAAGTTAATGTAAATGGGACTTGAACTATTTATGCAACACACTATTGTACATTTTGAATCCTTGGACTTACATGTGCACCTTTAGATCTTGTATTTTCCAAAGGATTTTTTGGATTTGTATTCAAACTTGTATCCAAAGGATTGGTATTGTCTGGAAGATATTTCATGTAGCATGAAGTCTTGAGTTTGTAACATGACGCCATTAGGATCAGCTTTGCGTTTTTCTTGTAGTGAAGCTTGAATAATGTGATGGTTTATGACATTATAGAATTTGAAATACGGTTTGGAAACTATCCTTGTATTTCTAGCTTGGAAACTTGAATGGTGATGAGTATTATTGATTCGAATACATGAACTTGTGATGGATTTGGCGTACTTTGAATTTTCGACATAACTTAAATTTATGAATCTCCACATTCAAGCCTTTATGATGAATGATTCTTTGAATTTGAAATGATTAGCGAACCAAAAAATTTTGACATTTGGATGTGGGTTTGAAATTGACATTTGAGTAGTTTGAATTTTGTATAAGTGGGTTTAAGTTTGGGGTTTAAAAAAAAGACATTGCTTTGGATCAATTTGAGAGAAAGGATTTATTTGGATTTTAGAAAAGGATGTGGATGCTTGGTTGAAAATTGGTTTTTGTTTTGAAATAGATGTTGGAGTGGATATTAGATAAAATGGATTTGGGTAAATGGATAAGAAGAATTGGTTTACGGGTGGATTTGAAAATGGTTATGAATATGGTTTTTTTGGTTGAAAATAGCATAAGCCAAAGAACAATCAACTTGTTACTCGAATCCCAAGAAATCCACTTTGAACCTCGACCAAATTCTAGGGGAAAAGCTTAGGAACTTGATACCACTTGATCACTAGTTTTCCATGTCATGTTTGTTTTCAGTCTAATCACGAGAGTGATCACATTCCATTTGATGAGATTTTACTCCATAGCTTAATCAACAAGTAACACCTTAACCGTCATGAAACCTTTGCCCATCTTCACATAACCACGCTTAATATCCGAGGAAAGAAAATTCCAAATCTTCGAGGTATACTCTGAGGTTTATGAGAAATGTCAGAGGGAGTGATCCTAAGGTTTAGCGAACCTTAATAAGAGAAAGCTCAAAACCCTAAATATCAGACTGGAAAAAAGTGTGATCTCCACTTGAAATCCATGCATCTGCACAAACTGGTTATCCATAATAATCATGCATACGAAGACCATATGGCCTAAAGATGCTATGCGGGATGATGCACAAGGAGGTGGGATTTTAGGGTCAAAAATTAGGGTGTGACACATGTCGTACCTAAAAAAAGCACGATCCTTCGCGAATGGTCGCGGAAAACACAGAGTCGCCACTGAATTTTATTTATTCCAAAAAAGGAAAGGAAAATATTGATAAAACCTTTAGGGAAAGAACATGGTCATCGCAACCAAGTTCTAGGTTCGGGAGTCGGTTACATGAGGGGAAGGTATTAGCACCCTTCACGTCCGTTGTACTCAACGGGAACCTCTTGATTCAATTCATAAGAATTGTTAGCCTAGTTTGTTTGTGTTCTTCCAAGATAAAAGGTGTAAAGATAATGTAAAAGAGTTTAAACTGCTATGGAGAAAGGGGTGGTTTTAGAAAAGAGTGCTCGTCAAGGATTAGGGACCTTGTCCCTACGTATTTTCACTCGAAAGAAGTGAAGAATCAGAGCATCCGTAGATCGTGGGACTACAGTAAAAAGTGAGTGAAATGTGCTCGCCAAGATCATCGCAATCTTGTGCCTACGTATTCTCATTAACAGAAGAGAAATCAGAGCGTCTGTAGTTCGGACTGCTACGGGTAAAGGTTTGGATAAAGAAAGAAAGAGGTTGCTCGCTAGGATCTCGCAATCTTATGCCTATGTATTCTCGTTAACAGATGAGAAATCAGAGCGGTCGTCGTTCGGCCTACGGTTGCCGGTTTGACTTTAACGAAAGATACTTAGTCATATTCGACAAAAAATATTACTTTATCTAAACTAGTGAGGAGAGGATGCTTGCACCACTTTGAATAGATTTCCATATATCAACATTCATGGGGATCACACCACTTATATCGACTCAAGTAGGTTATGGACGAAGCAATATTTTGCGTCATTCTTAAGACACCATTGTCGCTACTGCGAAAATCGGCGCCGGTTGACAGAAGAGTCGCCACCGTGCGTTATTTATCCCAACGGAGGGAAAGGAAACGCTCGAAGTAAACCTCGCAAAAAAACGGGGAAAAGGCATGGTCATCGCAACCAAAACCTGGGTTCGGGAGTCGGTTACGCAAGGGGAAGGTATTAGCACCCCTCACGTCCGTCGTACTCGACGGGATCCACGCTTGCTTGGGTTGTCTAAAGGATGCAAAACAATCTATCTACGGCTGCTAAATCTAAACAGAAGGGAATTGACTCGATAGAGCGTTGCACTCTATGCCTACGTATTCTCAAGCGAGAAAGTCAGAGTCAACGTAGTTCGGGACTACAGGGAAATTGGCTCGCCAAGACCTCGCGTCTTGTGCCTACGTACTTCCACACTTCATGGAAGATCAGAGCTTTACGTAGTTCAGGCTAACTACGGCTAAACAAGGTATTCTCACACAGCAGTGAGAAAAACAAACTGGTTTTAAAGGTACGGGAACCTATGGGCAAAACTACGGTTTGGTCTCAAATGCACTCGGGCAAGAGAGAAAAAGGGTTACAATTAGTCGTCAGCGGGAAAGTCTCGATCGCACAGCAGCGAGAGAACAACAGGTTAGTCGTTAGTGTGCTCGCTAGGATATCGCATCTTATGCCTACATATTCTCGTCTGGTACGAGAAATCAGAGCAGCTGTAGTTCGGCTAATTTGGGACCACAGCTCAAATCTCGTTTTATTAACATTCTGAAAAATGATTACAATGATTGCATACTGAAAAATAAATCTCCTAGGAAATCCTATCCTATCCTGAAAAATCGAATGGAAAATAGTCCCCTCACAAGTGGACATTCTAAACTATCCCTAAAATCGTAAAATAATCTCTATGAAAATATATCCTAAAAGAAAATGCACTTTAAAAAATATTAAGTCTACTTTAATATTTTTTTCTCTTTTTCCTTCTTTTCTTTTCAACTATTTTCTCCTTTCTTTCAAAGTATTTTTCATATATTTTTCTGTATATTTTCTATATGTTTTTCTCCATATCTCTCTTCCTTTTTCTCTATTTTTCCTCATAATATTTTCTCTTCTTTTTTCTCTATTTTCCTTTTTCAATATTGGATTTCTTTACTTTCTTTTTTCTATTTTTCATAATATTGTCTCTCCTTTTCCCTTTTTTTATATTCTCTTTTCCTATACATTTCCCACAATAAAATAAAAATAAGAAAAAACAAAAGGAGGGGGTACACAGCCCAGCTGGGGGATACAAGTAAAACAGAAAGACTGCAAACTGGGCCCAGCCCAGCTGTTTGATGCAAAAACGGAGGGGGGGTGCTGAGTGAATCTGGGAGTGTAACCCAGAAAACCAATTGGGCTCAGCCCACTTCACCACAAGTCACACTAAGGGGGGGGGGGGGGAGAATGGAAAATTGGAGTGTGTAGTCCAAAATCTTCATTGGGCTTAGAGGTTTGAGGCCCAGAAACCCAACGTCTTCTTCACAGTATACCAAACCCTAATTCTCCCTTCGTTACTGTTCACGCGCCGCCCCTCTCTCGCAGATTCTCTCTTGATTCACCTCCTTCGTTCTCCAATCTTTCTCCCTCGTTCAACCTTCAATCTCTCATCATCTCTCTTCTTCTCCATTCAACCAGAAAAAAAAGACCTGAACCAAACGAAAAATATTTCCAATCTGGACACTGATGAAGGTTCGCTGAAGATGTTTCGTGTTCTTGGTGAAGAGATTTCTGAACAGGCTTGATGATTCTCGCATGTGTTTGTTGCTGGCGATTGCTCTTGAAAACGGTTGAGTGTCGTTGCCGATGAAGTTCTTGCGAGCTCGATGAAGACTGGAATGGCTTCTTGAATGTTCTTGCGGTCTTGATGGATCTTGAAGGAAGATCTATGAAGAATTTGACGAATGGTTTTCTGGAGATTAAGATGAACGCCGATGAAGAAGGTAATTGGAAGATGAAGATCTCACCTCGGTTTGTTGAAAAGAAGAACTTCTGGAAAACGATCTTGTTGAAGACTGAGTTTCTGAGAACGTTCTGGGGATTTGCAGGTTCTTGTTGTTGATGAATTTCTGAGACGATACTGATGAGGATCCGGAACGTTACTCTTGAATATTCACTGAGTTCTTCAAATCCTTTGGATGAACGCTTGAACGCGCTGAAGATTTCCGGCCAGAACTTGTTGAAGGTGATTGTTGAAGTTTCTGGAGGAAGGTGGTTAGAAGGTTGGAGATGGAGGTTTCTGAGAAGGAGGATGAAGATTGAAGAAGATGGATGGGAGGAGATGAAGATCGACCGGAATCTGGGTTTTTGGGCGTTCTCCGGCGAAGTTCACGGCGGTCGCCGGCCATGCATGCCGGCCGGTGAAGTTTCCCGGTGGGGACCGATGGTGCGCTGGTGGAGGGACGCGTGGCCAGGGATAGTGGAGGGAGTCATTGCATGATTCCCACGTGGGACTGGCGTGGCAGAGTGATGGAAGGAGTTGTTGCATGCACGCTACGTGGTAGAGAGAGGGATGCTGAGAGTGTGAGGTGGCGTGTGGGTGGTGAAAAACGTGGGTCCTCCCGGGATTTACACGTGGCCTGCTCTATTTAAAGCACTGAGATGTTTCTGCATTGTTCTGGATGCTTCTGGACTTTGCTGGATTATTCTGGGAAACTGGACTGAATTGGACAATTCTGGACAAAAAGCATAGAATGGGCCTGCGAATTCTGTGGGCAATAAGGCCCAATACGAAAATGAAATAAAAACCCCCAAAAAAACTGCATAAGACAAAAAATGATTAAACTAATTGATTAAAACTAAAGTGATTAATCCTAATTAACTAAGACCTAATTAATCTAAAAATCAATTAAATTCTATAAAATTCCTATAATATCTAATAAAAACTATTAAAAGAAAAAATCTATTTATTTCTATATTAAAAAATGCTATTAAATTCTATACTATTTAAAAGAAAATTTATTATATTCTAAAAAATCTATAATATTTCTATATTTAAAAAACTATATGCTTCTATCAAAACCATTTAATATCTAATATATTCTAAAAACTATTAGAAATATTAAAACCTATTAATATTCTATATCTAAAAATATATTCAAAAATTCAATTAATATTCTAGAAAAATCTATTAATATTCTATAAAAATCCTAAAATGATTAAAAATCTATTTAAACCCTAAAAAATAGCCAATAAAAATCCAGAAAAATCACAATAATTCCCAGAGGGACAAAAATAGCACCGAACGACACATAACACCGCGAGAGCGCACCAAAATAGCCAGTAAAAATAAACGGGCACCGAAATATCCCTGAAATACGATTCTATCTATCTAAACTGGTTAACAACACCTGAAACGCGAGACGAGAGTTGTGATCCCGATAAAACCAAAACAAATGAAAATATGCACTATGTGCGATATGCAGATGCGAATGCGGTCATGCGTCGAAACATCGAGCCAGATGCGAGACCCGGTTGGTCAAATTTTGGGGTGCAACAGCTGCCCCTATTCAAACGGCTTGAACCTGACTGGGTGAGAAGCGAACGGCTCTCAACCAATCAAGGTGCGAGACGTTTGAATACCGGTAAACCCGAAAATTTGCCAACCGCACGAGCACACGATACTCTGCGAGGAACTAATCTTCGAACACTGCAACATTAGCTGCTCAACAGCTGGGGAGATACTGATCTGACATCGTCGTCAGTTATCCACGTTAAATTCTTCTGATATTGCCTTCAGACAACCAAACACCCAACATCGCCGCTGGAAGACTAAACCATCTGACATCACCGTCAGAAGCAGACAAAATTCTGAGGAACACCCAACATCGCCGCTGGGAGGCCAAACCACCTGACATCACCGTCAGGAACAACCGTAACTCGGGGAAACAAACATCCAACATCGCCGCCGGAAAACTAAATCTGACATCACCGTCGGAAACAAACATCCTCTTAGAGACACTCGACATCGCCGTCGTACAAACATCCAACCTCGCTGCCGGACACATTCAACATCGCCGTCGAACAAATCATAATCTGACCTGGGGTTCAAACAACATTCAACCTCGCCGTCGAACAAATCCAACATCGCCGTCGAACCAATCATAATCTGACCTGGGGTTCACCCCTGGTAAATGGAACAAAAGGTACACTTGCGTATTTGAAATTACTCCGCTGGGAATGAGAGACTTAACCGAACACACTCTGATCTGGGGTTCACCCTCAGAACCATAACGAACGTTGGAATACTACTGCACAATGATCCCACTGTAGAACTTCAACATCAGAACTATATGAAACCCTGGCCCCTGGCCACTTCCAGCTTCAGCTAGAAAAGATCTTCAAGTACTTCTGAAGATAAGCATCCTTGGCCTTCAAGGATGGCAACTCTGCAAGAGGTATCTTCGACTTCAGTCTGAAGAAATGGTCCTTGGCCTTCAAGGATGCATGGATATGCCTTCAGGCAACTCCGCCTCTGCTATAGAGTATCCGTGATTTCAGTCAGGGATATACTTCGGCCTTCAGTCCAAAAAAATGAATCCTAGGTCATTCATGACCTTGGGATAACCTTGCCCTTAGGCACCTTCGCTTCAGCTTGGGAAATCTGTGACTTCAGTCAGAGAAGTGGTATCCTGAGCCATTCATGACTCTACGGGGATTCAAACACTTTGCCTTCAGGCAAAACTCCGCTTCAGCTGGAGAAACATCTTCGACTTCAGTCAGAAGAAACACTATTCATTTGATCGCAATCAATCATCACCTCAGGACAACTGACTTGGCCTTCATACCAACACGGATCATCTTGAATACAAAATTTGGAACCTTGTCTTCAGCCACACGTTGATTCATCAACAAGGAAATCTGAATTCACAGGAACCTCTGATACCGCCTTCAGGCGTTTACGAAGTCAATCTTCAGATTAGACATCACTATTGGAGCAGACATATCACGCTGCTAAGGACTTCAAGAATCATCTTGAACAAACAACTCCGTCGGACACCTTCAAGAATCATCCTGAACCGATAACCATTCTGGAGACTTTATTCTGCTGGGTATTCCAGGAATCTTCCTGGGCAACTCTTGTTGGGGACGCTATTGGGGAGCTCAAGAATCATCCTAAGCAAACAACTCGGGAAACTGCGTTGAAGTCTTAAGAATCATCTTAAGCAAACGGCCCTGCTGAGGAATCGTCTTGAACTGAAGACTTCGCTGGGGATCTCAAAAATCATCTTAAGCGAGCGACTGTGGGGATTACACCGGGGTCTTTAAGAATCATCTTAAGGAAGCGACCTCGTTGGAGAGAATATCAGGAATCGTCCTGAGCAACTGGTCTCTTGGTGGAACACCTGTAAGACAAGAATGATAGTAACCTAGATCATGCTTATGATGTGTATGCTTTTGCGCCATGCTCCACACGGTGGGAATGATATGCGTTTATGCTAAATGTTGTGCAATCATGCACAATGCTATGCAATCATGCACAATGTTATGCAATCATGCACAATGCTATGCAATCCCGTCAGCAAAATAAATGTCGAAGGAGAATTCTCCTGTCAAGGAGAAAGAACTACTCAGGAAGAGGAATCATCCTGCTGAGGAGAACGTGGACATGCCAATATCAATCGGACTCTGTCTGGGGAATTGACCTTCCGTTGACTGCTGCAGGGAAAACAACTTCAGCTGATTACTGCAGTGGATGAAACTGTACGAGAACCTGGACCTGCTGATATCAATCGCGAGAGTAAACTGCGTGGCCGTCATGGCTACTCTTCTGGGGATAACAACTCTGTGGGGGAAACAACTTCAGCTGCTCCACACTCCACTGGGGAAAACATGGTCTGATCAACTTCCAAGGACTCAGCTCTCTTGGACATCTGCAAACTCAACTGAGGAAGGAGATGTCATTCTGCTTCGCTGGAGAGAGTACGACTCTGGGGAAATACAGCATCAGTTGTTCCACGCTCTTCTAGGGAAAGTCCACCCATGGTCCCGACTGCTTCCAAGGATTCTGCTTTCCTGGAGGTTTGCGGACTCCAGCCGGGGAGAGAAATCATTCTACTTCACTGGCGAGTACGACTCTGATGAGGAATTTCAATTCCGCTGGGGAAGAAAGAATCATCTGACTTCGGGGGAGAGCACAACTCTGCAGGGGAACACGACATCAGCTGTTCCAACACTCTACTGGGGAAGGAGAAGTCATTCTACTTCGGGAGAGAATACGGCTCTGGTGGGGAATCTCAATTCCGCTGGAGACTTCAGTCTGGCACCATCAGCTACTGCATATTTCGGTATATGAATAATTTCCTGTGAATCCTGCACTTGTGACCCGGTGCTGGGGGAGACACCTGCTTCGGTGACTTTACTGGGGAAAACACGAGCTTCGGCACCCGAACATTTCTATGAAATCTGCACTTGTGACCCGGTGCTGGGGAAGAATACGAGCTTCGGCGAGCGACTCAGCTGAGAAAATGACGTTCCTTCAGGGTGCGTCTGCTTGGGGAAGAGGATCATCTCTGCATGGGGAGACATATCAATGCTCACCATTCTGCGTTCAGATTCTGCGGAGGAGAGACCACTGAACGCTGCCGGAGAAGGAGGGCTCGCCCTGCTTCGGGGATATCAATCCTTAGCTACTCATTATTCACTCTGATGGAGCTGTACTGATCCTATCAAGGAAACACCTCTTACGTCTGCGGCAGATAATAATCGATCACTGAAATTGAATCTCACTTCACCGAGGAAAACACCCCTGAACGGTCTTTTTTGAACACCCTAAGTCCTTATAGGGTACGAAGCAATCTGCTGAGAAATACCTCTTCTCTGGCTGACGTCAAAATCTACCCGTCTAGAGATTACTCAATGAGGGAATCACCGTCGACCTCTGCTTGAGGAATGAGTCAATGACCTAGACTCGGAGGGAAAGGGAGTCACACTCGGACTCTGGGGAGATACAACATTGCATCAGTCCCACTGTTGGGGAAATAAACCCACATCCGCCGGTCAGGGAAAGCTTCAGCCTCAACCCACTTAGGAAATAGCACATCAGGCTAATCAGCGTTCAATGCTTAGGATGGCCATACTCTGCCGGGAATATCAATCAAACCTACTAAGGATAATCCTGATCCTATTCTGATAAGGGATGAATGACATCTCAACTTGCTGCAGTGTCAAACTGCTCAGGGGAAACAATCTCATTGTACGTCTCTGCTGAGAAACCAACCCTGATTCAACAACATCAACACAGGGAATACAGAATACCAATCATGGAGCTGGGATCACTCGAGCCTTGTGTCGGGGAATGTGACAACAAACGAGTTACTAGGAATCATCGGGCCAGGTATTTAGGCTTTTTCTAGTTTAGGGATAGGTTTATGGTGATAGGGACCCATTTCTGGTTACCAACAGAGGTGGATTTGAAAGGGACATACTAGACGAGGACTAGCATTCAGGGTGGACTACCAAACGAGAGCTGATAGCGAAACATGTTAGGTTGTCAAACGAGAACTGACTTACGGGTTCTGGATATCAGACGGGAATTGATTTCTGGTTTGCCAGGCGAGAACTGGACTTTAAAACTGTGTTGGCCAGACGAGAACTGGTTAAATAATGGGTTACAGAAAAGGTAACCCGACAGGACTGGTTCCTGGTTTGGATTTCAGACGAGGACTGATCTCCGGCTTGCCAGACGAGAGCTGGACTTTAAGACGATTTGGTTACTAGGTTCAGCCAAGTAATAGGTTAGGCTGTAGGATGACGATCCAATGACAGCAAGGCTTCTTCAGAAGGCTCAGGTTTTTGGCAGGGTGATGACACGATTCCCCGACACTCAACTCCTGCTGGAGTGAACAAACTTATTTGAACAACTTGCCCCAGTGCAATTCAACTTGCCCCAATTCGACTCTTGGGAAAATTCATTCTGAACAGATAACAGCTGGCAACAAAACAATCTTCAGATGGCTTGCCCCAATATCGGTACAACGGAAGGATTCATCCTCCACTAATCAACTCTCAGCATGGTTGGCTTCAATATCTCTGAAGTAGTTTGCCCCTGAACGAGCGATGAGCGACTCAACATGCCCTGATTGAACACTGAAGGGATCTGCCCTCAAATCGCAAGAATTCTGGATAACTGCCCCTGATTGGGTCTCGAGAAGATTCACTTCTGATCAACCGCTTCTTGCATAAACTGCCCCATAATCAACTGATATTCCGGGTGTAACACGGTGGGAGAACTGACTTTAAACAATGTTGCGGATAGCAAGAGTCGCCACCGACTTTTATTTTATCCATAAGGAAAGGTTATAAAAGAACAGGAAAGACCTTAGAGAATATTTTGGGTCCGGGGGGTAGGTTATGAAAAGGGAAGGTGTTAGCACCCTTTTCATCCATGGTTATCCATGGGCTCTTAGGTACTTAAGCTCACTTTTGAATTGTTTTGAAAGTGTAGTGTGTGAATAGAAAATTTTCAGAATAGTTAATAAATAATCCATGTAAGGATGTGTTAAGAACTTGTTTGAAAACTTGTTGAAAATTTGTTTAAGTGCGAAACAATTTTGAAGTGAGCAAGCACCTAGGAGTAACCTACCCTAATGTTTAAAGGTCTTTCTTATTCTTTATTCTTTCCTTTAGTAAGACTATCCCTACTATAATGGAGTAGGTAGTCCTTACTTTGGATGTTAAGGGACATGTGAGGGACAATTTGACTTTGAAGGCCATTGTGGGATGTAATAAGCACATATAAGGGACCATCATCATTTTTCGAAAGGGACTCGATTCGTAAAGGCAACCATAAGGGACTTTGATGATTTTTCTATTTGAGGGACTTGCTTTATACACCCCACTTAACCATTATTCGTAGGCAACTTGAGGGATATCCTTAGGAAGTGAGACGGCGATTAAAATCGACTTACGTGTGTGACGTGTTTATTTTAATTATCTTTATTTAAAAGTGATCTAAATTTATTTTAATATTACATACATGTTGTTACACTCCCTAATTACTAACCATAATAATAATTAAATAATTAAACAACTTTACATCCAAGAAACAATTACAAAATAATAAGCAAAATAATTAAATAGCAAAGATAAATAAAATATAAATAAGCAATAATAAATAATAAAGGGGGTTAATTCTAAGTTTACTCGGCAAGACATCGCATCTTGTGCCTACGTATCCTTACGGGAGTGGAATCAGAGTAATCGTAGTTCCCCTCAATAGGGAGGTTAGAAACTTCTTGACTGTGGTCAAGGTCTCAAGGGGAATAAACGCATCTTAAGGACACGCTTACGTGGAGTGTAGAAACTCCAAATCTCTACGTTGAAATGTTAAGTTGTAATTAGAGTTAAATTAGGGATTCCACGGCGGGAAACCCTAAAATGAGCGCGGCGGCTCTTTGACCTAATGCTAAGGGTAAAATTGTAATTTTGCCTGCGGCGAGGCATTTGTGAAAATTAGGGTTTGTAGTTTGTAGTTTTGAGGATTTGAAATTGAATGTGTGAAGTTTTACGGACTATTGGCGCGGCGACCAAACAGTTAGACCTAACCTTCGGATGTGTGCAATGTGACAGAAATAATAGTAAACGCGTGAGATAATTGAATCATGCAAATAGAGAGATAATGTCATAATTTAAACCATGCAAGCAGAAATTTAAAGGCAGAATTTAAAGAGCGATTGTTAAGTTCGCGAGGTTACATGAGAGGAGCAGATACAATATGATAATGAAATTTGAATTGAACAATAATAAAATAAAATAAATAACGGTTCTAGTTATTATTTTAAAAAAAGATTTTAGTTATTATTTTAAATTTATCTAAAAAAAGTTTTTCTTAAAAATAATAGGTTTTCATATTAATTTGGAAAAGATGTTAATGTTATTTATTTTAAAAAACAGATTTTTATATTATAACAAATTTTAATAAATTAATGATAACAATAATAATAATAATGGTAATAATAATGATAATAATGATAATAATAATAAATAATGATAATAATAATAATAATAATAATAATAACAATAATAATAATAATAATAATAATAATAATAATAAAGCAATAATGAATTTTAAATGTGCCAAATAACCCAACAATGTTGCTAACGCAGAAATGCGCTCATCGCAACCAGATCTAAATCGGACGAAACAAAATTTATCGCAAAGAAAAAGAAATTAAGCAAAAAATAGTATTATTGCTCACACAAAAATGCGATCATCGCAACCAGATCGAACTAACACAAATGTCACGCGTCATGCACACAAATGTGCAAACATCGTATCGACATAGTTCGATCAAAAATCTTATATATATAAACTCTAACAATTTAAAAAATTATATATATATATATAAACGTAACAGTAATAGATAAAGAAAAAAGAATAACGGTAATAGATGAAGAAAAAGAAATAACGGTAAAAGATGAAGAAAAAGAAACAACAGTAATAGATGAAGGAAAAGAAATAACGGTAAACGATGAAGAAAAAGAAACAATAGTAATGGATGAAGAAGAAAACTAAATAACGGCAAACTGCACTCACTCCTCTTAGGTTTTTTTCATTCTCCCCCCCTTCTCCAACAAGGCAACACATGTATATATAGGGAACAAATTAGGGTTAACACCAAATTGTCAATAATGTCCCTAAAGCCCATTTTAAAGCCCAAACTAAATAATTAGTTAAGAAAAAATAAAATTTAAATAATTTAAAATAATTAAAATAAACTTAAAATAAAAACTAATAATCCTATTGATTCCTAAAATAAAAAATATTATAAAAAGAACAAAATTTTTTTCAATATTTTTTATTTTATGATTTTTTGGATATTTTTATGAATAATTTAGAAAAAAGTGAAAAAAATAATATTTTAAAAAATTATTTAATTAAAATACGAAAATAATAATTAAATAATAATAAAAAAACTATTTTTGTTATTTTTTTAATGAAAGATAGAAAAATTTAGAGTAAAAATAATAAAAAACAAAAAAAAGTGACAAAGGTGAGATTCGAACTCTCAACCTCTCACACTCATAACTCCTTACACATGTCCTCCTGCCAATTGTGCCATTTTTACTTTTTAGAAAAAAAAAATGCATGCCATATGATATTTACCTGCAAAAAGTCAAACGACTACACAAATTTGTTAGTAATTGATTAAATGCAATGAAATGCGACGACAAATCTTAGGGCAAAATTTGGGGTATTACAGTTATTATGATAATATTTCTCACCCAACCTCTCTTTGATGTTGGCAAAAAAAAAAAATCATGAAGTTTGACTTTGGTTTGACCACAGTTGACCTCAGTTTGACCTTTTAACCGCATTGACTGCTTTTGACTTATCTGATCATCTGACTGAGCAAACTTTTGAGAAAAGTCTTGAAACTTGACATGGGGGTTCTTATACACATATAAGATGTTATGAAGCTCACTTGAAGTCTTGGAAGTCCATTTAGCCTGATTAAAGTCAAAACCCTAGTTTTGGATGCACTGCTTAGGATGTGCATTGTCTGAGGGAATTGTCAACTCTTCTGACCAATTGTGAATTTTGTGAACCTTGTGAACCTTCTTGGAACACAAAGTATTGTATTGTGAGGGCAAATTTTGGGGTGCAACAGCTGCCCCTGTTCAATTTTCTGAAACCTGAGGGGTTAGATTGGTATATTTGCCAGTCGTAACCTGGAAGGTTGAAGGGGATTGAACACAAAAGCCCAAAAATTTGCACTCACCAGTGCATGGAGTGATATTGATGGTTGGTTGAACATGATTGAGTGGGCTTAAAGATGCCACTAGGGGAAAGTTCTTCAGTAGTATAATGAGAACTGTCAGGAGTCTGGAGTAATACTGATGTAACAGCATGTCTTCATGAGGATAGAGCAATTAATAGTGATAACCCTAAAGCAGTCTTGAAGCAATGATATGATTTCAGGAGGATAGAACAATGAATGGCTCTAAAGCAGTCTTGTGATATGTCTTCAGGAGGATAGAGCAATCAACAGCTCTAAAGCAGTCTTGAAGTAATAATGTGATATGTCTTCAGGAGGATAGAGCAATCAATAGCTCTAAAGCAGTCTTGAAGTAATGATTTCAGGAGGATAGAGCAATGGATAGCTCTAAAGCAGTCTTGAAATAATTAGATGGCTTCAGGAGGATAGAGCAATGAATAGCTCTAAAGCAGTCTTGAAGTAGTAATATGACCTCATGAGGATAGAGCAATGAATAGCTCTAAAGCAGTCTTGAAGTAATAGGATGATTTCAGGAGGATAGAGCAATCAGTAGCTCTAAAGCAGTCTTGAAATAATTAGATGGCTTCAGGAGGATAGAGCAATGAATAGCTCTAAAGCAGTCTTGAAGTAGTAGGATGGCTTCAGGAGGATAGAGCAATCAATAGCTCTAAAGCAGTCTTGAAGTAATAGGATGATTTCAGGAGGATAGAGCAATCAGTAGCTCTAAAGCAGTCTTGAAGTCATGAGAGGCTATCAGGAGGATAAAATAACCCTGAGGTTACAATAAAGCAGTCCCAAAGTAATAAGAAGCTCATCAGGAGGATAAAGTAACCCTGAGGTTACAATAAAGCAGTCCCAAAGATCATAAGATTGTTTGTTGGATAATTAACCTGAAAACAAGGTAGCATTCTGTATAACAACATTAGTTTATGCTTTATGTATGCATGTATGACATGATGCACTTAGGTAATGTACTATAGACATATATGTTATGGTATGATGTAAATGATGTATGTATGCTATGACACTGCTGGAAGTGTCTGGATATCCTTGTATAACAACTGCTGGCCAAGGAAAATAAATCCCGATTCGTTGTTGAAGAATATATAACCCTTCGTCTGCTGGGGATAACAAGGTATAGATAACCTCCCGTTGTTGGGGATAACAAGGTATAGATAACCTTCGTTTTCGTTTGATAGTAGGATGAGTATAACATCCCGTCTTCGTTCATCGTGCCCTTATTGGAAAGTAATTTCCCGTATATCCGTATGAGGATAAAAGAGATGGATATAAATTCCAGGGGAGATTAGACTTTGTGAAAATGGATTAGTCCTACTGATGGTTTGTAACTGTCTTGTAAAGATGAACCGGCGAAGCTTCGTTGAAATCCTTCCCTCGTTCGTCCTTAGTAAATACTATTACTGCATTTTCATGCATTTCTGGTAAACATCAATCATATTAAAAGCATACATGCATTTCTGGTAAACATCAATCATATTCAAAGGCATACATACATTCAAACACAACCAATGGACGTTTCGCTTATGTAAATAGGGTAAAAGTAAATCTGGATTCAAAAGATGGAATTTATTTATATCAAAAGTGACCCATACACGGGTAAGTTTGTACAAGGAGACATAAACCCTAGTAAGAGAATTTTGTCATGAAGTTTTACAAAAAGAATCGGCTATGTGGGAAATAATCCTATTGAGTTTCAATTCTACTATTGCCACTCAAGTATCTCATCTTCTTGCTGTTGAGACGGAAACGATTGGATTGAGCTTTATCTGTTTGAGCTTGAGTAAGTAGTACAACTGGTTGCAGTTTCATGAGTGATCCAAACGAGACATAGTCATACGCTTTAATCCCTAACTTTTGCCTGGATTGCCCTTTCAGGTTTTCAATCCACCGGGATACCCTTTTTTGCCCAAGCCGCCTTTTCAGGTTTTCGACTTGCCGGGTGTACATCTTTTTATATATATATCCCTAATTTTTGCCCAAACCCTTTTGGTTTGCCGGGATGCCCTTATTTTTGCCTAGGCCTGTCAACCTAGCGGGTCTCTTTTTATGCGTAGTATTTTTTAACTATGTCTGCATTTACAGGTTGTGGGAAGTCTTCACCATCCATTGTAGTCAGTATCATGGCACCTCCTGAGAACACTGTCTTGACTACAAATGGTCCCTCATATGTTGGAGTCCACTTGCCCCTAGGATCACCCTATGGTAATATGATACGCTTGATTACCAAGTCACCAGCCTGATATACCTTTGGCTTAACCTTCTTGTTAAAAGCTTTGATCATCCGTTTCTGGTACATCTGGCCATGACAAACTGCTGCTAACCTTTTCTCATCAATCAAATTTATCTGGTCAAGTCGAGTCTGAATCCACTCATCTTCATCCAAGCCTGCATCCTTCATAATTCTCAAGGAGGGGATCTGAACTTCAATAGGCAGAACTGCTTCCATACCATAGACTAAGGAGAATGGGGTTGCCCCTGTTGAAGTACGTATTGTAGTACGATAACCATGCAGAGCAAATGGTAACATCTCGTGCCAATCCTTGTAAGTAACAGTCATCTTCTGTACAATCTTCTTAATGTTCTTATTAGCAGCTTCAACTGCCCCATTCATCTTTGGACGATACGGAGAAGAGTTGTGATGCTTAATCTTGAACTGCGTACAGAGATCAGTAATCATAGTGTTGTTCAGATTAGAGCCATTGTCAGTGATAATCCTTTCAGGGATACCATACCTACATATGAGATTATTCTTAATGAACCGAGCCACAACATTCTTAGTCACAGATGCAAATGAAGCTGCCTCTACCCACTTCGTGAAGTAATCAATAGCAACCAGGATGAAACGATGCCCATTAGAAGCAGTAGGCTTGATCTCACCAATCATATCAATGCCCCACATGGCAAAGGGCCAAGGAGCAGTCAACACATTCAATGGAGATGGAGGTACATGTACTTTATCAGCATAGATTTGACATTTGTGACATGTTCTGGAGTGTTGATAGCAATCAGCTTCCATGGTAGACCAATAGTAACCTGCTCTCAAAATCTTCTTTGCCATGGTATGACCACTAGAATGAGTGCCAAAGGTCCCATCATGCATCTCTTCCATAATTTCTGTAGCTTCCTTCTTATCCACACAACGAAGCATAGTTGAATCATGATTACGCTTATACAGAATGCCATTACTCAGAAAGAATTTAGCAGAAAACCTTTTCAGGAACTTCCTATCTTTGACAGATGCCCCTTCAGGGAACTCCTGAGCTTCAAGATAGTTTTTCACTTCATAAAACCAAGGCTTCTCCTCTGCCCCTTCAGTGTCAATCTCATTGCAGTATGCAGGCTTCTCAAATCTATCAATGGTAATCTTGGGAGCTTCATCATCCCAGCTGATCTCAAACATAGATGCCATGGTGGCCAATGCGTCTGCCAACTGATTCTCTCTTCGTGGAATATGTCCAAAAGTAATCTCTTTGAAATGTGGGATCAAAGACAACACATGTTCTCTGTAAGGAATGAGATTATCATGCTTTGTATCCCAATCTCCTTTAATCTGACTTACTACCAGAGCTGAATCTCCATACACCTCAAGGAACTGAATCTTCATATCAATAGCAACTTGCATACCCATGATACATGCCTCATACTCAGCCATGTTATTGGTACAATAGAAACAAAGTCTGGCAGTAATCGGGGTATGACAACCTTCAGGGGAACTAATCACAACACCAACACCATTACCATGTGCATTGGAGGCTCCATCAAAAACCATAGTCCATCGGGATCCTTGTTCAGGTCCGTCATATTGTCCAGGTTCTTTGGTAACAGACATAATGTCTTCATCAGGGAACTCAAAATTCATTGACTGGTAATCATCTACTGCTTGATGAGCCAAATGATCAGCAACAACACTCCCCTTAATGGCCTTCTGAGTAGTATACTGTATATCATATTCCGTCAAGATCATTTGCCATCTTGCAATTCTTCCGGAGAGAGCAGGTTTCTCAAATATGTACTTGATTGGATCCATCTTCGAAATCAACAAGGTAGTATGGGTCAACATATACTGTCTTAATCGGCGAGCAGCCCATGCCAAAGCGCAGCAAGTTTTCTCGAGCAGTGAGTATCTTGTTTCACAGTCGGTAAACTTTTTGCTAAGGTAGTATATTGCCTGCTCTTTTCGACCAGACTCGTCATGTTGCCCCAATACACACCCCATTGAGTTGTCTAATACTGTTAAATACATAATCAAGGGTCTTCCATCAACTGGTGGCATTAAAATTGGAGGTTCTAGCAAATATCTCTTGATTTCATCAAAGGCAGTCTGGCACTCATCATTCCATTCCATCACCTGATCTTTCTTCAACAACTTGAAGATTGGCTCACAGATGGTAGTTAATTGGGAAATAAATCTTGCAATGTAGTTCAATCGTCCCAAGAAATCTCTAACCTCCTTCTCAGTACGGGGAGCTGGCATCTCTCGTATAGCTTTCACTTTTGCAGGATCCACTTCAATACCTTTTCCACTGACAATGAAACCCAGGAGCTTTCCAGATCTAACTCCAAAAGTACACTTGTTCGGATTTAATCTCAACCTGTATTTCTTCAACCTCTCAAACAACTTGTGCAGATGATCAAGATGTTGTTCTTCATTCTAAGACCTGGCTATCATATCATCCACATATACCTCTATCTCATGATGAATCATATCATGAAACAAAGCCACCATAGCACGCTGATATGTTGCCCCTGCATTCTTCAAACCAAATGGCATTACCTTATAGCAAAAGGTGCCCCACTGTGTCACAAATGTAGTCTTCTCCATATCTTCAGGTGCCATCTTGATTTGATTGTAACCAGAGAAACCATCCATAAAAGAGAATACCTTATGCTGAGCAGTGTTGTCTACCAGAATATCAATATGAGGAAGTGGGAAGTCATCTTTAGGGCTAGCCTTGTTCAGATCTCTGTAGTCTACACACATACGTACCTTACCATCTTTCTTAGGAACTGGTACCACATTTGCAACCCACTGAGGATAAGAAGTTACGGCCAAGAACCCTGCATTGAACTGTTTCATTACCTCTGCTTTGATCTTTTCTGACATTTCAGGACGCATACGACGAACCTTCTGCTTCTTTGGACGACAATCTTCTTTCACTGGCAAACGGTGAACCACAATGTCTGTATCCAACCCTGGCATATCTTCATAAGACCAAGCAAAGACCTCCACATAGTCACGTAGCATCTGAATCAACCTGCTCTTGACACTGTCCTCTAAATCAGCCCCTATCTTGACCTCTTTTCTGTTTTCTTCAGTTCCCAGATTCACAACTTCGACTGGCTCTTCATGTGGCTGTATAGCTTTCTCTTCTTGTTGTAACAACCTAGCAAGCTCTACAGGTATTTCACAATCGTCCTCGTTTCCGTCTTCAGTTTGATAGATCGGATTCTCGAAATTGTAATTGGCAATAGTAGAACTGTTATCAACTGGATCCAGAGTGGATGAGGATCTGCATTTTAGTGACGTGGGTGTGTGTAAGAACACATAGCTGATAAAGCAAAAATAAAAGAAAAAGAAAGACAAGGAACACAATATTTACGAAAACGAAACGTCCACTGATTTTATTGAATGAAGTATGCAAATGAAATGACAACCCGTAGCAAGCACACCATTGTGCCCCGGGTAAGGCACATGGCTTGAAAGTTTTAATTGTTCCAGAAATTATAAACTTAAAAACATAACACAGTAATAGTATTTACTCCTGACTAAAGGAGATAGGGATAACATCTTCAGCTGTCCAATTATTGAGTCCAGCACCCACAGTAGGAAAAATCCATGCCTCCAAGTTGTAGTCTTCATCTTGATCTCTCACAGCATTGATAACCCCTTGATTGGTGATACGAACAGCACGGGCACGACGGACAGCCTTCTGGGACTCTGCAGTGAAACCCAAACCAAACTTGTCAGACTTGTATGGAATATCGGGAAGCTGACCCCAAATAGTACAACCACCTTCTTCCACCACAGCTTTTGCATCATTGAGGGAGGCCATTGCCAATGTTGGAGGGTTTCTGATGACCACAGGAACCTTCTTCACAGCAGGAGGAGTCACACAATCCTTAATAGCCCAGGGAACCACTTCAAATGACTGACATGGAGTTTCAATGTATTCACCTTCTACTTCCAGATACTTGAAAGTGTTTACATGGCTGACAAAGTATTCTTCCTCTCCAAAGACAGTAACAACTTTTCCATTCACCGGATATCTCAACTTTTGATGTAATGTGGAGGTCACAGCACCTGCCCCATGGATCCAGGGACGACCAAGCAGACATGAGTACGAAGGACGAATATCCATCACATAGAATGTAGCAGTAAACACCTGAGAGCCAACCTTGATTGGAAGATCAATTTCCCCATGCACTACTCTTCTAGAACCATCAAAAGCCTTTACCACAATATTACTGAGTTTCAATACCGTATCTTCAGGACTCAGCTTGTTCAGGACTTCCTTAGGCAACACATTCAGAGAGGAACCATTGTCTATCAGCACATGAGACAGGGTAGTGCCCCTGCATTCAATTGAAATATGCAAGGCCCTGTTATGATCCCTCTTGGCAGGGGTCAAGTCAGCATCAGAAAATCCTAACCCGTTGTCATAGGTCAGGTGAGCAACACAATTCTCAAACTGGTCCACAGAAATTGCACTGGGTACATGAGCCATCTTTAGAAACTTGATCAATGACTTGGCATGAGCCTCAGAACATAACAACAGGGAGAGCATAGAAATCTTTGAGGGAGTATGCCCCAGCTGATCAACAATATCATAATCACTCTTGCGGATGATTTTCAATACCTCTTCCATCTGCTTAGAGAGGTCATCAGCAGCTGGCACATCAGTAGATACAGGCTCAATAACAGGACCCTTGCCCCGAGCATCAGTGGTGGAAGTAACCGCAGGAGTAACTGCACTCTTAGAAGCAACTGGAGGAGAGAAGACTCTTCCACTACGAGTGATCTTGCTAGATCCAGCAATATTATCAATGTCAACAGGCATATCAGGTAAAGGCTCCTGCTTGACACCATGGATGTAAACATCAGACCCATAGTGCCAAGGCACAACTTTGTCAGATGTATAAGGAATAGGACCAGGAGTGGTAATGATCAGAGGAGCTACTCTGGCTTCAGCAACAACTTTCACAGGACCTTCAGCAGTAATCTTGATTGGGCCCTGATGAGTGATTTTAATGGGACCCTTTGAAGTGATTCTTAGTGGTACTTTGTCAACCATGTCAACCTCTTCAATCTTCTTACCCTGAGTCAGATGATCCACCATACTTTCTACAGATGCTGGTCTTCTTTCAAACACTATAGTATATTTATCCATGAGACGTTGAATCCCATCTCTCAAAATGAAGCAACTATCCGGCTTATAGGTACAATATAGACAATCTTCATGACAACCTGGAAAGATCCCAGTTTGTACTAACCTCTTTTTGATAACAGACAATGGTGTGCTCAACTCCATAACTGAATAGACATGCAGATCTTCATCAATATCTTCATCAATGGCGTTGACAGTCTTCTCGTGATTTGGCATTGGAGCTGTAATCACATTTGGAGTACCTGGTGGATCAAATTCAATTTCTCCAGCATCAATCATATCCTGAATTTTGTTCTTCAAGACCTAGCAGTTATTAGTATCATGTCCTGGACAGTTTGAATGATATGCACATCGTGCATTGGGATTGTACTTGGGAGAGGTAACATTGGGATTCTGAGGAGCCTCCCTCAGGGTAATAAGTTCAGCCTTCAACAAGTGTTGCAATGCCTGAGCCATTGACATGTTGATCTTCGTGAACTGTCTTCTAGCCCTCTGTTGGTTGCCTTGAGGCTGCTCTGTTGTTGCAGGCGTTGGATTTGAAATATGAACTGCACTAACAGACTGATGCCTTCTGTTACGATCAAGCTGACCATACACAGCATTAGATTCTCTCTTCCCAGTGGGAGGCTTCTTTGCAGCACCTAATGAAGAAGTGCCCACTTGGATCTTACCACTCTTGATACCATTCTCTACTCGCTCTCCTGTCATGATCAACTCAGTGAAGCCAGATGATGAGCTTCCAATGAGATGACTATAAAACGGACCATTCAGCGTACACATGAACATATCAACCAACTCCCTATCAGTCAAAGGGGGTTGAACTCTTCCAGCTAAGTCTCTCCACTTCTGAGCATACTCCTTAAAGCTTTCTTTGGCACCCATAGACATGCTTTGAAGCTGCATGCGAGTGGGGGCTAAGTCAGCATTGTATTGATACTGCTTGTAGAAAGCTTCAGCAAGGTCATTCCAATCTCTGATGTTGACACTCTCCAACTGATAATACCACTCTAGCTGAGCTCCAGATAAACTTTCTTGAAAGAAATGGATCCACAACTTTTTATCAGCAGTGTGGGGTTGAATTCTTCTGACATAAGACCTCAGATGCAATTTGGGACAAGAGACCCCATCATAGACAACAAATGTAGGAGCTTTGAATCCAATGGGTATGACCACCCCAGATATCAAGCTCAAATCCTCAAAATCCAGCCCAGATGATTTCTGTAATTCCATAGCATCCATTCTATCCACCAGCATCTTGAATTTGTCTTCGTTAGGCTCATGGTAGTAGTTAGCCTCAGAATCAGAGTCCCCCATAGTGTTGTGGAGACTGCCTCTCTCCTGCTCAGATTCTTCAGATTCATAGTCTTCAACATGTTCCTTGGTCTTGACAGGACCTTTGAACCTTCTTCCCATGTTGAGCAACCCAGCAGACCTTCTAGCCTTCTTAGTCTTCTTGGCCAGCAGTGTCTTCAATTCATCCTGCCCCTTGGATAGGTTCAGGATTAGCTCTTGGAACTGTGCATTCTGTGCCTGGAGATCCTTAACTGATTGTTCAAGAGCCATTGCTGAAATAAACAGCGAGAAGATGAGAAACCTATGCACAATTATAAACCTGTGATGCAATGATATGGGAATGCATATGCAATGTTTTCAAGGACCGCAGGATTTAAATTTGCTTAAACAAACAAGAAAGTAACTTTTTATTAGTAATAACTTGTTTTGCCTTTTAGGCTTACAAAAAATGAAAACGAAATAAGTACAAAAGATGGGGTTTTAAGTCTCCCATGGACGTTTCCTCTTTGTGTTGAGGTATGAGTTGAGGTTTCGTTCCTCATGAAGTAGCTTTGTTAGCTCTAGGATCCTTGCTTGGCTTGCTTTGTAATGAGCCTCGAAAGTATCCCTTTGCTCTTTCAGTTGGATCCATGATCTCTGCAAGTCTTCCATATCAGTAGGCATGTCTGGGTGAAGGATGGTATAAGCTGTGTCTCCTTCAGCAACAGGTTCCATGGTAACTGGTAGGACGGCAGGATATGGCATCATGAGTGTCTGAGCACGAGATCGTACCCATCTGAGATAAGCCTCCATAGGAATAGTGTACTTAGGCTCCAGTGTCTTGCTGCCAATCCTGTTTACCTTTCCCCAAGCTCGGATGAATCTCTGACGGTAACCCTGAAGATCGTTGTCGTAATCAAACACAATGCCCTGAATCAACATGTCATGTGGACCATCGCTCCGGGCGTAACCAAACTGTCGTAAAGCTAGAGATGGGTTGTAGGTGATGCCTCCTCTTATGCCTAGAAGTGGTACATTAGGAAACTCCCCACAACGGTCAATGATGGTGACATTCTCCATAGATCTGGAGCACCAATGGATGTCTGAGTGAGAAAGTGACATGATCCTCTTGGACCATCTGAACCCTTGCTCATTCTTCATTACTGAGCGAGGAAGGTGAGAAATAAACCACCTAGAAAGTAAAGGTATGCAGCACATCAAAGTTCCTCTTGCCCTTGTAGTACGGGTGTGAAGAGAATGTAGGATGTCTCCAAGTAAGGTAGGCACTAGATTGTGACTCAGGAATATGTTGATGGCATGAACGTCTATGAACTGATCAGGATTGGGGAACAACACTAAGCCATAAATCAATAAGGCTAAGATCTCCTCAAAAGCATCGTAGCTCATAGCCTTCAAGAACATTTGAGCTTTATCCACTAATACCTTGGCAAGAATACCTTTAACTCCACTTCTCGTCTCTAGAACAATGTCAGACTTCTTCAGATGTAGAGCTGCAGCAATAACTTCTGGTTTAAGCTCCTTCTCTAAGCCTGTGAATGGCTTCTGATCAAGAACAGGTATACCCAGAAGTTTAGAGAACTCTTCCATGGTTGGAACTAACTGATAATCAGGAAATGTAAAGCAATGGTGCTTAGGGTCAAAGAACTGAAACAGCACACTCATCATGTCTTCACTGAACCCTGAAGTGACTAGATCCAATAGGTGACCATGTCTCTGGACGAAATGGGAATGATCAGACACTTGGGAAACCAACTCTTTGAGCTTGGGAGGTATCCCTACAAAGTTGATCCTGATGGTGTTTCTACGAGCAGAAGCCATGACCTGCAACAAAGAACAAAAATAAATCCCTTGGTCCTTGAAATGGTTAGGGAAAATGATATGCTCATGATGCATGATGATGTCATGATGTTATGTTCAATCACAAACATGTGGCACACACAAACAAGTCACACAATTGCCCTAGGTTTAAAGGCTTGCATGAGGTTTAAAGGTAAGTACCCTCCCCTGAAGTTAGATGGTTCATCCTGTCCTACAAAAGTAACCGGGTTCTAAGGGATCTCAATATCATTGATCCTTCACAAGGGTGGTTGATCAGAAGGCAACTTACTTGCCAACCAAAACCCTCCAAGTTTAAGATCTCAATGAGCGTAGTATCAAGTGTCAACCAACTTCAGTCTGCACCAAAGCCGATTACCTCACTACTTTCTAAAGGCCAAGATGAGTTAACTAGGGTTCTAAAAGTCAGTTAGTGCATTGACAACATAAGGCAGCCTCAATATTATCCTCAACTTGACTTAAGGAATATAAGCACCAACCAAGAAGTCGCACTAACTATGGCCACCAGATCAACCGTATCGATATACGTCGTACAGTTTCCTTGGTCTATTGCCATTTACCTAAGGTACACTAGATCCGGGTTAGGACCTTTCACACATAAGAGCACCCCAACAATATAATAATAAAGCAAACAAGGCAAACAATTTAAAGTGATCTTAATTCCTAAGGGTACCCCTCTTAAATAAATCCCCAGCAGAGTCGCCAGTTCTGTAACACGGTGGGAGAACTGACTTTAAACAATGTTGCGGATAGCAAGAGTCGCCACCGACTTTTATTTTATCCATAAGGAAAGGTTATAAAAGAACAGGAAAGACCTTAGAGAATATTTTGGGTCCGGGGGGTAGGTTATGAAAAGGGAAGGTGTTAGCACCCTTTTCATCCATGGTTATCCATGGGCTCTTAGGTACTTAAGCTCACTTTTGAATTGTTTTGAAAGTGTAGTGTGTGAATAGAAAATTTTCAGAATAGTTAATAAATAATCCATGTAAGGATGTGTTAAGAACTTGTTTGAAAACTTGTTGAAAATTTGTTTAAGTGCGAAACAATTTTGAAGTGAGCAAGCACCTAGGAGTAACCTACCCTAATGTTTAAAGGTCTTTCTTATTCTTCATTCTTTCCTTTAGTAAGACTATCCCTACTATAATGGAGTAGGTAGTCCTTACTTTGGATGTTAAGGGACATGTGAGGGACAATTTGACTTTGAAGGCCATTGTGGGATGTAATAAGCACATATAAGGGACCATCATCATTTTTCGAAAGGGACTCGATTCGTAAAGGCAACCATAAGGGACTTTGATGATTTTTCTATTTGAGGGACTTGCTTTATACACCCCACTTAACCATTATTCGTAGGCAACTTGAGGGATATCCTTAGGAAGTGAGACGGCGATTAAAATCGACTTACGTGTGTGACGTGTTTATTTTAATTATCTTTATTTAAAAGTGATCTAAATTTATTTTAATATTACATACATGTTGTTACACTCCCTAATTACTAACCATAATAATAATTAAATAATTAAACAACTTTACATCCAAGAAACAATTACAAAATAATAAGCAAAATAATTAAATAGCAAAGATAAATAAAATATAAATAAGCAATAATAAATAATAAAGGGGGTTAATTCTAAGTTTACTCGGCAAGACATCGCATCTTGTGCCTACGTATCCTTACGGGAGTGGAATCAGAGTAATCGTAGTTCCCCTCAATAGGGAGGTTAGAAACTTCTTGACTGTGGTCAAGGTCTCAAGGGGAATAAACGCATCTTAAGGACACGCTTACGTGGAGTGTAGAAACTCCAAATCTCTACGTTGAAATGTTAAGTTGTAATTAGGGTTAAATTAGGGATTCCACGGCGGGAAACCCTAAAATGAGCGCGGCGGCTCTTTGACCTAATGCTAAGGGTAAAATTGTAATTTTGCCTGCGGCGAGGCATTTGTGAAAATTAGGGTTTGTAGTTTGTAGTTTTGAGGATTTGAAATTGAATGTGTGAAGTTTTACGGACTATTGGCGCGGCGGCCAAACAGTTAGACCTAACCTTCGGATGTGTGCAATGTGACAGAAATAATAGTAAACGCGTGAGATAATTGAATCATGCAAACAGAGAGATAATGTCATAATTTAAACCATGCAAGCAGAAATTTAAAGGCAGAATTTAAAGAGCGATTGTTAAGTTCGCGAGGTTACATGAGAGGAGCAGATACAATATGATAATGAAATTTGAATTGAACAATAATAAAATAAAATAAATAACGGTTCTAGTTATTATTTTAAAAAAAGATTTTAGTTATTATTTTAAATTTATCTAAAAAAAGTTTTTCTTAAAAATAATAGGTTTTCATATTAATTTGGAAAAGATGTTAATGTTATTTATTTTAAAAAACAGATTTTTATATTATAACAAATTTTAATAAATTAATGATAACAATAATAATAATAATGGTAATAATAATGATAATAATGATAATAATAATAAATAATGATAATAATAATAATAATAATAACAATAATAATAATAATAATAATAATAATGAATTTTAAATGTGCCAAATAACCCAACAATGTTGCTAACGCAGAAATGCGCTCATCGCAACCAGATCTAAATCGGACGAAACAAAATTTATCGCAAAGAAAAAGAAATTAAGCAAAAAATAGTATTATTGCTCACACAAAAATGCGATCATCGCAACCAGATCGAACTAACACAAATGTCACGCGTCATGCACACAAATGTGCAAACATCGTATCGACATAGTTCGATCAAAAATCTTATATATATAAACTCTAACAATTTAAAAAATTATATATATATAAACGTAACAGTAATAGATAAAGAAAAAGAAATAACGGTAATAGATGAAGAAAAAGAAATAACGGTAAAAGATGAAGAAAAAGAAACAACAGTAATAAATGAAGGAAAAGAAATAACGGTAAACGATGAAGAAAAAGAAACAATAGTAATGGATGAAGAAGAAAACTAAATAACGGCAAACGGCACTCACTCCTCTTAGATTTTTTTCATTCTCCCCCCCTTCTCCAACAAGGCAACACATGTATATATAGGGAACAAATTAGGGTTAACACCAAATTGTCAATAATGTCCCTAAAGCCCATTTTAAAGCCCAAACTAAATAATTAGTTAAGAAAAAATAAAATTTAAATAATTTAAAATAATTAAAATAAACTTAAAATAAAAACTAATAATCCTATTGATTCCTAAAATAAAAAATATTATAAAAAGAACAAAATTTTTTTCAATATTTTTTATTTTATGATTTTTTGGATATTTTTATGAATAATTTAGAAAAAAGTGAAAAAAATAATATTTTAAAAAATGATTTAATTAAAATACGAAAATAATAATTAAATAATAATAAAAAACTATTTTTGTTATTTTTTTAATGAAAGATAGAAAAATTTAGAGTAAAAATAATAAAAAACAAAAAAAAGTGACAAAGGTGAGATTCGAACTCTCAACCTCTCACACTCATAACTCCTTACACATGTCCTCCTGCCAATTGTGCCATTTTTACTTTTTAGAAAAAAAAATGCATGCCATATGATATTTACCTGCAAAAAGTCAAACGACTACACAAATTTGTTAGTAATTGATTAAATGCAATGAAATGCGACGACAAATCTTAGGGCAAAATTTGGGGTATTACAGTTATTATGATAATATTTCTCACCCAACCTCTCTTTGATGTTGGCAAAAAAAAAATCATGAAGTTTGACTTTGGTTTGACCACAGTTGACCTCAGTTTGACCTTTTAACCGCATTGACTGCTTTTGACTTATCTGATCATCTGACTGAGCAAACTTTTGAGAAAAGTCTTGAAACTTGACATGGGGGTTCTTATACACATATAAGATGTTATGAAGCTCACTTGAAGTCTTGGAAGTCCATTTAGCCTGATTAAAGTCAAAACCCTAGTTTTGGATGCACTGCTTAGGAGGTGCATTGTCTGAGGGAATTGTCAACTCTTCTGACCAATTGTGAATTTTGTGAACCTTGTGAACCTTCTTGGAACACAAAGTCTTGTATTGTGAGGGAAAATTTTGGGGTGCAACACCGGGACTTGTCCTCGGACGATTCCCAACTCACAGGAAGTCAATGCCCTTGATTCACAAGGTTTCGCAGCAGACCTCTGACGATTCAACCCTGATTGACCATTCCCTGTTGAAGTTCCTCCGTATCAGCTACTGACCTGCAATTAAAATTGTCTATTCACGAATGGTAATTTTAATGCAGTGTTCATGCAAATTTCGAAAAAATGTTGTACTGTCACTCATTTACGTGTCATGCCAGTGAGTGACGAATGAACCAAAGAGTTCAAACGTAGTGCTGATGTAATCAGTGAAAAATGCCATAAGGATATGATTAGCAAATCATGAAGGAGTCAGGTTACTCAACCTTATCGTAATGCGCTTTCAGAATAAACCCTGCCTCAATTAGGTCTTTTAAGGGTTGTATCGTGGTCGGGTTCACGGTTAGTGAAACCAAGGATATTTGGCTCAAATTATGATTTGTACCCACCCCTTCTACGTGATGTTCTTCGATCCTAAAGTTCAGTTAACTTAGCTCAAGCGCTCGCCTCTTCGAGAGGTATGTTGAACATTGGGAACAACTGGTTAAAGAACTCACAAGGTGTTTCGGAGTGACAGTTACTCCTTTTTCATTTTCGGTGTCTGTGTCTACACGACTTTGTCCTTGTTTGAGGATTTTTCTTTTTTTTTATATCCTTTCTTTTTCATTCTTTTGATTCCCTAATTTTTGCCTGGACTGACTCTTCAGAGTTCTTTTCGATTTTTCTTTTGAAGTCCAGCGGGATGTCCTGATTTTTTTTGCCTAAGTATTTGCTTTCTAGCTTTCCCTTTTTTACTTAGCGGGCTTTCTTATTCCTTTTTTTTTGGAACAAGTCGTGCGACACTGGCTGTCTGGATTTATCCGAGAGGCTTGTAACTGTCTCACTCCTGATTGGTGAGGTTTAACCATTGTGGTTGATGAGGTACGACCTCTGGCGAGGAATATGATGTGATTGGTCCTCGAAGGACAACACTCCTCTATAAGACTTGAACGCCCGATCAAGCTGACTGACAACTACCCTGCCCCGGGTTACGATACGAGGGTTAAAAAGTCCGAAAGAAATTCCTACTTCTCGGCTCGAAGTGGTTAACAAGGGATTCTCTTCCTTATTTCTCCGGTGTTTAGGGGATTTGAAACAATGCCTTGTACGTCATCGGCAAGGTTTTATCTGAAAGTATACGATCATCGGTTATGAGTATTCATTTTCATCATCCTCCCTTCACTCATTGCTAATCATAGTGATAAAGTGGAGTGAATAAAATGCAAGTGTCAGTACAATGCAGTAAATGAGTGACAACGACATGATTAATTCAGAAAAACGCATAGTCACTTTATTAATATCACCATTCGAAACATACAATGTTTAACAGCAAGTAGTAACTAACAGAAAAGAAACTACAAATGCAAATGATAAAAAGTCTGAGGACTGCCAATGCTGAGGACGTCTGCCTGTCTGGATCACTAGCTTTTGGAAATAACCCTCTGAATCTGCGAGCTCAAACAGCTGAGAGGTTGTCACGTACAACCAAAACTCCGTCTGGAAAGGAAATACACCCTTGGTCGATCAATTGTTGCACTTTCGCCTGGAAAGCCTTGCAATCTTCAGTTGAATGCCCCGGAGATCCACCATGGTAACCGCACTGAACATGAGGATTGTACCCTGGAGGGTAAGGCTCTGGCACGGGCTTGAGAGCTTTTGGTTCCACCAAAGAATTCTGAATCAAACGCGGAAGAATCTGGCTATACGGCACAGTTACTGGATGGAAAGGAGCGTTCCTTCGTTCCAAGTTGTTACGAGGTCGGTTCTGGTTCTGACGCTGATTCTGATAACCTCGGCCACGGGCTCGTGGAGCGACATAAGGTTCCCGATGGGGTGCCCCAGGCACAGTTGTCTGTCCAGAATAACGAGACACAGAAGATACTGACCGCTGAGAAGACGGAGAACCAACAGATTTCACCGATTCGACTTGAGGATATCCAACATCTGTCAGGACCGCATTGATCATAGTTTCATCTTCAGATTGAGAGCTATAGAGAGATTCAGTTTCACTGGCCTGACCTCTTGAAACATTCAGGATTCTTCCAGTCTTTACACCATACTCGATGCGCTCTCCCGTCCTTACCAACTCAGAGAAATTTGGTGCGGTTTCAAACATTCTTTCGAAGTACGGGCTCTGCAAGGAGTTTACGAACATGCCTTTCAGCTCTTGGTCTAGGAGCGGTGGTTTCACTCTACCAGCAAATTCTCTCCATCTCTGAACATACTTTCTGAAAGATTCATTGTTCCCTTGAGACAATTCTTGCAGTTGCACGCGAGTAGGAGCTTCGTCAAGATTATAGTCGTACTGCTTCAGAAAGGCATTGGCTAAGTCCATCCATGATCGGATCTGATCACGCTCTAACTGCATATACCAACTCAGAGGTGCCCTAGTCAGACTATCTTGAAAGCAATGAATCACCAGCTTGTCGTTGTGCACAAATGAAGTCATTCTTCGGCAGAACATCACCAAATGTTGCTTCGGGCAACTATCTCCTTTGTACCTTTCAAACCTCGGCATTCTGAACTTCGGAGGTAACACTAGGCCAGGAACCAGACACATATCTGCAGCACTAGGAGTAACAACGTCTTTACCTTTCAAGGCTTTGAATCTCTCATCTAATGCACGAAACCTTTCAGCATACACGGAAGCTAATGGGTCTTCATTCTTTGCTGTCGGGACCTCTCTTCGGGGCTTTGGCACAGGGAAGGCAAAACCCTGGTAATCTGAGACATCAACAGAAGGAGAACGTTCACCTCGGACAACAAACTGCTCACGCAGACCTTGGTCTTCAACAGATGGATGCACAAGCTGAGCTGCAGTAAGGTTGTTCACTTGCGGAAAGTCTTCGTCATGCAGAGATCCATACAGAGGATTGGACGTCACGGTGAAACCTGACAAGGTATCAACAAACTGGAAGCTGCTCTCTAACATAGCTACCGACAACTGTCAGCTGACTTCACTGCTTGACTCTGATCAAATCTGCTTTAAATCTGCTTCAACCCCTTGGTCGTCTTCAATATTCACCTTCAGAACCAAAATAATGGCTGGATAAGAGCTCTGACTAGCTGGCGAATGGTATGCAATATGATGCGAAGATGCCTATGCAAATGCAATGCAATGCAACAAACACGGGATCACAGCCCCCACACAATCTAAATACTGTTGCACTGCTGACGGAGTACGTTTGCTCTGAAGAGAAGACCAAAATAATGGGTAGGTTGGAAGTCAAGTTTCCTGCACAAAAAAAACCCTCCCACTCACAGGTATGGACCTATATCTGACAAGGTACGACATCCTATGCGTTCATCAGCTTCACAGACTTTCAAAACTGATGATACGATTCCCAGAAGGAGTGGCATCATCAAGTCTTGAAGAGGCCTCACTTAGCTGAATCACAAATGATCGGTCCCCATAGTCGACAATCCACCAAACCAGCAACCGTCTCAATCCAAAGGGTTGAAAGTGAAGCCAACCGGATGAACCTCGTCTGAGCGTGGATTTCATGAGACACTAGTTCCTGCAAAGCAAGCACGCGCCCACTAATTTCCACTCTAAGTCTATGGTGCACTCAAGCCCAGGTCCGGCTTCTCTCAATATCATAGAACACCCGTAACACCCCAACAACAACAAATAATATTGATAAATAAGCCCCAAATAGACAAGCAAACAAGCGCTAGGATTGACTCTCTCTTAGGGGACGTTGGATCCCACATGCATAAGGACTATCGCAGTCCTTAGCAGCCAGGGGACGAAGGATCCCCAGCAGAGTCGCCAGCTGGCGCTACTGCGAAAATCGGCGCCGGTTGACAGAAGAGTCGCCACCGTGCGTTATTTATCCCAACGGAGGGAAAGGAAACGCTCGAAGTAAACCTCGCAAAAAACGGGGAAAAGGCATGGTCATCGCAACCAAAACCTGGGTTCGGGAGTCGGTTACGCAAGGGGAAGGTATTAGCACCCCTCACGTCCGTCGTACTCGACGGGATCCACGCTTGCTTGGGTTGTCTAAAGGATGCAAAACAATCTATCTACGGCTGCTAAATCTAAACAGAAGGGAATTGACTCGATAGAGCATCGCACTCTATGCCTACGTATTCTCAAGCGAGAAAGTCAGAGTCAACGTAGTTCGGGACTACAGGGAAATTGGCTCGTCAAGACCTCGCGTCTTGTGCCTACGTACTTCCACACTTCATGGAAGATCAGAGCTTTACGTAGTTCAGGCTAACTACGGCTAAACAAGGTATTCTCACACAGCAGTGAGAAAAACAAACTGGTTTTAAAGGTACGGGAACCTATGGGCAAAACTACGGTTTGGTCTCAAATGCACTCGGGCAAGAGAGAAAAAGGGTTACAATTAGTCGTCAGCGGGAAAGTCTCGATCGCACAGCAGCGAGAGAACAACAGGTTAGTCGTTAGTATGCTCGCTAGGATATCGCATCCTATGCCTACATATTCTCGTCTGGTACGAGAAATCAGAGCAGCTGTAGTTCGGCTACTTTGGGACCACAACTCAAATCTCGTTTTATTAACATTCTGAAAAATGATTACAATGATTGCATACTGAAAAATAAATCTCCTAGGAAATCCTATCCTATCCTGAAAAATCGAATGGAAAATAGTCCCCTAACAAGTGGACATTCTAAACTATCCCTAAAATCGTAAAATAATCTCTATGAAAATATATCCTAAAAGAAAATGCACTTTAAAAAATATTAAGTCTACTTTAATATTTTTTTTCTCTTTTTCCTTCTTTTCTTTTCAACTATTTTCTCCTTTCTTTCAAAGTATTTTTCATATATTTTTCTGTATATTTTCTATATGTTTTTCTCCATATCTCTCTTTTTTCTCTATTTTTCCTCATAATATTTTCTCTTCTTTTTTCTCTATTTTCCTTTTTCAATATTGGATTTCTTTACTTTCTTTTTTCTATTTTTCATAATATTGTCTCTCCTTTTCCCTTTTTTTATATTCTCTTTTCCTATACATTTCCCACAATAAAATAAAAATAAGAAAAAACAAAAGGAGGGGGTACACAGCCCAGCTGGGGGATACAAGTAAAATAGAAAGACTGCAAACTGGGCCCAGCCCAGCTGTTTGATGCAAAAACGGAGGGGGGTGCTGAGTGAATCTGGGAGTGTAACCCAGAAAACCAATTGGGCTCAGCCCACTTCACCACAAGTCACACGAAGGGGGGGGGGGGAGAATGGAAAATTGGAGTGTGTAGTCCAAAATCTTCATTGGGCTTAGAGGTTTGAGGCCCAGAAACCCAACGTCTTCTTCACAGTATACCAAACCCTAATTCTCCCTTCGTTACTGTTCACGCGCCGCCCCTCTCTCGCAGATTCTCTCTTGATTCACCTCCTTCGTTCTCCAATCTTTCTCCCTCGTTCAACCTTCAATCTCTCATCATCTCTCTTCTTCTCCATTCAACCAGAAAAAAAAGACCTGAACCAAACGAAAAATATTGCCAATCTGGACACTGATGAAGGTTCGCTGAAGATGTTTCGTGTTCTTGGTGAAGAGATTTCTGAACAGGCTTGATGATTCTCGCATGTGTTTGTTGCTGGCGATTGCTCTTGAAAACGGTTGAGTGTCGTTGCTGATGAAGTCCTTGCGAGCTCGATGAAGACTGGAATGGCTTCTTGAATGTTCTTGCGGTCTTGATGGATCTTGAAGGAAGATCTATGAAGAATTTGACGAACGGTTTTCTGGAGATTAAGATGAACGCCGATGAAGAAGGTAATTGGAAGATGAAGATCTCACCTCGGTTTGTTGAAAAGAAGAACTTCTGGAAAACGATCTTGTTGAAGACTGAGTTTCTGAGAACGTTCTGGGGATTTGCAGGTTCTTGTTGTTGATGAATTTCTGAGACGATACTGATGAGGATCCGGAACGTTACTCTTGAATATTCACTGAGTTCTTCAAATCCTTTGGGTGAACGCTTGAACGCGCTGAAGATTTCCGCCCAGAACTTGTTGAAGGTGATTGTTGAAGTTTCTGGAGGAAGGTGGTTAGAAGGTTGGAGATGGAGGTTTCTGAGAAGGAGGATGAAGATTGAAGAAGATGGATGGGAGGAGATGAAGATCGACCGGAATCTGGGTTTTTGGGCGTTCTCCGGCGAAGTTCACGGCGGTCGCCGGCCATGCATGCCGGCCGGTGAAGTTTCCCGGTGGGGACCGGTGGTGCGCTGGTGGAGGGACGCGTGGCCAGGGATAGTGGAGGGAGTCATTGCATGATTCCCACGTGGGGACTGGCGTGGCAGAGTGATGGAAGGAGTTGCTGCATGCACGCTACGTGGCAGAGAGAGGGGTGCTGAGAGTGTGAGGTGGCGTGTGGGTGGTGAAAAACGTGGGTCCTCCCGGGATTTACACGTGGCCTGCTCTATTTAAAGCACTGAGATGTTTCTGCATTGTTCTGGATGCTTCTGGACTTTGCTGGATTATTCTGGGAAACTGGACTGAATTGGACAATTCTGGACAAAAAGCATAGAATGGGCCTGCGAATTCTGTGGGCAATAAGGCCCAATACAAAAATGAAATAAAAACCCCCAAAAAAACTGCATAAGACAAAAAATGATTAAACTAATTGATTAAAACTAAAGTGATTAATCCTAATTAACTAAGACCTAATTAATCTAAAAATCAATTAAATTCTATAAAATTCCTATAATATCTAATAAAAACTATTAAAAGAAAAAATCTATTTATTTCTATATTAAAAAATGCTATTAAATTCTATACTATTTAAAAGAAAATTTATTATATTCTAAAAAATCTATAATATTTCTATATTTAAAAAACTATATGCTTCTATCAAAACCATTTAATATCTAATATATTCTAAAAACTATTAGAAATATTAAAACCTATTAATATTCTATATCTAAAAATATATTCAAAAATTCAATTAATATTCTAGAAAAATCTATTAATATTCTATAAAAATCCTAAAATGATTAAAAATCTATTTAAACCCTAAAAAATAGCCAATAAAAATCCAGAAAAATCACAATAATTCCCAGAGGGACAAAAATAGCACCGAACGACACATAACACCGCGAGAGCGCACCAAAATAGCCAGTAAAAATAAACGGGCACCGAAATATCCCTGAAATACGATTCTATCTATCTAAACTGGTTAACAACACCTGAAACGCGAGACGAGAGCTGTGATCCCGATAAAACCAAAACAAATGAAAATATGCACTGTATGCGATATGCAGATGCGAATGCGGTCATGCGTCGAAACATCGAGCCAGATGCGAGACCCGGTTGGTCAAATTTTGGGGTGCAACAACCATATCTCTCATTTATGAGAAGGTTTGAAGGTTCGCACGGCGGCGAGAAATTGCATTTGAAGTATTGATGTATTTGTTTGGACAAGAGAACAGATTTGAATAGGTTTGAATATGTTTTAGGGTTTCGATCGCACGGGGGCGAGGAAGCGAAGTTTAATGTAGTTGACATTTAGCTAGAGGTGCCGATTACCTGAAGCTTAAGAAAGGCTTCTCGGGCCCAAGTAATTGGGAAAGCGAGTCAAAGGCTTGACTCTCTCTCTTTTTCACTCTGAATGGTGAAAGAAATGAATATGTTTCGAGTAAGTTAATCGGATGACGATTACTCGAAGCTTAAGAAAGGATTCTCGGGCCCAAGTAATCGGGAAAGCGAGTCAAAGACTTGACTCTCTATTTTTCATCCTTAACGGAGAAGGAATGGATATCGTTAGAGTAGGATAATAGGATGACAATTACTTGAAGCCTAAGAAAGGCTTCTCGGGCCCAAGTAATTGGGAAAGCGAGTCAAAGGCTTGACTCTCTCTCTTTTTCATCCTTAACGGAAAAGTAATGGATATGGTTCGAGTAGGTTAATCGGATGATGATTACTCGAAGCTTAAGAAAGGCTTCTCGAGCCCAAGTAATCGGGAGAGCGAGTCAAAGGCTTGACTCTCTCTCTTTTTCATCCTAAAAGAGATTGTGTAGGAAAAACATTGAACGAAGGAAGATGGTTGGAAGTATTTTAAACGGATGAGGATTACTTGAAGATTAAGAAATGCTCCTCGGGCCCAAGTAATCCAAAAAGTGAGTCAAAGACTTGACTCTCTCTCTTTTTCATCTTATATTAAGAAATAATTTTGATATAATTAACATGGTTTAAATGGATGACGATTACTTGAGGCTTAAGAAAGGCTTCTCGGGCCCAAGTAATCGGGAAAGCAAGCCAAAGGCTTGACCCTCTCTCTTTTTCATCTAAGTGTTTAAGAAAATAAGTTTCGAGCTCATTTTGCATTGTACATTTTTAAAGAAGACAATTGTTTGGACTTAAGAAAGGCTCCTCGGGCCCAAACAATCGAGAAGTGAAATCAAAGGCTTGATTCCAACTCCCTTTTCATCTTTATCGAAATTGTATTCGAATATGATTAAGTATATTAATTTAATTTGAGAAAAATACTTGATGTTAATCGAGATTTGAAATTTGCGTGAGAAAGAATGAATTAGAGAATAGGAGACCCTAAGGATCTAGGATAAGGTCGATGGCGAGGCCTAGGCACTCGACTTACAAGGGTATAAATGGCTCGAAGTTGGATCGAGAAAATATTTTTATCTTGAATGGGTATGTAAGGACTTATATAACAAAATCAAGCGACTACGATAAATAATCAGAAGTTACACAATTTAAATCAAAATATCAAGCGCCAAAATATTAAATAAGCAATACATGAAAAGAGAGAAATTTAATGAAATTAATTCATTAATATTAACTAATTATATTTAATCACAATTAAATAAAATCATATATGTGTATTTTTC
Source organism: Lathyrus sativus (assembly GCA_963859935.3). Lineage (NCBI taxonomy): Eukaryota > Viridiplantae > Streptophyta > Magnoliopsida > Fabales > Fabaceae > Lathyrus > Lathyrus sativus. The sequence goes on from OZ012735.1 coordinate 25,074,702, forward strand.
TACCAATTATACTAACAATTTTCTTTTAATTATTTAGTTAATTACAAATGATTTTTACAAAATAAAAAAAAATATTTAGTCAATTTTTATATATACATGTCTCTTTAAATAATAAAATAAAAATAATGAATATAAATTTTAAAATAATTAACAAAATAATTTTTTATATACATATTTTTCTACAAAATAATAATTATTATAATATATAGTTAAGAATAAATAAAAAATATAAAAAAAAAACATGTTTTCTTACAAAATAGTAATAACTATAATATTATAGAGTTAAAGTAAATAAATAAAAAAACTTATACAAATAAAAATATTAATTAAAAACAAAATGGGCTGAAAAAACTAAAGCTGGGGTGCATTCAGCATTATCCCAGGCCCATGCAGAGAGGAGGGAGGGTCCATCGTGGACCCTCAGCTACCCCTGACCGTCAAATTCGTCATGGACAGTAGATCCAAAGGCCAGAAGACTGATGGCACACGGGAAGGAAAAGGAGGAAGTACACAGGATTACGATGAAAAACATGATGATGCGCTGAGAGGATGACAAGTGTCCTCATCTAGAAAACCAATGTCATCACATGATGACACGCGGGTATATCCTAAAACGCTCAAACAAACCAACAACGTTAAAACTTCTCAGATCAAAACAAATATCCCTCTCTCAAAAGGAACCTACCTGCCGGAGAAGACGGTGGTTGGCGGCGGCGCCGCCCCTCTTCTCCGGTTAAACCCCAAATTAACACCTTAACCCCACATGAAAACTCCCCCTGAGTCCAAATCCGGACTCAGTTCCCTCTAATTCGTTTTCTAAATCTCAAAACCCAAACTCAAACGAAACCCTAGATTCAACCTAAAATGGCGGAAACAAACTCAAATCAAAGGGAAAACAAATTTAAACCAAGCAAGGAGTTCAGATCGAGCATCAACGGTTCGAAAAGGAGAAGAAGAAAAATACCTGAATCGGAGCAAAATCCGACTGGACGTTTTTCCGGTGAAGGCGATTTTTCTGACTCCTTCTGCTCGTGCTGGATCGATAGCCTTAGCGTGAGGACTCCAAAAGCTTTCGAAATACCCTCAAGTTAAGTCTTCTATGCTATATTTCTCCTGTAAGATTTTTAGGCTTTTTTATCTTTTCCGCCCTCTTTCATGAGTGAATGGCAAGTCTATTTAAATGCCCAGAATTAGGGTTTGCCTGGGGTTGAATCTTGCTGTGACATCTCCCTTTTTGCAAGTTCTGTCACTTCTTTCGTAGATGCCTAAAATGTTTTTGCCATATCAGTGAAATTACCCTGTTGTACTTGCTGCCACATTCGGAGTTTTTTTTTTGTTAGTTTGTGACCATTTGAAAACTGTGGTCCCATTTGTACTAATCGTTTGTTCATCTTATTTCCATGTACATTTGTGAGAGCACAAACTGAGGACATTAGAATGGGATGGAGCAGCTTGATGTGATTAAAGACTTGGAATGGAACCTAGAATGATCAATTTTGTTGGTCTAACGGTATTGACCAATACCTTGTTTTCATTACGCATCCATATGGCATGTTATATGTTGTTGTGTTGTGTAGCTTTTGTTTCATCCTTCACAACATTTCTTTTTTGGGTGTACTAACCTTTCTTTGTGCATTCTACAGATGAATGAAGAAGTCAAGATATCTGAGAGATTGGCACCCTTTGATGAAGGTAAGGTGAACCTGCTTTAAACTGATCTTCTGATGCAACCACATCATCATTGATTTGTGCTTCAGCATTAATAATCTCATCAATGCAATGTGTTTAAGGTATAAACACTTCCTTAAAGCTGTGTTGTTTTTTAACTGATTTCTAACTCGCGTTTCTGATATATATATATATATATATATATATATATATATATATATATATATATATATATATATATATATATATATATATATATATATATATATATATATATATATATATATATATATATATATATATATATATATATATATTTGTATATACTTTCCCAGCTCATCCGAATTACAATCAATAGCTAGAGTTTTGAGATGCAGCAAGTCTTTCAATAATTCGACGATGGGTTGTTGCTGCAGGAAATGTATAATCATGACGAGTATAGTGCCGGCTTGCAAGACATGTGATGTTTGGTAATTTGATGTTGTTATCATACGTACAAACTTGGCATGACTTTGGTTGATTATTGCTTGTCGCTCATCAGATATCTTGTGTGATCTTTTTTTATGCAGGATCATTGTTGCAATTTATGGTGGCTGTTTGCATTGGTGAAGATTATTTTTGCTACTGTGTATTTTTCGGTCACATGCCGTACTTCCTAGAAATGCTCAAATATGCCATGAAGTCTTCTAGGCGAGAGGTCTTCCACTCATTGAAACACATTCTATGACAGAACCAACAACTACTTCAACACCGTTGCTGTTTGGCTTTTCGAGCAAAACCGTGAGTAATTCCAGCGTAATGACTTCATGCGTTACTTGCTAATTCACCAGATGATTTACAAGCTTAACAACAGCAAGTAATTGTGACTTGAGAAACCAACTTAGGAAGCTCAGCCAATGATTTGTTTTGAGGTGCAGGTTTCAAATTTGTGTTATGTTATACATCATGTATTGGTTGTAATTTTGTTATGCCTTTGGGGTTATGGATTAACCATAGTTTTTCTTAGCTTTCATCGTGTTTGCCTTTGGTACGACGTGAGTTGTGGGAAATGAAGTTTTGATGGCATTGGTGACTCGGAGCAGAAGTTTGTTGAAGTAATAATATTCGTGGCTTGTTTCGACACGGGCGGCAAAGAATGCTTTGGGAACTGGCACAATATACAGTTCACATTAAAAAGAACGAACTTGTTCAGCCAATGCTTCTTGCTATAAAGAGCTTTTAGCTTCAGAATGGTGTAAGTAACTCGTCTCTTAATATTTATGCTTTGGCCTTCCCTTTTGACGAAATTCGAATCTGACCATGTTGTCCATTTGTTTCAGCTGTAAAGTTGGTGAGCTGGGCTGAATATTAACGGATATACTTCGCGGAGCGATTATCGCATCTCTTAGGCAAACTTACCCTCTTTCGTAAAAGCACTAGATCAATAGCTAAACTTTAATTTGGTAAGTTCAAGTTGTTGGCATTCACTACTTGGAAAAACTGAATGTGAGGTTTGAATGATAGAAATATGTAATTTTGTTAAACTTGCTTATGTTGATGTGTTCTGAACTTGAATAACAATGTCGTGAATGAGGTTGTTGTATGGTGTGACGACGAGGTTGATGGTGAACCGTGGCGGCGAAGTTAATTGTTATTTTTGTGGTTATGTTGTTTAACAGTAAGGTTTAGTATTATGAAAAGATCGAACATGGCGGAAGTTTGAAGGTGTGGTGCGGTTGTTGTTTCTCACAGTTGTAAATGTGAATTTGACAGAAGACTTGCTTGGTCACATTCCTGCTATTAAATGCTTATCAGTTATGTCAATTCTTCATTATTCATATTCGTGCTCCCTGTATCTAAATGATGTTCTTTGGTTCTGACTTATTGCTACAAATCCATTTTAACTCCTTTTTCTTCTATGTTCTTAACAGGCCTTGGTATGAGGGTGATGAAATCTGAAATGAAGGCAATAGACTTGCCACATGAAGCTCGCCTTGATGAAGAGTCGATAATGACGGCAGCCCAGACTAGTTACGGATTGGCACAAGACTTGGGGCAATTTGACGAGATCCTTTTAGGAATTGTAGCATGGGTGATAGCATGAACTTCTGAAATGGTGTAATTGTAGCATGAATTGAATCATGGTTTTATGATTTGCCTGTGTAGAAGCTTGTAACTTGTATCTTAACAGTAGCTTGTAAATTTGGAATTTAGATAATGAGTTTTGATTTCTCTTGTAATTGAGTTCCCATGGAAACAGTCAACTTCACATTTGCCAATTGTACTTTTGTACCAAGTGTCCTTGTCTTGAAACATGCTGGAAACGACCCTATCCAAGGCCACCTTAAGACAAAAATTACTTGCAGCGCAACTTGGAAAAAGTATAATCACTTGAACAATTAAAGTAATTCTTGCAAGTATGTTTTGAACAAAATGAATCTAAGCTGGCTTAATTTGATCACGCCTTGAAATTAAAAGGTATAATCCAAAGTTTCCACCAATTGGTCTTGAGGCTAAACATAGCTTGAAATCTTAAACAAACTACAAGCATAACTTGAAGATAAATATTATGCCACAAAACATGATCAATCATCACTTGGGCATTTTAGATATCGTTGTAAATAGTTTTGAAACTAGTTTGACATAGAAAGATCAAGTCCTGATTATGATAGTGAGGTGACCTTTTCCTATCTCCACTTGAATTTAACACAATTACAAGAGATTATAGTCACAATGAACATGCATAGCGCCATTATAGACAACAACCCTAAAGGATCGTGGCCATAGGCCAAAATGATCACTTAGAGAGAGAGTATGAATCCCTTAGATGTTTATCATGAGATGATAGGACAAATGGGGGTACGATAATACTGTGCAAAATTTCACACCACACCGTACACATACTAGTCTTGATAACCTAGCCTAATCCATGATTCAATCCTGTAATACCTGGGCTTAAACAGCACAGAACAAAAGGTACAAATCCCACATGCACAATGGTAGATGCCATGAAGAATAGATATGGTGCACAAAATGGTGAATGTGTTATGATATGCACAGAAAGCAGACCAGGGTCAAAATTAGGGTGTAACAACACCGATATAAATAATTGGTGCTAGATACATTAATGTAATTATCTGGAAAGAGGATTAGATTAAAATTTTCTATAATAATACAACTGATAAATAATGACTATTACATCAATAATCAAAATAAGTCTTTATCACAGCAGAAATATGCTTCACTGGGGTCTTCAGTGTCAAAACCATTTGCGTCTAAATCGACCCAAGTACTTACTCACTTAAAATAATAATCAACAACGTGGGTGAGATACTAATCTTAGTGAGCTTCCCAATCTAAACCCTCGAGCCTTTCACTATCCATCTACCCAATTAAGGTTTATTTGCAATATCCATTAGGGTATCTCACACCCATCCTGTATGAAATAATACTAACAACCATCTCAAGGTACCACGACTACCATAAGAATACTCCCAGTTTGCTAAGATGTTCTTGTTAAGACCATAAGTTCGTTTGGTTAAGATGCTTATAAATTCTATCATATTCGTAAAACTATTATCAACTTTGTGTTTTCTACAATCGTGCAAGAACAGGGAAATCGAGATCTAACAATCTCATATGGTGTGTGAATATTAATATTCAGGCTCAAATAACTAATTTCTACCCCGGGAGATGGATAACTACATGAGACATCTTTCCCCGACCATGACTTTCCACATAAGTCTGGACATAGGTCACAGACACCCCATGAAACAAAAAAACTTCTTTCCCCATCCACAACCTCTCATAAAGGCCTGCACACAGGTCATGAGCTTTCCATAAAATGAGGAACACCTTTCTTCATCTACAACCTCTCACTAGATCTAGACACGAGTCATAAACTTCCTACTAAATAAAGGACATCTTTTCTCTATAACCTCGTATATGTCATAAACTTCCTACTATATGAGGAACATATTTCCTACTATACAAGGAATATATTTCCCCACTAAAGAACGTCTTTTCCTCATATATATCATAGACTTCCTACTATACGAGGAACATATTTCCCCACTATAACCTCTCACATAGGTGTGGACACGGGTCACAAACTTCCAACATTATATGAAATATATATCCCACTACTAGTAACAATATTTCAAGCATCCATAATGAGTCTCGATATTCCCCGCTTGTGTATATGCTTGGTTTCCTTCGAAACCTAACATTTTGGACACATACCAACTTAGAGTATGTCCATGCATCCAATAACCCAATGCTAGGTGATCTATATAATCCTATGGTTTTCTCACTTCATATATTTATTCTCATTTGACCAATTAGGCAGTTATCACATACATAAATGTGATTCTTCATTAAATCAATCATTCATAATCAACTGTAATAAGTTATAAGCTATTACAAACTCATTCAACACCAAAGCATAACACTCACATACTTATGGATTAATAATCAATGAAACATAGCACATCAACCAATTTTATGTGAAACATATGTTATTACGGTTCCACGCGAATTGAAGCATATCACAACATCATAATAAAACATGGTTAATTCACAATCAACAACACATGTATACAAGTAATATGTTACTTAACTAAAGGATAAATATTTGAAATACATATCCATCGTATCCGACCGCGTCTCAATTAGATTTACAAAACTCAAGGTATACTATTTCCAATTCTACTTCAAAAAAAATTCATGACAATATGTGGTAATCAATTACCAACCTTCAAAACGGTCTCAAAATCTAATTTTATGTAGATAATCAATTACCAATATATGACAATCGATTACCATAATGTTCTGACTAAAAATACTAATTTTCGGCATACAACTCATTTCCAAAACCTCCAACATCAATCCTAACACACAACATGAATTTCACAAAAACACATAGTATGGGTAGAAATCAGACATGCAACATATAATTCATTCCATTGACACCAATTAATTATCCAACCTGTCGCATCGCTGCGAAGAAGGGGTCGGTAAAGACAGAAGAGTCGCCACCGTTTGTTATTTATCCCAAAGAGAGGGAAAGGAAACGATCAAAGAAAACCTACGAAAAAGGGAGAAGACAAGGTCATCGCAACCAAATCTTGGGTTCGGGAGTCGGTTACGCAAGGGGAAGGTATGAGCATCCCTCGCGTCCGTTGTACTTAACGGAATCCACGCTTTTTGTCTAATATAAAAGGGTGTTAATCTATCAAAAGGCTGGCTCACAAGGACAAAAGAAAAGAAAAGAAAAGAGACTCGATAGAGCATCGCCACTCTATGCCTACGTATTCCCTCGTGCAATGGGAAAGTCAGAGTCAACGTAGTTCAGAAAACTACGGGTGATAGGGGGAAGGTTGCTCACCAAGACATCACCGTCTTGTGCCTACGTATCCTCATCTGGTATGAAAAATCAGAGCAAACATATTTTAGGCTGACATGACCACATATTGGTTCAAGTGTTTTAACTGAGTAGGGTTAAACTGCGTTCTAGCAGTTAGGTGTATTGTTGCTCGACCATTGGAGACTTAGGCGTTACCTGTTTGTGGTAGAATCAAGACTTAACACACTCTTTCTGAAAATGATTTTAAACAATCTCGAGGGATAAAAAGGTTTGATGTTTTGTTTTGTGTTTTTTATGAAGAAGTGAATTGAGTTAAGTTTGTAACTCATGTTGCACTAAAGACTATGACTTGAGAGCGAATGCGTCGCATATCGCCCAAAGGGCATATGCTAAACACTCTAGACAGATTGAGGGGAGGCCTCTCAAATATCATTCCTCAAGTACTTAAGGCTCGTAGCGTACAACATTTATTATCCTTTGTTAAGTGTCTTAAGATGTTTAGGAGATGAGAAGAGAAGACATAAACTCTAAGGGGAACTGAACCCTAATGTTATCATGCACAATGCTCCTAAAGTTGGGATCAAGAGGGAAGAAACTATCCTAGTGTTATCATGCAAAGGATTTAACATCTAATGTATCTCCTACTCCCATCTTAAATAGAGGGACTAGGAATCCTAAGGGATCATGGCAAAAGACCAAGTAAACACTGAATAACTCAATCACATATGAAATGGAGAATAATAAGAAGTTGACTTAAACAATTCAATGCAATTGCAAACATGATATGCAAAGATGCAAAGATGGGATATGAGAATCAAATTATGCAACAAAGACAAATTATCAAAACAAGTTGACTTAAACAAGTCAAAAAGAGTGAGATGAAATAGGAGAAGTTACAACTCCTACAACCATTCAAACATCAATCACTTACACAAAAGCTACACACAAAGCAAATGAAAAAACCATGATCAAATAGAAGAGGGGGAAAGAAGCTTGGGAAGCAAGCACATATAAAGTATCTCAACCAAACAATTCAAATTGGTCATGCAAAAGAAAAAGCACAAACAAGTGCTAAAAGTGATCCATTATTCAAGCCAAATTCAAAGCATAAACATGAACACCAAATCACCTTCAATGATGATCAAAGCATATGGGGCATAAGTGAAACCATAATAAGAAAGCTCAAATCAAAGATAGGAAGCAAATCACAAACAAGAACCAAGCCAAGGCAAATGAAAGAATCAAAGTTCTATCCCATGTTCAACACTTAGAAAACAAGTAGAAATGCCTATCTTCTAAGTAACTTGTGAAACAAGTTACACAAATGTGTGACCTAAAACCAAGGAACCAACACCTTAATCATGTTATAAACAAGTATCAATACTCATAGGGTGCATATGGGATCCATAGAAGTCATTTCCCAAAGGAACTAAGTCAACTAGTTTGTATGAACATCTTTTGAGACGACTTGACTTGTAAGTTTCATCAAAAATAGAAAAATTGTTCAATAAAATCCAAATAAAAAGCACAAAGTAAATAGGTCAAGTGGAAAACAGAATCCAAATTTTCAGAGTCAAACTCATCTCAAGGCATTACCAAATAAATCAATCATCAAGGGTGCACCCCCTTATCGAGCATGAATCGAGGGACAAGAAAAACCAACTCAAAGTCAAACAAAAAGTGATCAATCATGAACCAATTCCACCCTCAAAGACACTTCAACTCATCTGCTAGATGGAGGAGAAGTCTTGATCATAGGGGATTTACATAGGAGGTTCAAATGACTAGGATCAAAGGAAGACAACATCAAAAACACTTTTAATTGCAAAATTAAAATAAAATGGCAAATTAAAATAAAAGCATAAATAAAAATTATAGAAAATTAAATAACATATTTAAATAATTGAAAACAATTTTTTTGGAATTTTTTTATATTTGAAACTATTTTTAATTAATCAAAATGAAAACAAAAAACCAAAAATAAAATAAAATAAGAACATGCAAGGTGGGTGCAACCAGTAAAAACACATTGAACTAAAATAAGAACAAATGCGCGCTAGGCCAGAAAATGAGGGGTGTGAAGAGAAATTTGAGCCCAATCCAACACCAGCTTAGATCAAAAAATGAAACACAGTGTTTCATTAATTCCAGGTGGATTTCAACACATGCGTGTCATTAGTCAAGCCAATGGCAGTGAGACAAGCAAGTTGGTCAACATGTCAAAATGGAATGAGTCAGCTCAGATAAAAAATTAGACCAGACGCCGGAGCTAGGGCTCCGATCGTCTTCTCCGGCCAGCTCGCCAGAGACCAGGTCTGAAACTTCAATAAAAATGCAAGCATCTTATACCAATCGAAAGCTGACGTTACGAGGAACATGAATCCATCATCCAAATCTTAAAAAGACTCTTAAACAAAGAGAAATCATGGCACAAAAATTTGAGAGCACACACTGAAATTATAACATACATACAAATGGATGGTTCAAATATTGCCTACCATAGGTAGGGCTTCAAATGCACCCAATATGAAGCTAAATTGATGCCTAGAATGAAGGTTGTGAGTTGCTGAAAATTACCTAACAGAGAGATTTCGTTGATCCTTCAAACGCACGTAAGCTTTGATCTATTGCTTCCAATCTGCTACTTAAGGTCTTATGAAGAAGAAATGAGCAGCAATTTAAGTTGATTTGCAGTGTGCAACAAGATTCGAATGAGTGAAGCTTTATGAAAATTTTGAGCTCTATCCCTTCTCTCCAACAGCTACCACCAACTCTGAGGCATTAGGGCAAAGTCTAAGCTTAAATATCATGGGTTTATAGCAACCATGCAGGCCCATAATGGCTGCATTGTGTAATTCCAATATCTGACCAAAAAAGTTCCACTTTGAAGCACACACGGGTTAGCAACTTTCCACTCCTTATTGGGTCAGCATTTACTCATCATGTGCGGTGTGTAGTAATAAATGGGATAGATTTTGGTTATGGAGAATACCTTTAAATTAAGTTTCAACATCATGACTTTAAAGGTAAGAAACTTGAAAATGTGTCATGTTATGACTCTTCATGTTGGTCCATTTGTGGCAAACTTCTTTTAGGCATGTAACGGTGTGAAATAAATCAAAAATGGAACAAAATGTGACTTGTAATGGAAGTTACTCAAACCATGACCAAAAACCAAAATTTCACTTTGAAAGTGCTCCACATGGCCACATAATTCAACAATCCTCATGAATTTTGAGTTCAATGTGGAGTTAAGACCCTTAGGCACAAGTTTCATGTTGATTGGAATTGCATTTGAGGTTCATAAGTTCATGAAAAAGACCATTGAAACAAATGACCTATAATGAAGTTTCCAAAAATGACCTTACCTTGTGAGGTCCATAACTTGAGATGTATAAATGATAAAGAGGACTTCTAGAACTTTTTGGAAATCTATGACCATGAGGAACAACTTTCATGTTCACTTGAAGTTGAGGAGAAACTTGATTCTATGTCAAAAATGCCTTGGAAGTGGGTTGACCTTTAGTTGACCAAAATTCTATTCATCTGAGGACCTTAACTTGTTGGTATCATAACTTGAGATGTACAAACTAAATGGATGATTTATTTTACTTAAAATAAAGCTAAAAACATGACATACAAGTCTCATGTTTTCATGAAAAAGAGATTGAGCTTGCATCATAGAGTAAATTGTCCTTGAAGTTAGGCACTAAAGAATGGGATTTTACACTGAAATCATTTGAAACCCTAACTTAGTAACTTCTTGAACTCTTGACTCTTCTTTACTTGATCTTAACATGACATCTTATATGCTCTAAGATAACTTCACATGGCCTCGGTGACTTAGATCCAACTCTTGAACCTTCTCAAGTCCACAATTGACCTTGAGTTGACCATATGAAACCCCAATTTCATATCTTTTGTCCATGCCCTTTGCAGATGAAACGAATGACTACTCAAACCCCACAATGACCCTTCAAGGTATACAATGAACTTCCAAAACCATATCTTGTCCAAATAAATGACTTCATGAACTTCTGATGATCTTCCAGTGATCCTCGGGATAAGAGACAACAACCACACACCAAACTCTCCTCTCAAGGAGTTCTAATAACTTCATGGTGATGATGAACACTTGATAGCTTGCACAAATGCCTTTTGCTTGAGCTTGAAACCAAAGATACCCTCCTCTTGAATGTCACAATACACCTCTTGATCCCCTGTTAAGAACAATGTTATGCAAATGCAAATGCTAAAATGAAATAAAACATAAGCCAAGTACAAGAAATGGTTGGTCAAATTTTGGGGTACAACACAACCTAATTAATCTATCATTAAAGGTAAAAATTGTAACTTTAGGGTTCAAAGAGGAAATCATTACTAGGGGTAGCCGGTTTGGTTCAGTTTTAAGAGAATCTGATGCCCAAACCGATCAAAAATATATGGATTGGTTTGGATTCGATTTTCATATTTTTTTGATAAAATCCAAACCGAACATAACTGAGAAATAACAGGTTGGTTTGTGTTGGATTGACCGAATATATTAGAAACAAATGTGCAAAGATATTTTTATAAAATGTCTAATTTACATCAATTAATTTTCCATATTAATATAAAATTCTTATTTTTTTTTGTTTCTCCATATAGGTTGTGAATCTCACAAATAGTGTTTCATTTTTTTCTTCTTGAAGTTTAATATCTTATACTAGTTTTCATGATAATCATGATATAAATTATATGAGTTAATATGGTTGGTTCGGGTAGACGGGCCTGCAAGTAGAATTTTTAAAATTTATTGCCCAAACCAATTAACATCGAATTTCATTGGTTCGGTTCGATTTTTTCCCGAACTAAAAAAATATCTGACCTAAACACTATGGTCTGGTTTGGATTCCGATTTGGTTCGAATTTTCCCAAACCAATGAACACCCCTAATCATTACTCAAGGGAGGAGAAATCCACCTCAAATTCCAGAATTGAAAAAGGATGAAAAAGATGATGATGATTCCTTTCCTTCATAGCTACATGCTTGCTCATTCCAACCCCAATTTCTCCAAGTCCTCCTTGAATTTCTTCACTTGAGTTAACCCCTTTTCCAAGAACTTTCCTATTAAAAATAAGAATCGAGGATGATAATTGATTGCTAAGGGTCTGCTTGGGAGTTTGGAGGAGAAAGGAGGGGGGACTTTGAAAAAAGGAAAAACTTTAGTGGAAAAAATTGAAGGATTTTGGTTAGGAGAGTATGTTTTTATCCATAACACCAAAATCCCCATAATTTTGGGGACCTCCAAATTTGTATTGAGTGAGGGTTTTGGATGGCTTACATAAATTTTCCAAATATATTTTATGCTATTATAGTATTTTATATAAAATCATTCTTTCGAAAAATGTCAAATATATTTTTTTTATTTCGTTTTTGGAAGCCTTCCCTCCCCCCTCCACTTCAAGCTCCCATACAAAGCCTAAAAGAATGGAGAAGGTGAGACGTGTATGAGGGTTTACATTGATGTATCCTCATGAGAGGGTTGGAGAGTTCTCACTTTGTCTTCGTCTTTACTTTGATCGTGTTCTCACTTGGAAGGGAAAGAGAAAATATGATTTCCTTTCCTAATTCATTGATAGATTTCAGGTGGTTTAAATAAAATGTGATTGGTTTCTCAATTATTTTTAGTGTGTGTGTGTGTGTGTATGTCTGTGATTTTTCCATAGTATTTCCATATATATCCCCGTGTCTTTACAAGATACTAGTCACTCATACAGACACATCCATATGAGCTTTCACACTTCATCTCTTTCACCACTAAAAGCTTTATGTATTGATATTATCATCTTTGAGTTTAATATCACATAAGAACCTTTAGTATTATACCTTGATGATACTTGATATGTCTTCAAGTTGATTACCATTATTAGAGAAAAGATAAAACACCGGTGAACTTTGAAACAAAAGTCTTCACTTGCATGTCTTTTAACCATATTTTTGACTTTAAAAAGATGATTGATCTTTAAGAACATCTTCAAGAAGATAGCTTAATTTAAATGGATAGTTTAATAAATCATCTTAAGCATTTTTGGTCGCTCGAGTTGTTTTTAATAGATAAATACTTGACTGGTTATTATTTGATATCAAATGTTGTCATCATCAATACCAAATATCTTATCAATTGATTTGGAAATTTTCTATTGACGAACTTCACCACCTTGAGTCACTTTGTCAATACTTACGAGCACATAGATCCACGAGTGGAATGAAGACTTCATGTCGTATAATGACATAAATAACACTATTAAGAGTATTATATATATATATATATATATATATATATATATATATATATATATTAATGTTAGAAACATATGGTATAAACACCCACAATTTTCTCTTAGACGTGGGTTGAGACTTCTTAATTTTAATGTCGATGATTTGAAATTTATTAGTATGTCAAAGGGTACGAAAATGGAACACTTTAAATGGATCATTTAAATGATATCACAAGTATTATTGGAAAGGAGGTGAAATTGATGTTGATGATGAATAAAAAGATGAAGGTGGTCCCAAATATTATGGACTTCAAGATGTTAAAGTTGAAGAAGATGATGTTGTGGTTAAAGAATGCAAACTTGTTGAAGTTAGAGAATATGGTGTTTCTGTTGAAAAGGTGAATTTAGAGTTGAAGATGTTGAAGTCAATGACATTTAAGATGATGAAATTGTTTTGAATAGTCATGACGATGTTAACGAAAAAGATGAATTAAACTGGATTTGTTAAGTAAAAAATATTCACACAGACACACACACAAATATATATATATATATAAAATCAATAAGTAGTTTTTTCGTCTATAGATGAAGTGACAATAATCACTAAAATCTCATGCACTTAATTGTAAGGTTTTGAGTTCGAATTCAAGTGACGACGTTCAATCTAACAATATTGGCATTTGCTAGTTGAGCTAGAACTTACACACTAATGGATTAATTGATATTTTTCCAATCAAAAGATTCTAACTACATTTATATTTGTCATTATAATTTAAATTTAACATCGCCCTAACTTTCTTTTGGACTAAAATAAAAATTAATGTAAGAATTAAAAACAATAATTTATCTAATTTAAGAGTTCTCAAATAATCAAATTATCATACTTATCTATTTTTTAATAATTTTTTTTTTAAAATCTTACTCTAATTATTATATATTTGCAAGTATAATGTCTCACCTTCCTATGTTTTCCATGTGAAGGTAGGTGATGAGTGGGTGACAAACTGTGGTATTTGAATCAAACTCTAGCCTCGACAAGGAAAACTTCATGGTTCGACAGAAGTTGTGCATGTTATAATCGAAGTTTATTCCAGCATGTTGTTGAAATATGTTAGCTTAGTGTTTAAGTTGATATGTTGAATTCAAAGCCTATTATAACACCGATTAATCCTCAGTACAAGACGAGTATAGCTCAAATTCCTAATACTAAAGTCGAAAGATTCTATATGAATAACATCTCATATGTTAGTATAATAGGTTCTTTGATGTATGTTATGGTTTGTACGAGGCCAGACATAACGTACAGAGTGAGCCTTGTAAGTAGGTATATGGCCAATCCTGGGAAGGCACACTGACAAGCATTGAAGTGGATTCTAAGGTTAATAAATGGGTCTCTGAGCAGAATCCTGGTTTATGATGGAGCCTGTGATGATGATAGCAATGTCGAAATCAACATATTTGTCGACTCTGATTATACAGGTTGTATGGATTCTAAAAAATCTATTTTTGGATATGTGTTCGCTATGTTTGGCACAACAATTAGATGGAAAGCAACAATTCATAAGGTTATTGCCTTATCAACCACTAAAGCGCTATATTGCCCTTACTGGAGTTGTGAAAGAAACATTGTGGCTTGAAGGTTTTGACAAGGAGCTGAAACTTCAAGGTCGAGTTATCATTATTAAATATGATAGTCAAAGTGCAATACACCTGTCGAAGAATTCAGCCTATCATGAGCATACTAAATACATCGATGTAAGGCTGCAATTCGTCAGAGAGATAATCAAGTGTGAAGAAGTCCAAATGTTGAAGGTTTCAACTAATGACAATGTTGCTGATATGATCACCAAGATATTACCAAGTAATGAGTTTTTCCACTGTATGCAGTTGATAAAGCTGCATGATGAAAGGTAGTTTGTTCCCTTGTTAGTGTAGAGTTTGTTCCAAGGTGGAAATTTGTGGTATTTGGATCAAATTATAGCCTCGACAAGAGTAGCTTCATGGTTTAACAAAAGTTGTTTATGCTGTAGTCGAAGTCTGTTCAAGCATGCTGTCGAAATATGTCAACTTAATGTTTAAGTTAGCATGTCGAATTTGGTCTTGATTATAATCCCAATTGTTAAGTTAGCTTGTAACACAAGTTAGCTTAGTAATTTATAAATAGACTAAATCTCTCAGGTTGTTGAAAGAGGCTAATTGTTATTATTCACTTGTAATCTTTGAACCCTTGTTGAGTAAGTGAATAATAAAATAGTTTTAACCAATTCTAGTTATTCTTCTTCCTTCTTATATCTCTTTCGTAAAACCTAATAGAGTTTCTTGTGTTTGTTCAAAAAACCCAATTTTCTCATATTTTGATTTGTTCTCGACGACATTGACTCCAACACAAGTGCACATGTCTATGCATTAAATTCTGCTTAAAAATGGGGAAGGTCTGGCATAATAAATGGGCGCGATTTGGAAATCTTTGTCCGACCCACAAAAAAAAGTCAAATTGGCACGCCAGTTATATCGGGTAAACCATTTATTATGTCATTTTTTGGTCTTTTGCATTTATAAAAAGACAGAGTCAAATTATAAAAATGCACTGCTAAAACTCGCACTTGACTAAACTTATTATTATATTGTCAATATTAGAATATATTATGCCAATATTCCATGAAATGATATTACAACTTCATATTTTAATTACATAGAGTCACCTATTTATACTCATGTCACTATTCCTGGTAATTTAGAATGAAATAAAACAATCTCTTATATATTTTTTCTCTTACTATTTTCATTAATGTTTTGTTTATATCACATTTTTGAAAAATGGAAATTTGTGTTTGGGTCAGGAAAAGAATAACCAAGCCAACCAAACCTAGAAGAATTCACTAAGCGAAAATCATACTATATCTTCTGTCAGAAATGAGATTGAGATGATCATAGAATTACGCTACCTTCTTTGGGCATGCCATTATCACACGAATCTGGCCGTTGTCCATCCCTAATTGACAGTTGTAGATAGTCTCAATGAAAAACAAATAAGTGAATTAAATATTTAGGGATGTAAATAGATATCCATGGGGGATTGATAATATAATATCTGTGTCTTCTCCATTGGATAAATATGATATTCGTATCCTCCCCATATCCGTGCAGGTATCTGCTAAACAGGTAATTTGTGGGTTTTAAAGTATCTCTGGATATTTATAGATATTAATTGATAATATTTTTTCTATTTTTTTTCAACTTCTTTTAAAGACAATTATTATCACATCTCGCCCATACAATTCGCTCTTATTTGAACAATAAAATTTTATCGCATTAATTTCCTTCTTTCACTAAAATATAATAACATCCAAACATAATATTCCTACATTTCATTTATAACAAAAATAATTAATTATGACTGTGAGTTATGGTTGAAGAACATACGATAAAGAAATATGAATAGAGATATTGGTTGGACGAAGGAAGAACAATATTGGTTAATTGGACAGTGGGATTGTTGAAGTGGAGTATGAAGTAACGAAGAAACATAAATATGAAATGATCAATATCATTTGTAAGGAATATAAAATGTTTTCTTCAAAAAAACTTCAAAAAAATAAAATAAATAAAAGACTAATTTTTTGGAAGATGAAAAGACAGAGTATAATAAATTAATAATATTGAAATAATTGTTATACTTAGTTAACATATATGGATATTCACGTGATAATATACAAAAATAGATCTCAAAAATAGATCTGTAAATACAACAGAAAACACATGGAAGATGAGAAAATGTGAAGGACCGGTTGGAGATGAACATGCACAATACCATAATCATAAATCTTAACAACCTCCCAAGTGAAAAAAATGATTCATGGGTTGACATTTCAGGGAGAATGAATAGTTGCAACCGATTTTGGTTAGACAGAAACTTTGAAAACTAGAGTTAAATTTTCTTTTCTCAGCGTTTGCCATTGTGACTTCAATAAACAACATAACCCTAATTAAACCAATCGGTACCAGTACTATTTGATGTTAGACGATGGCCGGATCTAGAAGGTGGGTTGAAATATCCCTTATTAAAAAATGAGTCGGCGCTACCAATAAATTTGGTTTTAAAAATTTGTTTAATTTGCGGAAGCGGCGGTGGAAAAATTATCGTCTATAAAGAACCGTTACTAGAAAACCAGATATGCGTCTAGCCTATGGAAATTGATAATGAGAAATGAGAATCACCACGTTAGTTACACTACCAATTTGATTTAAATCACTACTTGGTGTGACTAGTTCCAATGCCTTAAAATGCCAACAAAATAAATGGACAGCACACGAGAATTTTGGTTCAGACAATTTATCAAACACTTGGCGTGCAAAGCACTCCAAGTGAGTTCGGCTTTGAGTAAGTAGCTCTATTTTCCTTGTACAATAAATTATTATACTAGAATCAAAATTAATTCAGCACTTACTCAAAACAGTCCTAAATTTGATATAATTGTTTGTACGAAAATCACGGAAATATTAAGCAAATGTAAAAGCGTAATGTAAAAGGCATAAGGATTTGTTGAGGCAGTTCCCCCGCTGTCCTCGCTTCGGGGTACGTCTTCCCTCAATTCTAACAATAGAATTGAGCTCGTATAATATAAATGTAACATGTTGTAGAATCGTTTATACAAGAATAGAATAGCAAATGCACAAACAAACTCCCTTGTTGTTGAAGATGCTTTCTCTTCTTGTCCCTCGATTCGAGTCGAATCAAGTCCTTCGATAGCTTGTGGATGAACCTCCGATTACAACTCTTTGTTTGAACAACCTTACATCTTCAAACCCCAGCCCGACTGATCTCAAACACTCGCTAATCGAACCCGAACTTCTCCGTCACAATTCACCAATTACCGCTACTAGATCGACGAAACCTGCCGCTCCTCTATCACCTTCGCTCAACTGAATATATGTTGATAAGATTCGTACCAAAAAACCCCAAATTCAGAGAATTTTTTAGGACAAAACCCTAAAGGTTTTATTCAAGAAAAACCTGTCAAAATCTCAACCTGAACCGGATTCTCAATCAACGACTTCGGACGTTATCACTTCAAACAATCCGTAATGCACAACAAAGATTATTGTGTGTGATTATTATGGTATGAAATGTAGAAGATGAAGATGATGAGAGCTTTAATTGGCACCTCTTTCACTTTTCTTGTTTTATAATTGATTCAATTGTTATTAAATGAAATGAGCAACTTTCTATTTATATCAGACCAAAAATAACTCACAAAACCACTTTTCAAAAATGATAGACAGACCAAAATTATGCAGCAAACAACGAACGGTCGACCCATACAGAGGGAAGGGTCGACCTGAGCTACCCCAAGCAACACAGACTATGCAAAATAACCTGCTATGCATCGACCGGAACAAGGCTATGCATCGATGCAAAGCTTGAATTTTTTGACAAACAGAAATGACAACAGTATGCGTCAACCGGTAGGTCGACCATACCTATCCCGAGAGTTTTGCAAAATTTAGACACTTGTTATGAGTCGACCGAAGCAAGGTGTGGTCGACTCAAACACCTGTATTTTTAGAAATTGCATAATCTTGATGTTATTGAAATACTTAGATGATACATATGATGAACAATGGGATTTTAACTTGTATGACGCATATTCTAATACTACAAAGTGCAGTACTAGAGATGCGTTGTGCAAGCAAATGAAACATGACAAATATGGTATACTTATGCATTGCGGTCATAACACCAAACATCTCTTCTTCCATGCGACTGAGTTTTGACATCATCGAAACTCGAATATCTAGTATATGAGGCTTTGCTCTCACATACTCCCCTTTTTTGATGATGGCAAAACACGTGGAACCCGTTTGTATGATGTGCGACATTATCCTCCCCTTGCTTAATGCCTTCATTTTCAACGTCTTCATTTGCGATCTTTTATGGTTATACTACCAGCTTTACACGTTTTCTCCCCCTTTGACAACATCAAAAATAAAGAAAGTTCGGTTAAACAAAAATTGCTCATATCAAAACATGGACAACAGGATAAACATTAACAATCATCCACACATGACAACATTAATGATCAAGAATCAAAATGGATGAAAAAAAATATATACGATAAAACTAATAACAATTGTTGCGAAGAGATAACATATAAGTATAAAATTCAAGTCATTACCACAATTAAAATGTATTTAATACAACACAAAGAACATGACAACATAAAAAGATGAAATGCAAGGATGCAGAATGCATAGGTTTCAATGTCTCCTCCCCCTGAGCAGTGGGCCTCTTCCATGATACAGATATGGCAGAGGCAGTTGAGCGTCGACCGTGTCGGTAAACTCCAAAACAACATTGTTCAATGTATTGGGACTGTTGGAGATGACCCAGTGCTGACTTTCAGATGATGTAACCCGATCATCGAACCGTTGATTAATATTCGAGGAGAAGGTGTTGAATTTTTCAGTCTGCATATCGAATTGGCTCTGAAGTTGTACGAGACGCTCATCCTGAGCATTTATGAAGACACGTTGCTCTAATTACATGCCCCTCATCATTTCTAGAAGTTCTGAAGAATGTTGTTGCGGGGGATTTGTTTGCTCCTCATAGCCCCACTGTGGAGGCTCTTCATAGCCCAAATGTGAAGATTCTTTATGACCCCACTGTGGAGTTTCCTGAAACTCTGAGTATTGTGGAGGCTGATAGTTTTCATGCAATATCGTCCACCAGGTATTTTGCCATTGACCCTAACCTTTATCATTTCCTTGATCTGCGTTAGGAGTTTGATCGGACCAACTCACATTTATGTGATCGACAACTTCCATTAGTTGTCTATCACCGTCTTCATTTTGTTCTTCTTCTTCTTCTTCTTCTTCATCATATTCCTCATCACTCCCATCGGAGTCTTCTAACCGAGAAGTAGTGGCTTTAACAACAAATTTGTAACGCTTTTCATCATGAAGCCATATATAGCCCATCATGGTAAGAGTCTTCTGATAGAACTCTTGATTTGGGGTGAGAGATTTATATGGAAACTCCAGAAGTGCAATTTTAGCATTATTTAGGATCTCTTGAATAACTGACCCATAAGAGAGAGCGGTACCACGCCCCGAGTCCCTAAGAGCATAAATCTTACTCGCAATGTAATAAGGCTAATTGATTCTGGTCATTTTCTTTAAAATATAAATCAAATGGACTTCAGCCTGATCCACTCGAGAAAAGCCACCTTTCTTAGGCCGCAGAATGCGCGCCACAATCCACTGCAAGATCCAATCCATCGGTTTCAATTTCCCGGTAGTGACGGTTTTTGGAAATAAGTCACTTGCCACAATGTCAGCAGTATATGACTTTTTCAACATCGAGTTTAAAGCTGCTTTAAACTCATAGCCCTCAACTGTGTGGACATCAGTGACCTCAGCGGAAGGCTTATCGAAAATGGGAGACTTATCAAAAAATTTCAACCAAACAGCATCATTAACAACCACCTTCGTATTCACTAATTTAGTGTGAAACTCAGAACCCATAAACTTACTGAAATTATAGGTACCCAACAGTGGATGTTATCACTGATGTTATGACATCCACTATAACATAGACTACTGAACTTAATATCAAACGTAAATGAAAACTGTAAATAACACAAGTAATTGTTCACCCAGTTCAGTGCAAACCACACTTACATCTGGGGGCTATCAAGCAAGGGAGGAAATTCACTATTAGTAGAATTAATTCAGAGTTAAACAACCAGTTTGCATTCTTTACTTAAGACCTACCCAATGACACTTCAGCCTAACACTAGACCTGAGTTACCAACTCAATCCCCCTCAATCACAACAGTGATATAAACCAATTCAAGATTACAAAAGAGAAATTGAAGACACACTTCAAACACACCTTGATCTTGCTTCACATCTTTGATCAAGTGACACACCACTCTTGCTTAAAAGCATAGAGTGAAACACTGAACAAACAGTTCACAAACAATAAACCAAAGCAATCATGCAGCAGACAATTGCTTGGCATACAAGTATCCTAAGACACAACACACACGTGAAGAACAACTGATACAATCAGACTTCTTCACTCACAAACTACACTCTTCAATCTCTACCTGATTAGGATTGATCTTCTGTTATTTATAGCAGTAGATTGTCTTTGGGCCTTTGTACAGAAGTTAGGTTTACCCAAGTAAACCCTCTCTTCAAGAAAATATGCACATCCAATTGAGTCAGGGGAATTCCATGTTATCCTTAGCAGTGCCTGATATGTCGCCTAAAATAACTAGGCTTCCTAAAATGTTTCCTGAGGTATAGCTTGAGCTAATAACAGAAAAACTAAACTTTCGCGCCCTGATGTCATACGCTTGATGTCATAATATCCAGCATGACATCCAACTTACTTGCTCTTAGCTATTCAAACTTTAACTTTCAGAACAGTCCTTATGTATGTTATAACATCAGTCATGACATTCATACCTACAACATTGTTTTGCCACAAAATGCAGTCAATCAAAAACATCTACAAACTCCCCATTTGGCAAATTTTTGGCTAAAACACTCTGTTACCATATCAGAGATTACAAGCAGCAGAAATCATACCATAAATGCAGGAAAGCTACTAGCTAACAACATACAGCTACACTACCATATCAGAGACATATTCACACCCCAAAAACTGTTTGCTCATCCATATTACAGGTATCACACTGATTTGTGGATCATCTAGTGATACTCCCCCTCAACTGATGCACAACACATCAGCGCACACACAACCTGCATTTACATCAGTCACACATATTTATCCAGACTGCTCTGGAATCTGGATGTCAGGACATTCAAGATGACATCCTGAAAAATACAATCACCTGTTAGCCTAGACTACAAATGTCATAACTTTTTGTGAAACATCACATCTTGTGCTACTCCCCCACCTATTAGCTTAAACTACAAATGTCACAACTTTCTGTGAAACATCACATCCTGTGCTACTCCCCCTAAAAAGATGCACAGCCACACACATTCTGCAAACACACTGCAGACACAAACAATATTAGCAGATCTACTACTACTAAGTTCCATCAAGGAACACACACACACACACACCTTAGCAGCTTCATTCAAAACTCACATAATTCTAACATACATTCCTACACCTATTAGGAATTCACACAGCAGCAACAACATCCTGTTATCACACCTGCAAGCATGCATATTAGCGATAATACCCAAGTCTTCCACCTGTTGTTACTCAATCATTACTACCACGTCTCCCCCTTTTTAGCCACAAATTAGATCATAATTAAATTAATAGTATATATCAACATAAGTATGGAAACACGGAGGTTAAGGGTTATTACAACACACTGCTCATGAAGAGCATCACAAATTTCAGGTTTTCACAATAAAAAAATCTAACCAAAGAACCAACGCCTATTCAAACCAGCAGCACATCATCATCAGCTCAGCCACCTATACCAACCCACCATCCTGTGCCACACAGCAAGCCATCAGCACACCAACGTTCCTCCTCTTCAGCAGAGCTGGAACTGACCTCCTTAGAATCTTCATCACTAGTCTCCTCAGAACTGGCAACAGCTTCCTCTGATGCAGCATCCTGACCATCATCCTATCTTGAACCATCACCATTGCTCTTCTCATCTGTGTCAGTGAATTCAGAATCCTTATCTTACTCAAGAGACCTGATAAAATTTTCAAGACTTTTCTTCCTTGTGTCCAACTCCTTGCATGTTTCTCTGATCATTGCAATGACCTCAACTTTTCTTGTCTTGGAACTGTCGCGGTGAAATTTGGATACCAAACTATTAATGAGTTTGAGTCTTTAATTCAATTTGCAACCGAACTTTGATTTGTCCAAAGGAAGGGATAAAGATCGAAATTCCCACAATGCAATGCAAATGCAAGGTTTAGAGAGTTGTAGGTTCGGGGGTTGGTTAAACTTAGGGAAGGTACTAGCATCCTAAGTTTCTGTAGTACTCTACAGGAACCTCTTGTTTTATATTGTTTATTGCTAAGTGTTTATCTGCTTAATGTTTGAAAGACCTAGGGGTTTATTTCTAAGTATACTCGATAAGATGTCGCATCTTATGCCTACATATCCTTATGGGAGTGGAATCAGAGTACTTGTAGTTCCCCCTAAAGGGTTAGAGGAGCTCTTTGACTGTGGTCAAAGTTCCTACGGGTTTAGGGTAGTTGTTTTGATTGGGTTTAGGAGAAGAGATGAGTCTTCATGTTAAGGGAGATGTAACCACCACAAGTGTAAAGGGGGTTGTAGGAAAATAGTCTTTGCATCGTCTTAAGAAAAGGGCTTAAGTACTCGGATTGTTTGACGAGTATGCCTTTATCACTCTTAAGGCAAAGTTCATACATGTTTGATTGTATTATTGTGGGGGTGGAGATTATATCTCACTTAAGATGATTAACATCTATTCTCTATTGTGTTTGAAAAGTTGTATAGTGTTGTTTAATTATTTTGTCTAAGTTGTAGAGATAATGGTCATTCCTATAGGGTAGGATCTATCTTAAGCGATCAAGGATCAAAGGGAGTATGATGCAAATGATGTGCAACTACACACAACGTTGAATTATGTGTAGGTTTTTCCTTTGGACGAAATGTGATGCGATAATGTAAATGCGGTAATGTAAATTGCAATGAATAAGTTGCGGCAATGTAAACCATACACATACGCATGAAAGCGCTAAGTGAGTGTGTGAGTTGTGGATAAATAAAAGCGGATAAAGATAAAGCATACGCATGAAAACGCTAAGTGTGAGTGCAAGTGTCGTGAATGTGGGTGTGCACGGTTAATTGAATTAGGAGAAGTTGAATTGATTTTAGCGGGGAGAGTTGTATTTATTTTAAGTGAGATTAATTTACTATTATTATTATGTGAAAAAAAGTTATTATTAAAATTTAAATTTAATTAGAAAAAGATTTTAAATGATTATCAAAGAAACAAGTTAATTATAAAATAGTTTGAGTTTTTTTATTTGTTTTATTGAATAGAGTTTATTTTAAAATAGAATGGTTTATTATTTTTTTATGAAAGTTGTTATTATAAATTAATTAGATAAATTAATTCACTTAAGGCAAGGTTTTCTAAAAGAGTTTTTTAGTTGTTATCACTAAATAGATTTTATTAAGAGTCATAGTAGGTTATATGAATTAATTTTAGGTTTTAAAATGAATAAGATTTTAAACAAATAGAAGTTTTGAGAAAAATATTTTATTATTATGAAAAGTTAATTTAGGTTAAAAAGGAGGTTTATTATTTATCTTATTAAATAAAATTCAAATTTAAATGTGAAAAGATTTATCCTTAAATAAAATTATTATAAAAGGTTAAATTAAGTTTTAAAAAGGAGTTTTTTTTTTTACTAAATAGAAAATAAAAGTTAAATTAAAATGAAGTGGATTTTTTTTAATTAAAAAACTGAGCAAATTAAATACTATATATAAAAAGGCTTATTATAAAAGTGAGTTATAAAAAGATTTAATTAAAAGGATTGATAGTTTTAATTAAAAACGTTAATAGTGGTTAATTATAAGAAAAGGTGATTAAACGACTAATTAGCAGATGAGGGGTGGTTTAGTGGGTGATTAGTGTGTGTGATGTGTGTGATTATTATTATTACATCAATAAGCAAAATAAAATAAATAAAATAAAATAACGAAACCCTAAATTCCCCCTTTCGTTCCTCTTCTCCTTCACCGCGATCGTTCTCCGCCGTCTTTCTCTATACTTTCCATCGATCTCCTCCTTCTTTCGTTTTCATCTTAAGCCTGCAACATCAGCGAAACATCAATGGCATAAGAAAGTTTAGCATGAATGGGATCCTTACCGAGAATTGGGAGCGGTGGCTGGTGATGGCTCGTGCGCGAAATGAAGGTTAAGTCCGTCAACTCTGCGGCGCCGGTGATATTTCACAGTGGCCGGAGGCGGTTGCGTCAATTGAGATAAGTTTCTCTTTTTTCGAACTCTGTTTTCACGCCTAGGTTTTTTCGATTGGGATTTTGGGGAATTTCATATGTTTTTTTTGTTTGTGTGTAGATGTTGTCCTTTTATAATGCCTGTGAATTAACTCCCTCGATTTCTAAAATGAATGAGAAATTATTCTGTCGACTCCTTGTTTTGGAAAGAATCCTCTAGCGGTTATGTCGTTTCTGATTCTGACAAGAGAATTTTGTTTGACTGTTTTGGGATGTATTGATGGTGATGATTCTATCCTGAGAATTTTGAATTAGTTTCCATTTTGAGTGTTTGATATTTTTGTTCGCTTGGCTATGCTTGAAGTTGTTTCTATTTTTGTAAAATCATGTCTACAACTCCTTGAATGCCTTTAATGAAAATTCTTTTCATGTGTCGACAGAATTCAAACGAAAGGGATATCCCAAAACTTCAGTTCTTCTCCTCATTAATTCGTGAAACAGACAACATAGATGATGGTTTTGGAAAGAAGTAATTGTTACTGATAATTACTATTAGTTGTACTTTGATTCACGGCTGACAAATGCTGCAGATTTGAATTCTAATGCCAAGTTCTTCTTCTGTTACAGGGTGCGTGCATGGTTTGGTTTGGTTAAAGACATATTGTATTCTCAAAGTTTAGGATTGTGAATCATGAATTGTTTGCTATTGTTTGTGCGGTTATAGCCTTATCGCCCTTGGTGTCTAACAAGTGTCACAATTATCCAGCAGGTAATGCATTGCGTTCTATCTCGACGGCTTCGGTGTATTTAGAGGCGTACGTTTGGCTTCTGTTATCACTATGTTCTCCTTCTGAAGTTAAGTGGTTGCTGTTGCTGACGTAGTTCAAATTCCGTCTCTCCAATGCGTGTGTTTATGGTATGTAGACTGTGTTTTAGACTTCATTTCCTTTCTTACCAACTCTTGTTATTTGATTCGACCTATGTTTGTGTATGTGCGTTTTTCCAGATGTTGAGTTAAATTGGGGGAGGCATGTTGCTGGAGTTTAGTGCACCACCTAGTAAAGTGAGATTCTTGCACTTGGCAATGTCACTGTTGTAATGGTGTGACTTTGTTTCTTTCACGATCTGCCTTGATGTGCTGGTTGCGGTTTGAACCCGCTTTGATTCTGCTGGAGGAAGAATTGTTCTGTCTTTACCGTATTTCGAAGTTTGTCGTGTACAAATAAGCAAATTCGGATACACTGATAGTGTTACAGGTATCCTTGCAACTCTAATTCCCTATCATCTCATAGTGCACATTGACTCTCTAGCAATTTTCAATCGACTTGATTTCTTCCCACAATTATGTCTGCCGCGTCCTCATATCTTGTGTGTTTCTTTTCAGATGACTTCGCCAACTTATGAATGGGAGATCACCGAGGCAGTTGCATTGGTGCTTGAGTACTTGTGAAGTGTTTTGGCTGTGTTCTGACTGTGTTTTGATACAAGTTTTATTGGACCAAGCTTGTACTCCCCAGTCCACACAAGATTCAAGTTAAGACAATGATGAAGAATGCCTCTCTACTGTTGTGATGTGAGCACCCCCTCAGTATCAAAACAGAGCTATTTAGTGTGTTTCAAGATTACTGTTTCAACTATTATTGAATCTCAAAGAGGCCACTATTTATTTACTCGCCTGTCAGATGATCATACCGTGTATAAAGCGATTGGTATTGTTCGTGGAAATCCTTAATCAGTTCAGTAAGTCATCCTCTCTTCGAATTTTCTGTTGGGGTACCATCCTCTTCAATGTTGTCGTCATCTTTAATAAGTTCAATAGCTTTGATAAAAGAACACCCAATGGCGTCTCATATTTTCCTCTTTGTTCATGATAATTAGTTGTGTATGTTGTTGGCTTTTATGATGTAGGATCTGCAGTTAGGAAGCTTGAATCTGTCTCGAGTTTTAATGAATTTTAATACCTGTTTCCTTTATGCAGAACATTGATGACATTGTTCTTCTGACAGTATGTGAGAGTACATAACATGGGCTATTGCTGTGAGGTTTTGGTGTTATTTGGACAGCCTCCGTAACGGTTTCGCCGACCAAAGTAGTTGCTGAAACTTTGTTTCTCTTCTTTGGAACCTTTGTACCGATTCATTCTCATTTCCTGCTACGTGGCTACACAGGTGGAGTGCGAGGCTCGTATCTCTTTATGAAACTTAACTTGATCACACATGGACTCTGCTTGCACGTGTATTAAATACCAAGGGCGTTTCTTTGCGTGAAGTTTGCATAGATTTAGGATCTGTTGTATAATTATTGAATTGCTCATATATCAATAAAGTATGGAATGTTCTTGTAATCTATTGCTTGCTGAAATTTGGGATTACTTTGGTGTCCAATAAACGGTTGTTCATTATGATTAAAAAAAACGGAAATTTGTGCGAGGTATTTTTATGGTGAATAGCGTAAGTATTAATTCAACTTGAATTCATTCTTGTAGCTCTTTCACGAATTGAAAATCAACCGCTTATCTTATGTTGAACTTGCTATGATGAGCTTGTACTATGAAACCAATTGTAAAATTTGGATCTTGTAATATAATCTGCAATCTTGATCCCAAATTGCTTTTGAGATTAAAATCCCCCTTGCTCATTGGAATAAACTTGGTTTTCTATAGAAAAAGATGCATGAACGGATCTTGAAATGAGGACTTGAGCATGGCAGATTTATCGCCCATATTTGAACCTTGTAAACATACCTCTCATTCGCATTTGTCGTATTGAATACTAACAAAACCAAGCTCTTTCTCATAAATGATGACTCAATCTTACGAAATTAGGTGATGGTGTAGCTTGGTATACATACTAGGTCTCGACGAAACCTTGACGATAAAGACACAACCTCCAGGAAAGACACTGAAACCCTTGAGACGCCTTGAGGGAACGAACAATAGAATAATCCTCGGATCTCTGTAATCCAACGGTCATACCTTGAAGTGTTTGACTGTAAGGATCCACACTTAATGTTATTGCACCTGCACAAATTGGTTAGCTGTAATAAACATGCACACAAAAGTATAAAGATAATACGCAAGAAAACACAAAAAGAGGTGGGATCTTATGGTCAAAAATTAGGGTGCAACAGATGCCCCTATTTAAGTTACTTCTATCCGGAGATATGGAGATTGGAACCTCCGTCTCGACGAGATGGAAGGGACTTAAATACAAACATAGCACGGATTTTTGGCCCTAAGAAGCCACCGAATGCACATGATATGAGATGATATGAAATGCAAGACAAAGGGTCTTGTGGAGAAAAGATGTCACAGGGGAGAAACTAGATACAACACTCTGGAAGAAACAGGCTCAACAAAACGAAACTCTACGAGAAAAGATTGACAATCACAAGGTGTTTGTAGATATGTTGCAAAGGCACTAGTGAGAAAAATCCCATTGAAGATCCTACTGCATGTGTCAAATGTAATGATCCCAAGATATCAGTTGGAGAGGTCTATGTCGAGTCTGGTAACTTCATGTAAGGATGCTTTTGTCAAAGTATCTACTGTCGAGAACTTCTGGGAATCTACTGTCAAGATTAACCAGGAAATGAAATGGTAGCACCTACTGTCGAGGTCTTCTGGGAATCTACTGTCAAGATTAACCAGGAAATGAAATGGTAGCACCTACTGTCGAGGTCTTCTGGGAATCTACTGTCAAGATTAACCAGGAAATGAAATGGTACTACCTACTGTCAAGGTCTTCTGGGAATCTACTGTCAAGATTAACCAGGAACTGTAAGATGTTTGAATGATTGTTGTTGAAAAACTTCCCGTGCGTCAATGGTATGAGAACCATGAGTTGGTCTCAGTCCCTGCCCAAAATGATGGAAACTCGTGAGAGCATCTTCACAAAGAGGGGTTGTAGATTTTGTAGATTGTAAGTTGTAATTGTGACGCTTTGGCTGTAAGCCATAATGTCGTTGTAAAGCTTCACCGGGGATCTTCGGGAGAGATGTGGGTCGGTTGAATTGTAATGCATGTCTTCTCAAATAGAGACTATTGTGATAAACTTCATCGACTTCTTCGGGGAGATGTCGCTTGACGGAAGTAAACTTGTGTGATGAACTCATTGGGGAATAAATTCCTGAAGAGTATCTTGTTGTAGTTGTAAGTATGTGAACTTCTTGAGGTGACCGTTTCTCAAATAAAGAGGAAACATCTGTGAAGTCTTCGATAAGCCAATCTGATGGATTTCCGGAGAGATGCCATGAGTTGATAATCTTGATATCCCATTGTAGATGTACAAACTGTCTTGAGGAGACTGTCCTTTGTCGTTTTAATAGAAAACCTGATTAAAACGAGTTGCTCAAATAAAGAGGTTGCTCAGATAAAAAGGTTACTTGCAAACCAAATGTAGATCGTTGGAAAGAAGTCTTGTAATATTGTTGGAGAGATATTCATCTTTGATAATTATCTTCATGAGGACCTTTTCTGGGGAGCAGAGTGCAAAATGAATGCATACTCCATCCATATTCAGCAGTTTGGAGATATCCACCAATGTGATTGTCAGGGACCAAAATTCAATTCAGGAAATAACTGAAAAGAGACTGTCACGTAAGACTCGACCATAGAGGTATGAACTCAAATGAGAATGTACTGAAGCAACCGTCTTCCACGAGAATCGAACTTCGTGGGGAAAATAGAAATATTGCGCTTTTTCTGCCTATGGGTGACAATTCTATTTGGAAGGAGAAGACACGCCCAACCACTTGCGGATAAACACGACCAAAGCGACAGAATAACACACACACAAAGATGCACAAATGCAAATGTTATGTTATCTATTTATATGATATGTGTATGCTTATGCTGACAAAACAGACGAAAGCAACGCCTGAAGATGGGATAAACATCCGACCAATATTCAAAGATAGAAGTATCACTGGGGATATGCGGAGAACCAGATATAGGATCTCAATCCTGCTTCAAAGCTTCAAAAACCTCAACTGGGGGAGTAGAGAACACTCCACTCGGGGATATAATAACTTGATAAGTCTGAAAGATTACCCTGTTGAAGACGAGGATAAAGATCCACTAGGGGTGGATCAAACTCATAACTATGGAAACTTCCTGGATAAAAATAAATATCCGCTTTACTGGAGAGGCTCATGCTGGAGAAGATCGATGTTGAAGAAGGTCCATTGAGGAGTAAAACACGTCCATTTCACTGGGAAGGTGAAGCTGGAGAAGCAAATCACTAAGGATTAAAATATCATCCACTTCATTGAGGAAGTGAAGTCAAACAGATCACTGAGAATTCTGCATCAAAAGGCTTCATCGAAGGATTGTCATGACCACCAAACATAAAATTCATTGGGGACATGAAGAATGTTGCAAGAACAAGGTAATTCTGTCTTGATGAACTGCGTAATAGTCGCCATTTGAACAAAAACTTGTTGAGTGAGAAAGATAATCTTTGCGTCTCAATTGCCCCAAGTCATGAGAAGAAGTCATTCCAAGAGGATTTTACAGAAAACATGGCGTCCCACTGTTGTCAAACTCTTAGAGAGATTCGTTGAATCTCGATGTAACGGACCCTGATTGACGATATGGCGAGTCTTCAATCTTGCTCTAGAGGTGAAGTCAAATTTGCACCGAACAAACCACTTGGAAATAACTTGCCCCAGTTTAGCAGAGTCTTCGAATTCCAATAGGACAAACTTAATGCTGACGCTTATGTGTAATCTTCTATGATATCAGGCCAAATTAACACGCGTGAAATGTTATTCCTGAAACTGTTAATGCAACATATATGTTTGTCTTGAAGTTTTTTTTTTTGAAAAAGATATATCACAACCACTTGTGACAGAGTCACTAGCTGGGATATGAACTAATTTATAAGCCAATATAGATAGTTGAGCATAGCCCATAGGAGTCAAGAAACGTTATCTCTCTGAGTATGCTTTCGAAGTAAACCTTACCTCAATTAGGACTTTGGAGGGTCATAATGCGGGCTTAGTTTATGATTTGTAAAAAAGGGATAAAGGTCAAAGCTTATTTGTACCCATCCATTTTGAAAAATGTCCATTCTCTTTTTTTTAAAAAGGTTTTAAGTGCTTAATCATAGCTGATTAAAAAATTGCCCCAAGTTAGAAAATGAGGTTGAAAAATGGTTAAAGGGGAATTAACCGCTTTATCTAGTGTTTAGAAAGCTTTTGAAATAGTGCCTTACATCATCAGTAGGTTTTATTCGAAAGCATACCACAATAGATCATGCGTTTTACTTCATCATTCTCTTTCCAATTTCCCGTCTAAGCAAGAGATTGGGTAGCGTTGGCATTATAATTTATGAAAATGGTTTTTTTTTAGTGAAAACGAATGGATTTATTCAAGACAAACATTTATTGCATTACTTATTCAAAATAAACAAGTTCTCACATGCTAATTATGCTTTTAACCAAAGAAAATAACAAGAGCAAATAAGCACACAAAATGAACAGCTGATCAACACAACAATGTTCCATTCACGATTGGGCTTCCTCCTTTGAAAGTCAGTTCTTCATTATCAATCATTTCTTGAACTTTCCCTTGGAAAACTTTACATTATTCAATCGAATGCCCCAATGCTCCATCATGAAATTCACAGCTGACATTTGAGTCGAACCACGGTGGACGAGACTTCATGATTCTGGTCTTTCTGGGTGTCATCACTGAGTTTCGGACGAAATAAGACCATAGCTGACCGTAAGTCATTGGAATAAGATCAAACCAACGGGTTTCTTCTTTCGGAACCCTCAGAGGTGTCTTCTGATTCTGAAACTGTCTTCGAACCTGTCGATTTTGATGTTGATCTGGAGATGTCATCCTTCGCTTACGAGGTAGTCGTTGCTTGCGCTGAGCAGTCACTTCATACTGATGTTGAGGATGAGGTGCTGGAACTGGATCTGACAGGATTGCATTAACATCAACATTTCCTTTTTCTAGGGAATCATTGTCATACCCTAAATTTGCCCGCCAGCTTTTGTAAATATTTTTGCTTTTTTTTCACTTAATTTCATGCCGTCTAGACACGTGTCCACTTTGAGCGTTTTTCAAATCTTGATTTATTTTGCCTAATGGGAGTGCGACACGTGGCCTAAGGGCATTTTGGTAAATTTTGTTTCTATTTTCATTTTCTCATTTTTATATTCAAATATTAAATTTTTGTTCATATTTTTATTTTTTTATTTAATTCAAATAGTTTGTTTTTTTTATATAGAAAATAGAAAATAGATTTTTATTATTAGCTTTTATAAAACATTTTTAGTATTTGTTTTCATTTATTTTTAGATTTAGATTTTATTAATTTAAATTTATTTAGTAATTAAATTAGGTTTTTAATGATTTAGTTAGAATATAGTCTTTATTAGTTTTTTAAATTAATTAATTAAGGGATTATGTTAGAGTTAGTTATATAGTTTAAATAGATTTTTTTTTTAATATTGTTTTAATTTTTTTGTTTTTAGTTTGGAATTAATAGGTTTTTTTATTTTATTATTATTATTCGGATTTATTGGTAATTTAACTAGGTTTTATTATTTTTAATTAAGATTAGTTTATTATTATTATTAATTTCTATTTAGTATTAATAGTCAGATTAATTAGTTATAGTTTCAAATTTATTTTCGTTAATTAAGTAGTCTTTGGATTAGTCTTTATCAGTTTTTTTTTTTTCATTAGTTAATCATTTAATCCAACAGCGTGTTCATTAATCATTAATCCTCATTATCAGCATCAGTTAATCAACATTATCATTATAAGCATGTCATTAATCCAAGGTCTTCAGTGCCACGTGTCTAGCCATGGGGTATTTAAGCACTATTCCTGTTCTTCTTCACAACCCTAGAACCAGAACGCAACAGTGGCGCCTCCATAAACCATCCTTCATCGTTCTTCCTCCCTCACTTCCCTTCATCGCACCATCACTCTTCCCAAAACTTCAAACCAAAAATCCATGAAACTCAATACTCCAAATCCCCATTTACAGACCATTCAACCTTCATTTCCTACGTTCTCCGATAACCCAGTAATCCGCCATTATCATCTTTATCGTAAGCCCAATAAACCTTCTGCAAAACCTTCATCAACCTTCAAAAATAGAAGTTCAAACCAACTCCATCATCCGTAAATTCAACTCCAAATACCCGTCATGAGCTTCACCTTTCAACCTCCGAAACTGTTCACATCACACGAAACCCATATCATTTCCCTTCACCTCCACAGTGAGAACTTCTTTAAACCTTCAAACACCACCGCCTCCATTCACAAAACCTTCAAACTCTAGAAGATTCCCGTTGCCATTTTTCCGACTTCAAACGCACTACTCAAACCCAGATTTACAAACCCAGAAAATCAACCGTAAACCTTCAACTGCTAAAAACCCTCACAAATCTTCAACTCAACTGACTGGAAAACAGACAACAACAACCACCGCAAAGAACGAACCACCAAACCCATCTCCACCGCAGAACCATCGTTCTCAAACCAACAACAACAAGCCATTGAAACCCATTCGCGGTTTTCCATCTCCATATTCTTCTCCTTCACGAACCCATTCAACCTTCTAATCCTTCAAAATTCATCCGCGATTCACCTCCAATCTCCTCATAAACCCATTTTAATCCATCGATAGATCCTAAACAGAAACCATAGAGAGAAAAGAGGAGTTCTTTGAGATGGATGAGAGGAGAGAGTGAGAACACAGAGGAGAAAGAGAATCGAGAAAGTAATTTTTGGTTTTGGATCAGCACTGTGCTGATTTTCTTCGGTGTGTTGATGAACTGGGCCTCACGGCCCATGTTTACACCTTTTCTTTTCTTTTCTTTTATAAAAAGAATGCAATATAATTTAATTTAATTTAATTTTTGTTGTAAATACTTTATTTTATAAAATAGTTAATAGATTATTTTTATAATTAGTTTGTTAATATTTATTAAATAATGATTAGATTTGTATATATGTTCTAAGTTTTGGTTTTCCTTTATGTATATAATTTTAGAATCTTTTTTAATATTTTATACTATAGTGTACTATTTCTCTTAGAGTTTATACATACCTTTTTTTATATATTACATTTCTATTAGTTTCTTTAGAACTATTTTTTATTTAAGTTTTAGAGTTTTATTTATTTTAGAATTGTAATTTATATTATAGTCTTCTAGAATTTCATTTCAATTTATATTTAGAAATTTATAATTTTTCTTTTAAGTTTTAGAATATCTTTTAAGAGGTTGTTTTTATTCATCATTTATTATTGGGCCTTTATCCCATTTTCATTTGTTTTTGGTCGATGACGAGACCACCTTCGATTCTCTGTCAAATTATTGATGAGAAATGAAGGATCTGAGACCGCTCTCTTTCGTTTTCCATTTTCGACTTTATTTCATTTCATCTTGTTTCGGTCGATGACGACGCTTCCATAAATTGATTACTAAGTCAAGATATTGATAAGTATTGTTGGATCCGAGACCCACCTCATTCTCTTCTCATCTCTTCTCTATTTAAATTTCATTTTGACCTATGGATCGATGAAGGCTTTTTATCCGCAAGCGTCAGATTTTCGAATCGATAACCTTCCCGATTTCAAATCTATGGGGGATGACCATTGGGGTCAACTTCCTTACTTTGGGATCGCGATAGGCTACCTTTGATTAATCGGCATTTTGTTTGCGGTTAAGACGAGATCCCATTCTTTGCGTCCCGATTCAATCAACTAACCAATATACTTCTGTTTTAATTTTCTGTCAATATACCACTGCTTAATTTTCTGTCAAATATACAACTGTTCTATTTTCAGTCATTTATATTCTTGTACATATTATATCTGTATATTATTATTATCTTGTAAATATTCAACACTTGTACATTCTTCCAAAAATACTTAATAAAATATCGAAATCATTAAAATCCTAATTAGTGGACTGTTGATTATATATTCTGTATATTATCTGTATATATTTGTCTCTGTTTTTTTTTTCATCTCTTTGGCAGGTACTCATCAATAAGGAATCAATTTCCCTTCGTATTGAATTAAAAAGGGAGGATTGGGTGTAGACCTCCTCTTCTCCGAGTGTCGAGATGCCCACTGTAGTGGGGGTGGTTTTGACACTCGTCTTTCAATACGAAGACGCTTCTAAACTTTTCCTCCTAAAACCTCGGTCCCGTACCGAGCACACTTTCAATAATAAATCAATTTCTCTTTGTATTGAATTAAAAAGAGAGGATTAGGTGTAGACCTCTTCCTCTCCGAGTGTTGGGATGCCCACTGTAGTGAGGGTGGTCTCGATACTCGTCTTTCAATACGAAGACGCGACTTTATCCACCATTTCTCACTTTCACATTCCTCCCGCAACCCTTGTCACCTAAAAACCTCGGTCTCGCACCGAGTGCATTTTCAATTTCTTTTTCATAACAAAACTTGAATGGTCGTGGAGTGGTTAGGCGTAGGCCTTCTTCTATCCCGAGTGCTGACGTTTACCGTAGGGTTCTCTGTCGCAAAGCACTTACCAATCAAAACCAAAAAGCATCTTTAATAAGAGAACGAAGTTCCCTTTGTATTGAATTAAAGAGAGAGGATTGAGTGTAGTCTTCTTCCTCTCCGAGTGTCAGGATACTCACTGTAGTGTGTGTGGTCTTGATACTCGTCTTTCAATACGAAGACGCTATGTTCGCCACACATTTTTATAACAAAAACTTTGAGACAATGAATTGGGTACTACCCGTAGGGGTTACTATCCGAGGACCTATCTCGCCCCAAAAACAATCTCATCAATCAAACGTGACACCTTGCCTCGCATGGCGAAAACCAGTCTCCCAAAGGATATGTTACGTCCGTTCTACCGCAAACAGGTACGCATAAGTCTCCTCACATGCGAGCAGCAAAACACCTAAACTGCTAGAATGCGCACGATAACATCATCCACATAAACACACCGGTTATCCGCACCGTAGGCACGAACTACGTTGCTCTGATTTCTCATGCATAATGGAAATACGTAGGCATAGGATTGCAATATCCTAGCGAGCACCCTTTTCTCTTTTTCATCCTTTCCCAGAAAGGCATGCTACGTTCGTTCTACCGCAAACAGGTAACGCATAAGTCTCCAACGAGCGAGCAGCAATACACCTAAACTGCTAGAATGCGTACGATAGCATCGTCTACCAGTACACCCCGCTTCCCCGTATACCGTAGGCCGAACTACGACTGCTCTGATTCTTTACTTCGTTCAAGTAAAGATACGTAGGCACAAGGGCCACAATCCTTGTCGAGCACATTCCCCCCTATATCTGTAGTTCCCCGAACTACGTCGACTCTGACTTTCTCATGTCTGTTGAGAATACGTAGGCATAGGACCGCGAAGTCCTACCGAGTCTGTTCTCTCTCTTTTCTTCCTCGTTCTCTTCTTCCTCCTAACCTCTCATTTCTCCTGTTTCAATCTTCTCTTTTTACCCCGTGGAACACTTTTATAGCATAATATTTAAGCAAATATATCACACGTCGACAAACAAAAGGTTCCCATCGAGTACGATGGATGCGAGGGGTGCTAATACCTTCCCCTTGCATAACCGGCTTCCGAACCCGTTCTTGGTCGCGAGACCATCTTATCCTTTTCTTTCTTAAGGTTTTCTCGATATTTTCTTTTCCCCTCATGGGATAAATAAAGTTCGATGGCGACTCTTCTGTCTATCTTTTTCGCCTCCCCGTCGTTGCGCGACGCATTTTTCGAGTAGCGACAATCATCAACTGAAATCTCTTCGTCAGTTTGGTTATTCAAATCATCTTGAATTCTTCCACTTTTGAGTGCATTCTCGATGTTTACTCCGACTTCTATAATTTTGGAGAAATCTGATGGTACAACACCTACCATCCTAACATAATAAGAGTCTAGCAGTGTTCTTAGAAACATCTTGCTTAAATCTTTCTCTGGAAGCGGTGGATGGACTTGGGCTGCCAACTCTTTCCATCGTTGAGCATATTCCCTGAAAGATTCATTATCATTCTTACTCATAATCGTTAGTTGATCACTATCTGGACCGATATCCAAATTATAATTGTACTGCTTTATAAAAGCATCGGCTAAATCTTTAAAAGACTGAATACAATTCCTTTGTAGCTTCATATACCATATCAAGGATGCCCCAGATAAACTTTCTTGAAAGCAATGAATCATCAACTCGTCGTTATCAATATAAGAAGCTATCTTCCGACAGAACATCGTTAAATGATCTCTTTGACAACTAGTACCCTTGTACACTTCAAAGACAGGCATCTTAAACTTCGGAGGAATAATTACACCTGGAACCAGACATGAGTCACGAGCATTAAAATCATATGTATCAGCTCCTTTTGTCATCTTTAATTGCTCTTTGAAATCCCGAAGTTCTTTCTCCATTGCTATAAATCTGGGATCGTCCATCTTCGTCTTAGCATGAACATTCTGAAGATTCGGCATAAACTGTGGAAACCGAGAAACTCTTCTATCAACTTGACCAACCAAATTATCTTGCACGGGCTGAGCTCGCGTAGGAACATCCACTTGTTGAACATCGTCATCAGAAGGAAGATCTAATAACGGATTAGTCACAACTCTGAAACCAGTCGTGGAATCCATATCTTTATTCTCTTTACTATTCTTCAATAATACTTCGCGCTTGGTCGAATGGTCAAGATGTCAACTGGAAGACAAAGGGGGAAAACCGGATGAGGACACAGAAGAGAAAAGACACATGCAAATGCTAATGTTAAATGCATGATGCGAGAATGCATAATGCTAATGCAAGAATGTAAGGATGAGAGGTTTCATGGAACTCAAGTTCTTATAAACATTACAGAGTACCAAAGAAAATCATTTTAATATTTTTTATGTATATATTTTTTTATCGGGTTACAAATAAATATCCTTATAAGAGTCCTAACATAATAGCTAAATAAAAGCTAGTAAAGCCCTAAGGAAGTCCTTCATCGCGCTTGTTGCTTTGTTCCTCCACTTGGATTTCCTTGAAGGTAAGCTTGTCCATAATCAACGTCTAAAGAGTAGTTTGATAGAGGAAAATAAATCCTCCATCTCTTTCTTTGTACTTGTTGGAAGGTGAGAAATGAATCCCTTGTTTACTCGGACTTTCAATATTGATGAAAGCATTTTGGACTTCTAAGGATATTTAATGACATGGGAAGCCTTTGCATTTGTCTTTTGAGTTTGCTTGATTCTTCGATCGGCGCCCTTAACTTCCTTAGGACATCCAAGTTAGGACTCTTAAAAGAATATTTCAAAACCCCTTTTTTTTTGTAATCCCTATTGGTTTCTATAATGTTTATAAATAAACTAGAAATCCCATGAAACCAATGCAATATGATGTTACATGGATGCAACAAACACAAGTAAGCACATAAGGACATAAAGAATAAACAAATAAGGGGAACCCTAGGTTTGCAACGAGCATGGAGTAAGGGTATACCCAATCCCAAAGGTTGTGGACTAAAGGTTGATTGTACCTGTAGAACAAGGTTCTAAAGAGGTTCCCAAAGTCATTAGCCCATCTTTCGGATATTATCAACTTCTCAACTAACTTGAGGATTAATAATATTCTCAAGAGAACTTCTTTTGAGTGTAGCTTCGCGTAGCACTATTTTGGGACTTACTCCCTCATAGCCTTGCACTACATCCTAATAAAGGCCAAAGTTGGGTTAAGGTAACTGCGGTCCTCAATATCATAGGCTCCAAGGTCGAAAATAGTGAGTGTCTTCACGATTACTCATTCAACAGTACTATTTCGAGAGGGCCTCAATTGAGCGGGATTCTCGATTTAACTTAGTCGGGACTCACTCCCTATAAGCCTCGTCGAATATATCACCATCCTATCTTAATTTCTCTCAAGTCCGGGTGTAGGACTTTGTCTCACCACTCAAGGATAACAATCCCAAAAGAATAAACACAAGAGAAAGTAAACATTTAAGCAGGTAAGCAGATATATAAAGCGATAAACAAAATAATAAGATAGGGAAACCCACTAAGAACATCCCCAGTGAAGTCGCCATTTTTGTCGCGGTGAAATTTGGATACCAAACTATTAATGAGTTTGAGTCTTTAATTCAATTTGCAACCGAACTTTGATTTGTCCAAAGGAAGGGATAAAGATCGAAATTCCCACAATGCAATGCAAATGCAAGGTTTAGAGAGTTATAGGTTCGGGGGTTGGTTAAACTTAGGGAAGGTACTAGCATCCTAAGTTTCTGTAGTACTCTACAGGAACCTCTTGTTTTATATTGTTTATTGCTAAGTGTTTATCTGCTTAATGTTTGAAAGACCTAGGGGTTTATTTCTAAGTATACTCGATAAGATGTCGCATCTTATGCCTACATATCCTTATGGGAGTGGAATCAGAGTACTTGTAGTTCCCCCTAAAGGGTTAGAGGAGCTCTTTGACTGTGGTCAAAGTTCCTACGGGTTTAGGGTAGTTGTTTTGATTGGGTTTAGGAGAAGAGATGAGTCTTCATGTTAAGGGAGATGTAACCACCACAAGTGTAAAGGGGGTTGTAGGAAAATAGTCTTTGCATCGTCTTAAGAAAAGGGCTTAAGTACTCGGATTGTTTGACGAGTATGCCTTTATCACTCTTAAGGTAAAGTTCCTACATGTTTGATTGTATTATTGTGGGGGTGGAGATTATATCTCACTTAAGATGATTAACATCTATTCTCTATTGTGTTTGAAAAAGTTGTATAGTGTTGTTTAATTATTTTGTCTAAGTTGTAGAGATAATGGTCCTTCCTATAGGGTAGGATCTATCTTAAGCGATCAAGGATCAAAGGGAGTATGATGCAAATGATGTGCAACTACACACAACGTTGAATTATGTGTAGGTTTTTTTCTTTGGACGAAATGCGATGCGATAATGTAAATGCGGTAATGTAAATTGCAATGAATAAGTTGCGGCAATGTAAACCATACACATACGCATGAAAGCGCTAAGTGAGTGTGTGAATTGTGGATAAATAAAAGCGGATAAAGATAAAGCATACGCATGAAGCGCTAAGTGTGAGTGCAAGTGTCGTGAATGTGGGTGTGCACGGTTAATTGAATTAGGAGAAGTTGAATTGATTTTAGCGGGGAGAGTTGTATTTATTTTAAGTGAGATTAATTTACTATTATTATTATGTGAAAAAAAGTTATTATTAAAATTTAAATTTAATTAGAAAAAGATTTTAAATGATTATCAAAGAAACAAGTTAATTATAAAATAGTTTGAGTTTTTTTATTTGTTTTATTGAATAGAGTTTATTTTAAAATAGAATGGTTTATTATTTTTTTATGAAAGTTGTTATTATAAATTAATTAGATAAATTAATTCACTTAAGGCAAGGTTTTCTAAAAGAGTTTTTTAGTTGTTATCACTAAATAGATTTTATTAAGAGTCATATTAGGTTATATGAATTAATTTTAGGTTTTAAAATGAATAAGATTTTAAACAAATAGAAGTTTTGAGAAAAATGTTTTATTATTATGAAAAGCTAATTTAAGTTAAAAGGGAGGTTTATTATTTATCTTATTAAATAAAATTCAAATTTAAATGTGAAAAGATTTATCCTTAAATAAAATTATTATAAAAGGTTAAATTAAGTTTTAAAAAGGAGTTTTTTTTTACTAAATAGAAAATAAAAGTTAAATTAAAATGAAGTGGATTTTTTTTAATTAAAAAACTGAGCAAATTAAATATTATATATAAAAAGGCTTATTATAAAAGTGAGTTATAAAAAGATTTAATTAAAAGGATTGATAGTTTTAATTAAAAACGTTAATAGTGGTTAATTATAAGAAAAGGTGATTAAATGACTAATTAGCAGATGAGGGATGGTTTAGTGGGTGATTAGTGTGTGTGATGTGTGTGATTATTATTATTACATCAATAAGCAAAATAAAATAAATAAAATAAAATAACGAAACCCTAAATTCCCCCTTCGTTCCTCTTCTCCTTCACCGCGATCGTTCTCCGCCGTCTTTCTCTATACTTTCCATCGATCTCCTCCTTCTTTCGTTTTCATCTTAAGCCTGCAACATCAGCGAAACATCAATGGCATAAGAAAGTTTAGCATGAATGGGATCCTTACCGAGAATTGGGAGCGGTGGCTGGTGATGGCTCGTGCGCATTATGAAGGTTAAGTCCGTCAACTTTGCGGCGCCGGTGATATTTCGCAGTGGCCGGAGGCGGTTGCGTCAATTGAGATAAGTTTCTCTTTTTTCGAACTCTGTTTTCACGCCTAGGTTTTTTCGATTGGGATTTTGGGGAATTTCATATGTTTTTTTGTTTGTGTGTAGATGTTGTCCTTTTATAATTCCTGTGAATTAACTCCCTCGATTTCTAAAATGAATGAGAAATTATTCTGTCGACTCCTTGTTTTGGAAAGAATCCTCTAGCGGTTATGTCGTTTCTGATTCTGGCAAGAGAATTTTGTTTGACTGTTTTGGGATGTATTGATGGTGATGATTCTATCCTGAGAATTTTGAATTAGTTTCCATTTTGAGTGTTTGATATTTTTGTTCGCTTGGCTATGCTTGAAGTTTTTTCTGTTTTCGTAAAATCATGTCTACAACTCCTTGAATGCCTTTAATGAAAATTCTTTTCATGTGTCGACAGAATTCAAACGAAAGGGATATCCCAAAACTTCAGTTCTTCTCCTCATTAATTCGTGAAACAGACAACATAGATGATGGTTTTGGAAAGAAGTAATTGTTACTGATAATTACTATTAGTTGTACTTTGATTCACGGCTGACAAATGCTGCAGATTTGAATTCTAATGCCAAGTTCTTCTTCTGTTACAGGGTGCGTGCATGGTTTGGTTTGGTTAAAGACATATTGTATTCTCAAAGTTTAGGATTGTGAATCATGAATTGTTTGCTATTGTTTGTGCGGTTATAGCCTTATCGCCCTTGGTGTCTAACAAGTGTCACAATTATCCAACAGGTAATGCATTGCGTTCTATCTCGACGGCTTCGGTGTATTTAGAGGCGTACGTTTGGCTTCTGTTATCACTATGTTCTCCTTCTGAAGTTAAGTGGTTGCTACTGCTGACGTAGTTCAAATTCCGTCTCTCCAATGTGTGTGTTTATGGTATGTAGACTGTGTTTTAGACTTCATTTTCTTTCTTACCAACTCTTGTTATTTGATTCGACCTATGTTTGTGTATGTGTGTTTTTCCAGATGTTGAGTTAAATTGGGGGAGGCATGTTGCTGGAGTTTAGTGCACCACCTAGTAAAGTGAGATTCTTGCACTTGGCAATGTCACTGTTGTAATGGTGTGACTTTATTTCTTTCACGATATGCCTTGATGTGCTGGCTGCGGTTTGAACCCGCTTTGATTCTGCTGGAGGAAGAATTGTTCTGTCTTTACCGTATTTCGAAGTTTGTCGTGTACAGATAAGCAAATTCGGATACACTGATAGTGTTACAGGTATCCTTGCAACTCTAATTCCTTGTCATCTCATAGTGCACATTGACTCTCTAGCAATTTTCAATCGACTTGATTTCTTCCCACAATTATGTCCGCCGCGTCCTCATATCTTGTGTGTTTCTTTTCAGATGACTTCACCAACTTATGAATGGGAGATCACTGAGGCAGTTGCATTGGTGCTTGAGTACTTGTGAAGTGTTTTGGCTGTGTTCTGACTGTGTTTTGATACAGGTTTTATTGGACCAAGCTTGTACTCCCCAGTCCACACAAGATTCAAGTTAAGACAATGATGAAGAATGCCTCTCTACTGCTGTGATGTGAGCACCCCCTCAGTATCAAAACAGAGTTATTCAGTGTGTTTCAAGATTACCGTTTCAACTATTATTGAATCTCAAAGAGGCCACTATTTATTTACTCGCCTGTCAGATGATCATACCGTGTATAAAGCAATTGGTATTGTTCGTGGAAATCCTTAATCAGTTCAGTAAGTCATCCTTTCTTCGAATTTTCTGCTGGGGTACCATCCTCTTCAATGTTGTCGTCATCTTTAATAAGTTCAATAGCTTTGATAAAAGAACACCCAATGGCGTCTCATATTTTCCTCTTTGTTCATGATAATTAGTTGTGTATGTTGTTGGCTTTTATGATGTAGGATCTGCAGTTAGGAAGCTTGAATCTGTCTCGAGTTTTAATGAATTTTAATACCTGTTTCCTTTATGCAGAA
Organism: Lathyrus sativus; assembly: GCA_963859935.3. NCBI lineage: Eukaryota > Viridiplantae > Streptophyta > Magnoliopsida > Fabales > Fabaceae > Lathyrus > Lathyrus sativus. The sequence goes on from OZ012735.1 coordinate 25,118,114, forward strand.
CATTAATGACATTGTTCTTCTGACAGTATGTGAGAGTACATAACATGGGCTATTGCTATGAGGTTTTGGTGTTATTTGGACAGCCTCCGTAACGGTTTCGCCGACCAAAGTAGTTGCTGAAACTCTGTTTCTCTTCTTTGGAACCTTTGTACCGATTCATTCTCATTTCCTGCTACGTGGCTACACAGGTGGAGTGCGAGGCTCGTATCTCTTTATGAAACTTAACTTGATCACACATGGACTCTGCTTGCACGTGTATTAAATACCAAAGGCGTTTCTTTGCGTGAAGTTTGCATAGATTTTGGATCTGTTGTATAATTATTGAATTGCTCATATATCAATAAAGTATGGAATGTTCTTGTAATCTATTGCTTGCTGAAATTTGGGATTACTTTGGTGTCCAATAAACGGTTGTTCATTATGATTAAAAAAACGGAAATTTGTGCGAGGTATTTTTATGGTGAATAGCGTAAGTATTAATTCAACTTGAATTCATTCTTGTAGCTCTTTCACGAATTGAAAATCAACCGCTTATCTTATGATGAACTTGCTATGATGAGCTTGTACTATGAAACCAATTATAAAATTTGGATCTTGTAATATAATCTGCAATCTTGATCCCAAACTGCTTTTGAGATTAAAATCCCCCTTGCTCATTGGAATAAACTTGGTTTTCTATAGAAAAAGATGCATGAACGGATCTTGAAATGAGGACTTGAGCATGGCAGATTTATCGCCCATACTTGAACCTTGTAAACATACCTCTCATTCGCATTTGTCGTATTGAATACTAACAAAACCGAGCTCTTTCTCATAAATGATGACTCAATCTTACGAAATTAGGTGATGGTGTAGCTTGGTATACATACTAGGTCTCGATGAAACCTTGACGATAAAGACACAACCTCCAGGAAAGACACTGAAACCCTTGAGACGCCTTGAGGGAACGAACAATAGAATAATCCTCGGATCTCTGTAATCCAACGGTCATACCTTGAAGTGTTTGACTGTAAGGATCCACACTTAATGTTATTGCACCTGCACAAATCGGTTAGCTGTAATAAACATGCACACAAAAGTATAAAGATAATACGCAAGAAAACACAAAAAGAGGTGGGATCTTATGGTCAAAAATTAGGGTGCAACAGGAACTTCCCTTTGATGTTTCTGCAGATGTCGTGACAATGTTAGGAACATGAGTTCCTTGAAACAGTTTGTGATGGAAGGACGAATGGCTCTCTCTCTTGCTTGTAGAGTCATTCTCTTTGAGGATGTTGGGATACTGATTTAAGATTATCCCACATATAAGAGAAGGGAATGCAATGGGGCCTTTGATACTATAGCTGCGTGCATGCTTCATGGTCTGATCAAAAATATAGGTCCCATAGTCAAATTTGGTTTTGGTTCCAACATCATAGATAAACTTCCCAAGGATAGTTGCCACAATTGACTTATGATTTGTGGGCACCCAATTCGCAGCACCAATCTTGTGTAGCATAACATATTTCACACTCAATTTGCTTGCAACCGGCTTTCCTTTTGATGGCCAACTTTTGACTTGGTTACCGGTAATCACTTGACACAGTTTGTTGTCAGATGCAGCTATACCAGGTTGTCCTCTATCTAATCTTCCAAGATAGTTATTGATGATAATTGAAAAGAAATTGACACATTTCCCTCTTACATAAACCTTTTCAAACTCATTAGATTTCCTATCAGCACATTCTTCTAACAGGTTAACTATGAACTTTTTAACAAGTAGTTCATAGCACTGAGAGAACTAAGTGACAATCTTCATCAAACCAGCATCATGGATAAGGGTCGTGATCTTCTTACTATCAAGGGCATTCTGAGCCAGCTCTGTCTCCAAAGCCAATCTCTTTTGATACACATATTTCCATCTGTTGACACTTGATGGATAATGGAATGAGATGTTGTCAATGGGAACATCAGGAACACTAGCAGCCAGTTTGCTAGTGGTAGGTTTCTTCTTTGGTTGGATGTCAGTGACATCACAAGCAACATCAGAATCAGAGTCTGATTTAGTGCTGGTTTGGGCTTTTCTCTTCTTTGGAACTCCCTTGCTCCAAGCTTTGGTAGGACCAACATGAGTAGTCTTGGTTACAACCTTCTTTTTGGGGGTTCTCTGCACAACTTCTTTCTTCCCTTTCCTAGTCATGAGCCTTTTGGCTATGCTAGGGTTGAACTTGGTGATTAGATCATTATCTGAATACTCATCAAGGTTTACTACATCAGCATTGTCCTTCAGAACCTCATTAGCATCATTTTTATCACTTTGCATGTGATCATAATTATTCTCAGAGGCTAGATCCTTGTCATTGTCCTTTTGAGAGGTTGTTTCCAAGGTTTCAACATCGTGAGTGACATTAGCTTCTTAGTTCATATGGGAAGCAAGACCATCAGTATTAGGTGGAATGGATATTCTTGGCACATCAAGTGGATCAATTATTACCCTGGCTACCATATTAGTAATGGTGTTGTGGGTTTGCCTAGCTTCTTCCTCGTTGGTATCCTCAACAGGGATGAAAGTAGAAGAATGAGGAGCCTAACCTATGACAAGTTCTTTAGGTCTTCTTGCATGTGCAGATCATGGTTTCTTCACCATCAGTCATTTTGGGGTTAGCATTCACAGGGGAGCTACCTCAAGAGCCTCGTTAGGGTTGTTAGTATCAGTTCTCGCACCAGAATCTGAATCAACTACGTTGGACATTCTCTTGGAAGGAGTCAATTTTGTATGTTGAGACATTCCTGGAGACTTTGATCATGATAGATAGGGTTTTATGTGCTTGTTGGAAGAGGTATGGAAGATGGAAAGTTTGTATGGACACCAAAAGGGGAAGACGTATTCAGTGTATGAGCTAGATAGGCAATATTGCACAATAGGAGGGAACTTAATGTATTGACCAATTACCAAGTGATTACTTTTAAAATTACAATTCTTTATTCCCCTTAATTGCTATAATTCCTCATTAAGGCAGGTATTCAACTTGCTTTGTGAATTTTCATATTGAGTAGCATTGAGACCTCTTGTAACCATGTCAGCATTATGTAGATCAGAGTTTCCAAGATTCACACGAATCTTCTCAAATTAATGCTTGTTATCACTGTGCATGGTTCTTTTAGACTGAACTAAGTTCATATTGATGTTACTCTTAATGTCACAGAACAAGGTCATGACATTCTGAGTGACATTGCTTACTTTAAGTTGGCCATTTTTCATGGACTTCATCAAATTCTAATATAACAGGTCCAGATTTATGTGATGTCCCTTCTTTGGATATGTTATCTTGACTTGTTTGCCATCCTGACATTTACCATAGTCTCTTATTTCCTCTGGGATTACCCTTGAAGTTCCTCTTACTGCAGTCTTGGATATGATCCTTTCTTTTCTCTGAAGATGTCTATCTTTTTCCAACCACAGTTGATCCTCTTTTTCTCCTTTGGTCAAGACTTTGAAATTACTTTTGGACTCCCATAGATAGCAGTTATTCTTAGCTATGTGCCCCCTCATGACTTTCTCATCTTCTTTATTGGTAACAACACATATCTCTTTAGTGAATTTGACACTAAATCCTTGGTCACAAAGCTGAATGGTACTGATAAGATTAACAGTCAGTCCTTTAACCAACATAACATTATCCAGTTTTGAAATACCAGGACAATCTAGTTTTCCAACACCTTTGATTTTTCCTCTAGCTCCATCACCAAATGTTACATGACTTGAAGAATGAGGGTTGATGTTTACCAAATAATTATCTATTTCAGTCATGTGTCTAGAGCAACCACTGTCAAAATACCAGTCCTCTTTAGTTGGCATTCTTAGAGAAGTATGAGCTACTAGAGCAACATTCTTAGTAACCCATTGTCTCTTCTTGACCTGAGCATCCTTTTTGGGTCTAACTTGATGCTGATTCTTGGCATGAATACCTTGTTTGGATTTGCCTTGATACGGGTGACTAGGAAATCCATGTAACCTGAAGCAGAGAGGTTTAATGTGTCCAAGTCTTCCACAGTAGTAACACCTATACCCTTGGAATTTATTCTTGGTCAGGTTCCTACTTCTGTTCCCCTGATGTTGTGACATAGGTCGAGACATCTGGTTTGTCCTCTCATTCTCAATCTTTGGCTTCTTGGACCCCAAGATGGGTTTCTGTTCCCCAACAAATCCCAGTCCAGACTTGTGTCCAACTTTCTGACCATTCTGTATAATCTTTTCTAGAGTGTCAGTCCCATGATTTAGCATTCTTATGGATTTTGACATTTGATCCAGTTTATATTCTAACAAGCTAACCTCACTTTTAAGAGAGTCTATTGTTGCAAGATGCTCAACTTTCTCAGCCTCTAATTCTCCTATGCATTTCTTCTGTTACTCTCCTTGCTGATATATTTCTGGACTTCTGATGCATAGCTTTTTATATGAAGCTGCAAGCTCATCAAAGGTCAGCTCATCTTCACTTGAGTCACCATCAGATATGCAAACACTATTCAGAACAATGACATTTTTGGCAGACTCTTCTTCTGATCCACTATCAGAATCTCCATCAGACCAAGTGACTATTAGGCCCTTCTTTTGCTTCTTGAGATAGGTAGGACATTTAGCTCTAATGTGCCCATATCCTTCACATTCATGACACTGAACTCCTTTGCCTTGGATGGTCCTTTCTTCATTTTTACTTCTTCTGCTGATGTCAGAAGTAGTGTTCTCGTTATTAGGCCTAGACTTGTGATCTATTCTTTTGATCAGTTTGTTAAGTTGTCTTCCAAGCAAGGCTATTGCTTCTGACAGAATCTCCTCACTTTCATCATTGTCTTCCTCAGAGTCATCTGCAGTATTTGAGATAAGGGCTATGCTTTTGTTCTTATTCTCAACCTGATCACGCATTCCCATCTCAAAAGTTTGTAGTGAACTAATGAGTTCATCCACTTTCATGTTGCATATATCCTGAGCTTCTTCAATAGCAGTGAATTTCATGGCAAACCTCTTCGGCAAGAATCTTAAAATCTTCCTTACAAGCTTTTCTTCAGGCATCTTTTCTCCTAAAGCTCATGAGGTATTGACAATCTCAAGAATGTTCATGTAGAAGTCATGAATAGTCTCATCCTCCTTCATTCTCAGATTTTCAAACTTAGTGGTTAAAATTTGTAATCTTGACTTTAGAGGTTCCCTCATGAGTTGTTTTGAGAGTATCCCAAACCTCTTTAGCCAGTTCACAATGATGCACCAGTCTGAAAATGTTCTTGTCTATTCCATTGAATAAAGCATTCAAGGCTTTATAGTTCCCAAGAGCCAAGGCTTCTTGCTCTTTGGTCCATTCTTCTTCAGGTATAAGCACATATAATCCATCTTTATCAGTCTTCACTGGATGTTCCCATCCTGAGTTAGCATCTCTCCATGCCTTGCTATCTAGAGACCTCAAGAAGGCTATCATCCTAGGTTTTTAGTAGTCATAATTAGAGCCATCCAGAATTGGTGGTATATTTGTGAATCCTATATCCTTATCCATAGTACCAGAATTTTTCTTCCCAAGATCTCACCCAAAAAATAACAGGCAGGGTGCCTGCTCTGATGCCAATTGAAATTCTAGGTACCCAATAATGGATGTTATCACTGATGTTATGACATCCACTATAACACAGACTACTGAACTTAATATCAAACGTAAATGAAAACTGTAAATAACACAAGTAATTGTTCACCCAGTTCAGTGCAAACCACACTTACATCTGGGGGCTACCAAGCCAGAGAGGAAATTCACTATTAGTAGAATTAATTCAGAGTCAAATAACCAGTTTGCACTCTTCACTTAAGACTTACCCAATGACACTTCAGCCCAACATTAGACCTGAGTTACCAACCCACTCCCCCTCAATCACAACAGTGATATAAACCAATTCAAGATTACAAAAGAGAAATTGAAGACACACTTCAAACACACCTTGATCTTGCTTCACATCTTTGATCAAGTGACACACCACTCTTGCTTAAAAGCTTAGAGTGAAACACTGAACAAACAATTCACAAACAATAAACCAAAGCAATCATGCAGCAGACAATTGCTTGGCATACAAGTATCCTAAGACACAACACACACGTGAAGAACAACTGATACAATCAGACTTCTTCACTCACAAACTACACTCTTCAATCTCTACCTGATTAGGATTGATCTTCTGTTATTTATAGCAGCAGATTGTCTTTGGGCCTTCGTGCAGAAGTTAGGTTTACCCAAGTAAACCCTCTCTTCAAGAAACTGTGTACATCCAATTGAGTCAGGGGCATTCCATGTTATCCTTAGCAGTGCCTGGTATGTCGCCTAAGATAACTAGGCTTCCTAAAATGTTTCCTGAAGTATAGCCTGAGCTAATAACAGAAAAACTAAACTTTCGCGCCCTGATGTCATAACATCCAACATGACATCCAACTTACTTGCTCTTAGCTATTCAAACTTTAACCTGCAGAACAGTCCTTATGTATGTGTCATACCCTAAATTTGTCCCACCCATTTTAGAATATTTTTGCATCTTTGCTTTTATTTCGTTTTTTTGCATAATTTGTTTAATTTCTAGTTATTTAGACACGTGTCTGCTCGCAATTGGTTAATTTTTTAGAACTTTATTATTTTGTCCAATAATAGCGTGACACGTGGCCTAAAATTTTTTTTTGTGAATATTATTTTCTTAAACTTTTTCTTTTTTTAAATGTTACTAATAATATTTAAAAGTAATTAATTTTGTTTTGTTCTTTTAGTTTGTTTTTATAAATTGTTAGTATTTAATTGTTTTGTTAATATTTACTTATTAATTAATTATGTTAATTAATATTTGCAATTATTAGGTTATATTATTAATATTTGTTTTATTATTAACTAATGGAAGAAATTGGAAGCAGAATTAAAAAAAAGGAGTTTGAAGGAATCAGATGGGAGGCCCATATTCAATGGCCCGTTAGGGTTTTAGATTCAATAGCATTTAAGAGAGGAATTTCCGTGAAAAAAGAAGAGGCAATTACTGTTCACATAACCCTAACGCCCACGCATACCCTTCTCCTTCTCCCTTCGTCATCTTCAATTTCTTCCCCTTCCATTTTTTCCGCCGCCATTTCTCCTTCATTCGCTTCCGTTTCCTCCACCGGTCGCCATCACTCCATAAAAACCCTTCCTTCTCCTTCGAATTCCCAAACCATCATCATTATCCATCGAAACTTTCTTCTTCAAACCATCTCCCTCAGCTAACCCTCTTCTCACTACTACCTCAAAACAACTCACCGCAAATCCCTCATCATCATCAACAAACGACGCCGCAAAACCATCTCCCTCACTGAGCTCAAACGACGCCGCTACCCCCTTTCTGAACCCTAACCGCGAAACACCATAAATTAACACCACCCTCGCGAGCTCTTCTTCTTCGCCAACACAACTGTCATGCGTACCCTTGCCACTACCACTCGCGATTAACTCCATTCAACACCCACCGCCCCTCAACTATTTCAACATAAGCTCGCCGTGAAAATCTCAGCTTCTCACCGGAAATCACAATGTTGGTTTTGTCGTTGATTGTTGTGCAGGGGATGGCCTTCCGTTGACGAGCTTCAAGCAACAAATGTAGCAGCAATGCCAAACCTCCAACAACAAGGAGAATATATGTTCAAGCGATAACAATAGCTCAGGGGAAAACGAATTCTTTGCGTTCAGATCCGCAATAGCCACTAGTTCGCACCAACAACGATGGTACTGCGATAATTTCCGTTTCAGCAACATAAAATCACCTCAACTAGTCTCACACAACGACAATGCCGCTCAAGCTCAGTTCGCAGATCCGGAAGTACAAATCAACGCCGATTGATGATTTCATGACACTGCTTCTAAACTATTTGTGATATCCATAGCAACAACCTCTTTTGCCCAAAGGAACAATTCTGTTACCGCCCTCGAGCGTGATTCACAGTCCTATGTATGTTGTGTTGTTTGTTATTTTTTTAGGATTTCTTTATCAGTTTGATGATGTGGCTCGAATATAATTGTTTCCACATCTGGGAGCTGCTGTCGTCATTGCGTCAGTGTTGCTGCTAAGCGTTCGAACTCAACAAGTACGCGTTCGGTCTTGAAGCAGTCAAATTCCAGTCCTCTCTTCTCTTCGAGCAACGGTAAAGCTTTCAATAACAAACTTGCCAATGTAATAACGCAGAAGGCTTGGTTCTGTTCCTAGCTACCACTGTTGTGACCGACTCGACAATGGTTTGTGTAAGGTTGCTTTGACTTTATGGTGCTATATCGTAACTCGAAGGTATAGGCTATGGCTATAATTCAATTCGCAGCAACTATAATTTTCAATTTGGCGTATGAATTAATGACTTTCTTCATTTAGTTTTAGTACATATTTTGTTTTGATTACAATACTCGAGCTTGTTTACGTTCTTGTGTGGAGTTGTGTTGATTCTGTGCAGGTTATCGACATTAACTTCGATTCCACGTCCAATAAATTCAATGGTTTTCTACAAAACCCCCTCACTTCATCACTATTCTGTTTCAAATCAACAACGGTAAACAAGGCTCTGAACGACACAGACCACTACGAGGTTGCTTGTGGTAATGCGACAAAACGAGTAACTGCACGACGATGCTGCCAATGTTTATGGTGTTCGGCACCGGTAGATTTCACGTTATTGCAGCTTCATGACTTGGTTTATACAAATGTCTTCGGTCACATGCTGTCAAGAATACTCCCAGCCACGTCTCATCTCAAAGCCAACAAGTTCTGATGACGACGTCGTGACGGTAAAATTTTTGCAAGAGCAACATAACTCAGCTTGTTTCCTACATTCTCACGATTCAACTATTCAATAATGGTAACAAGCTTTCCTGCTGCGTTTTTGGGTTTTGTATTTCGTTTTGCCTCAGTTCTGATCCGATTTTGGCTATGTGGTTTGGTATTCTATGTTTTGACTGTAAGTTTTGTTAAAATTATGGTTCTACATACACTGTTTTGGATGATATTATGAATGTTTGTTTTCATACCAATTTCATGTCATATTTTGTGTGTATGGTTTCAATTGACTGCTGGCTGCACCACAAATACCGAAGCCGGTTTCCTTTCTGTTTTTCTTTGGTGTATGCAGGTTATAGATTCGAGATTCAGAAGTTGAAACCGATTCGGTTCACGTCAACAACATCACAGTTTACCGACGACGTGCAAGATTCAGTAGTGGTTCGTTGCTCAACATCAACATCGCACTAAATTGACGGTTTCAACACCAACAACGTTAACAGAACTGCAACATCCGTAACAGTGACAACAACTTGGAGTGACTCTGAATATTGGTTTAATCAGCGGTGCCAATGATAGGTTGACGGAAACCTCAAGCAGTTGAACTCAGCAGGGACACTTTCTGCTTCAAAGTGTTAGAGTTGCACAATGATGAAGCCAAGTAACAAACAACCTCCTTCCAAGCAAAGCGACGAATCCGACTCACGCTTTCATTTTGAGCCTTTTTTCAGGATTATGGACTATGTCGTAAACGGTTCACGTGCCCCTGTTCTTAAACTTTCATTTTATTGTTATTTTGTTTACTTATTATAAATTTTAATACTAGGTGATCATTTTAAGAAAATTACTTTTTTCATAATTCAAATATTCTATCATTTATTTTCTATTAGCTATTTATTAATGTAGTTATTCAAAATCAAATGAGTGATAATATTAAATAAACAAGTAACTAATTACTTGATTTTTACAAAAATGATTAAAATTCTTGGTGCAACGCCAACCGGTCTTTTTGAAATCTTGAGTGCTTCATTTCAAATCGACTAGATAATTCTCAATGCAGTTTCTCAAATATTTTTTCTAGTTAATTTATCGAAGGTAGTGGGCTCTTGGGGTCTAGCATCCCTTGAGTCCTTGAAACAACTGTTCTCAAGTCGCACGCCCTTGAGTTACGGTTATTCCATTTTTCGATTTTCAAAACTGTTTTCACTCAATTCAATTAAAATTTCTAAAAAGAATATTTTTATATAACTTTTATTAATTAGATATTTTATAATAAATTCCAAATATTCATTCTTTTAAAATACAATACATTTCAAAATTGTTACCAAATTAATATTTTAAATATTAAACTTTTCGAAAATTATACTTCATTTAAAACTTATTTTTTTTCAAGATATTAAACTTTTTTTCAAAACAATTAATTATAATTAGCTTTTCTTAAAAAAAAATTTATAAGCAATTGATTAATTTATTCTATATGAAAATTAAAACTATATTCTTGATTAAATTAAGCTATTTTCTCAAACAAATTTCAAAAATAATTAAATTCTTGGATCTCGCCTTCCATGAATTTTTAAGCGACCGCTCTCGAGGTGCGCACCTTGAGTTGTGACCCTTCCGAGCTTATTTTCTAGAATACCTAGCGCGCCTAGTCCGAGTACGCTAATCTATTCAAATTTTTTCCAAATTAAATCACGAAAGAATCGAGTTCTTGGAGTCGCGCATTCTTCGAGAATGATTACTATTGGGGCGTACGCCTTGTATAATGTGTCATTCGAACTTTCGTTCTTAAAACATCTCTAATTATTTGGACAAGTATTTACTATCCAACAAATATATTTTGTAATTAAGGGAATGAAAAAGATATCGTTGGGATCTAGCATTCCAACGATATCCCGACTAATTGGTTACGAGACTGACGTCTTGCTTATCGAATAGTCGTCATTCCTCCCAAAATTTTCAACCCATCTAACCTCGTTCCCCACCTCCGTGTGATCGAGTATAAACCCTCGTATGCTTCTAAACCATACGTCGAATCCAAACTATTTTCTTAATTAAACTACGAAAGAATTGAGTTCTTGGAGTCTCGCACTCCTTGAATTCTTGAGTAACCACTCTTGGGGCGTACGCTTTAGGTTGTGGTCCGCTCAACCTTTCGTTTATAAAACATGTGCCCTAACTATTTGGACAAATATCGTCATTGTCCATTCAAATACAATTTCATAATTAATTGAACGAAAAAGGTGTTGTTGGGATCTAGCATTCCAATAATATCCCGATTAATTGATTGCGAGGCCGACGTCTCGTTTATCGAGTAGTCGTCATTCTCCCTTAAAATATTCTATCCAACTCTCTTCTCTCGCCCTCGTGCGATTGAAACTTTCTTAAACATATTTCGAAGTTAGTCGAATGAAAAAGGTATCGTTGGGATCTAGCATTCCAATGATATCCCGATTAATTGATTGCGAGGCTGACATCTCGTTTATCGAATAATCGTCATTCTCCATCAAATTACCTAACCAAGCTCCTTTTTCTCGCCCCCGTGCGATCAAAACCTTAAACCTATTCAAATCTACCCTCCTTTTCCAAAACCAAAACATCCAATACGATAAACACAAATTCCTTGCCCTCGTGCGATCTCCAACCTAAATACTTTCTCAAAGAACATTGTTTATTCCATTCTTCCGCGAAGAACTTGAGCTTCAGCCTCCCCTAGCGAGCAGACAAGCCAATGTTTAACAGTTAGAATGCGACCTAAGCTCTCGTTCAACTCAATACACCTTTTACCAAGAACATTGTTTAGTCCCTTCTTCCGCACATAACAAACTAGTGCTTCAGCCTCCCCTAGCGAGCAGACAAGCCAACATTTAGCAGTTAGAATGCGACCTAAACACTCGTTCGTTTCCAAACCTTTTTACCGTAGTTAGCCGAACTACGGCTGCTCTGATTCTTCATTCTCTTCCGAATGTAAGATACGTAGGCACAAGATTGCGATGATCTTGGCGAGCACAATCCCCTCCTTTTCCCGTAGTCCCATGAACTACGAATGCTCTGATTTTCCACTTCTTACAAGTGAAGATACGTAGGCACAAGGGCCCCAATCCTTGGCGAGCACCCTATCTTAAAACCACCCATTCCCCCTTTAGGAGAAACCTTAGAAGAAAAGTAGCAAGCTAGCTAACTTTACTCTCGAATCGAATCAAGAGGTTCCCGTTGAGTACAACAGACGTAGAGGGTGCTAATACCTTCCCTCTGTGTAACCGACTCCCGAACCTAGAATATTGGTTGCGATGACCATGTTCTTATCTATCTTAAAGGTTTTATCGATATTTTCCTATTCCATCCTTGGAATGAATAAAGTTCGGTGGCAACTCTGTTCGAACGTATTTTCCGTGTCCATCGCGAGGATCGTATTTTTCGAGGTACGACAGTATGTCATAACATCAGTCATGACATTCATACCTACAACATTGTTTTGCCACAAAATGCAGCCAATCAAAAACATCTACACTTACCATGAAGACACGTATAGAAGATCCTCACAAGGTTTTCATTATACTTCGTATTGCATTCCAGAAATTGGTTAAATCCTTGAAAATCAAGCAAACTGATCACCTGCGGAATATGCATTCGCTCAGCAGAGAGGCGATAATAAGCATGTTGCTTCACCACAGATCTTTTGCTGAAGTTTTTGGCGAAGCCTTCGGTAAATTCCGGAGGAACTACTGATGCGGCGGAAACCGAGAGATGCAGAGGAGGAAGCCCTTGCAAATCATTTACTAGTAAATTTCCTTGTAGCCATGGTTTTTGATTTCAAAGAGATGAAGAGAAAATGGGTTAATGATGATTGCAAAGATTTGAGAAGATTCTTGAATGTGGAGAGAGGTTTAAGACTTTGACCCTTTTTGTAGTAGTTATTAGGTTTTGGGAAGAGGAGAGTGATAGAGTATATGTGTCAAGTTACAATGAAAATGTAATGATACACATTAAAGAAGTCATAGAGAAAATTGAATAGAGAGGAATTTTGAACGATTTAAATTTTTTTTTACAGTTTTCACGCGATGCGTCGACCGCTCCTTGTATGCGTCGACGCATATTATGTTAAAAAGTTCACGTTCAAAAATTAATATGTATGCATCGACCGGTAGGTCGACCTGAGCATACCCGAACAAATTTCAATTTTGGGGACACTTTTGTGATTCGACCAGACCTTGTTTAGGTCGACTCATGTAGGCAAAACAAGCAAATTTTCACATTTATGATCATATAGGCAACAAAAAGACATAAATAATCAGCCACAACAAATTTCAAGCATTCAAAAAGACAAGATACATATAATATAACATATGTGACAAATGTAACACATAATTTGATGCATTTTATGAACATGAGAGTCGAGAGAGAGAGAGAGAGAGAGAGTTGAGGAAAGATATCACCTTCATTCCAAATGTAGCTAGATGAACACACACATATACTTTCAACATCTTCAATTTATTAGATATCCGATAATCAAAGTAGATATAAACATAGATATGGAAAAGATGTGCAAGAAATACTAAACACGATCCGAAATATCGAGAATACCTAGTTCCCTTCGGATATGAAAGAAAGGCTTAGTAGCAAGAGGTTTTGTGAAAATATCCGCTAGTTGATTTTTAGTATCAACGTGTTCAAAAACCACATAGCCTTTCTCCACATGATCCCTAAGGAAGTGGTGTCGTATTTCGATATCCTTAGTGCATGAATGCAAGACGGGATTCTTGGTAAGATTAATGGCACTTGTATTGTCACAAAAGATTGGAATACACTCAAGTTTGAGATTAAAATCTAGCAATTGTTGCTTAAGCCATAAGACTTGAGTGCAACAACTACCAACGACAATGTATTCCTCTTCGACGGTTGACAAAGCAGCATAAGCCTATTTCTTGCTATGCCAGCTAACCAAAGAATTTAAAAATAAGTGACAAGTACCACTGGTACTTTTCCTATCCGATTTGCACCCGGAAAAATCGGAATTGGAGAATCCAACCAAGGAACAATAATACCATAGCCCATACTTTGGAGTACCCGAAAGGTATCGAAGTATGCGCTTAACTGCTTTAAGATGGGATTCCTTAGGAGAATATTGATATCTTGCGCACATGCAAACACTAAACATAATATCGGGTCTAGAGGCGGTAAGATAAAGAAGAGAGCCGATCATACCTTGATATCTTTTTACCTCTACATCCTTACCATTTTCATCTCTACTGAGATTTACACAAGTCGGCATTGGTGTGTCAATGGCTTTGGAATTTATCATGGCAAACCTCTTGAGAAGCTCAAGACAATGTTTTGTTTGACTTACAAAGGTTCCTTCCTCAAGCTGCTTGATTTGTAACCCGAGAAAATATGTGAGCTCCCCCATCATACTCATCTCGAATTCACCCTGCATTAGGTTAGAAAACTCTCTTACGAGATTCATGTTAGTTGATCCGAATATAATGTTATCAACATAAATTTGCACCAAAATTAAGTGTTTTTCTTGACGCTTAATGAAGAGGGTTGTGTCGACCTTGCTTCTTGAATACCCTTGATCAAGTAGAAACTTGCTTATGCGCTCATACCAAGCCCTAAGGGCTTGCTTGAGTGCATACAAGCCACATTTTAACTTGTATAGGTGATCAGGATATTCATGAAACTCAAAACCCGGAGGTTGGGCAACATAAACTTCTTCATTTATATAACCGTTAAAGAATGCACTTTTTACATCCATTTGAAATAATTTAAAATTTTTTCTCACAAGCGAAGGCAAGTAAAAGGCGCATAGCCTCGAGTCAGGCAACCGACACATAAGTCTCCTCATAGTCGATGCCTTCCTCTTGGTCATACCCTTGCACGACTAAACACGCCTTGTTGCGAGTTATTACCCCGTTTTCGTCCAATTTGTTCCTAAACACCCATCGGGTGTCAATTACTCGATGACCTCGCGGAGGAGGGACAAGGTCCCAAACCTCATTTCTTTTGAACTGGTTAAGTTCCTCTTGCATAAATAAGAACCAATGTTCATCAAGTAAGGCTTCTTTAGGGCTTTTAGGTTCCATCTGAGAAACGAAAGCAAAGTGATAACAGAAATTACTTATCTTAGACCGAGTCGTCACCCCTTTTGATATATCACCGAGGATATTGTCAATAGGATGGTCTTTGGAAGACTTCCAAGCTGGAGGGAGATCATCTTTTGTAGATGGATGAACTTCCTCGGTTTCTTCATGGCGGTCATCTTTTTCCTCCTCAATTTTGACTTTGTCGAGTTGATCAATTCACGGCTCGACACTATTGAGTATGTCTTTTGAAGATACACCTGCACCATGAACAACACTACCTTTTCCGACATCTTTCGAATAAGATTCATCAAATGTTACGTGTACAGACTCTTCAATGGTAAGTAATCTCTTATTATAAATTCTATAGGCTTTACTTGACTGAGAGTATCCGAGAAAGATACCTTAGTCGACCTTGGAATCAAATTTACCTAAGCTTTCTTTTCCATTATTCAACACAAAACACTTGCAACCGAAGACATGAAGATGAGAAACATTTGGCTTGCGCCCTTTTAAAAGCTCATACAGTGTTTTGTTTATAATAGGGCGGATGAGCACCCTATTCAATACATAACATGTCGTACTTATGGCATCAGCCCAAAAATACTTAGGTAACACACTTTCATTGATCATGGTTCTCCCTAACTCTTCCAAAATACGATTTTTGCGCTCCACAACCCCATTTTGTTGAGGGATACATGGAGCGGAGAAGTTGTGATCAATTCCGTGTTTACCGCAATATTCCTCAAACAAATAGTTCTCAAAGTCACCTCAATGGTCACTCCTAATTGCTACGATATTTGTGTTTAATTTATTTTGAGAAAGCTTAGCAAATCTTTCAAAGGCTGCGAATGCATCACTCTTGCTAGCCAAGAAGATAGTCCAACAAAATCTAGAAAAGTCATCAACTATTACAAAACCGTAATAGTTACCACCTAGGCTTTTAATTCTAGATGACCCGAATAAATCCATATGGAGAAGCTCGAGAGGTCTCGTAGTTGAAACAATATTTTTAGATTTAAAGGAGATTCCCGTTTGCTTTCCCATTTGGCAAGCATCACAAAGGTGATCCTTGGTAAACTTAATTTTGGACAGACCTATGGCTAGATCTTTTGAGACTACTTTGTTAAGCAAGTCAAAGTTGACATGTGCTAAACGTCTATGCCATAACCATGAGTCCTCACTCATTGTCATGAGACATTTGTCACTTGTCAAAGATACTTCATTCAAGTCCAGCATATAGATATTGTTTACTCTTAGACCATTAAACACACTCTTCATTTCATCATTATGCACAATTTTGCAATGATCTTTTGAAAAAGATACATTGTATCCTTTGTCGCATAATTGGCTAATGCTAATGAGATTATGTTTAAGGCCCTCGACAAGCAATACATCGAATATAGTAGTGGAAGAAGGATTACCTACACTACCTTTTCCAAGTATTGCACCACGATTGTTGTCTCCCTAGGTTACATACCCCTTCTTCTTTGCCACGAAGTTTATGAAGAGAGATATGTCTCCTGTCATGTGTCTTGAGCAGCCACTATCGAGAACCCATCTTCTCTTGGTGTTCTCAAGATGTTGTACCTATGAAAAAACAATTAACAAGAGTAGGTACCAAATGACTTATTGGGTCCTAAGTTGTGAGTGACAAAATGGTCACATTTAGGCAACCATTGATAAATGCCTTTAGGAACCAAAAATCTCCTAAAACGACATTTGGCAATAGTGTGGTCTTTCTTGCAACAATATAAACAAGAAAAGTTAACTTTTGAATTACTTTTGCCATCATGATCTCTTACAACATATGTGTATTTTTGATATGGATTAACCATACTCTTTCTAAAATTAGATTTATCAATGGCAAAAGTAATTTTGGACTCTAGAGCCTTGTTAAGTTTGACATTTAGGTTTCTAACTTCATTTTGCCAAATGTAACAAGTATCACACCCAAAGTAACAACTCTACTTTTTATGTCCTCACAACCTACTTTTGTACTTTCCACTATGGAAGCTTTTAGTGCCTCAAGTTTCTTTTCGGACTCACGAATCTTTTGCCCTAGGTGAGCAAAAATTTGGTTATTTTAGGCAAGCATTTTAAAGGTTTCTTTTGCTTCACAATGCAAAGTATTAAGAGCAGTTTGTAATTCAAAGTGAGACGTTTTAGAGGAATTTTCATACTTGACATGTCGTACCTGTTTCTTTTTGTTCTTTTGATGGGCGGAAAGACAAAGATTTACGGATTCATCTTCATCACTTGAACTTTCATCCTCAGAGGAATCACTATCGCTTTCCTAAGCTACATATGCCCTCCTTGGCTTAGATTGCTTCTTTTGTGATCTACTTGTTTTCTTCTCTTTGCCCTTTTTGTTCAAGGGACAATTCGGTTTGTAGTGTTCGGTCTTTCCGCAATTATAACATGACCCTCTTGTATTGTTTCCCTTAGTGTCATCATTTCTAGAGTACCTTAATTGTTTTCGGAAGTTGACAAGATTTTTTTGGAGTGTTGGATGTCGTTCTTTTTGACATAGCGGTTATAACGCTTTACAAACAGCCCCATGTCCTCACTCTTGTCATCCTCTTCGTCGTCACTCGAAGTGTAATCACTATGCTCCTTAGGTTGAGACTTTGAGGAAGAAGTCTTGAGAGCAATAAACTTCTTTTCAGTATTTTTTGTTTTATCCTTCTTTTCCTTCTTTTCATGTTGCTCTAGGCTTAGAAGCACTTGTTCGTGCTCTTGCAGCTTTCTAAACAATATTGTGAGATCCAAAATTGTGAGGTCGTTAGCTTCTTTAATGGCGGTTACCTTCGGTTGCCATTCCCTGTTAAGACATCTCAAAATTTTGTTAGTAGCAACATCATTGGCAATTGGCCTACCTAGTGAGTGCAATCTATTAATAAGATGAGTGAATCTCTTTTGCATGTTCGCAATGGTTTCCCCTTGCTCCATGTAAAAGAGATCAAACTTTTGAGTTAGCATATTGATTCTCGCTAGCTTAACATCATTGGTTCCCTCATGGGCAACTTGCAATGAGTCCCGCATAGCTTTTGCCGTTAAACAATGAGAAACCCTATAATATTCATTAACTCCTAATGAGGAGATCAAAATATTTTTGGCTTTCCAATCGTAATTATATTTCTTTTCATCATCATCAGTCCATTGTGCTTCGGGCTTAGGCACAACCATGTTATTCTCATCGGTCATGGTTATTTCCATTAGACCGTTAAGAATAACATTCCACACTTTCCTATCAATGGAATTAATGTGCACCCGCATACAGTCTTTCCAGTAACTGTAATTTTCTCCATTAAAAACAGGAGCTCTATTATAGGCCCATTTAGGCTCGTTATCCATTTTCTACAAAGTTATACTTGAAGCACGTAGTGAACCAGTGCTCCTGATACCACTTGTTAGACGATGGCGCGAATCTAGAAGAGGGGGTTGAATAGATCCCTTGTTAAAAAATGAGTCGGCGCTACCTATAAAATTGGTTTTAAAATTTTGGTTAATTTGCGGAAGCGGCCCTGGAAAAATTACCATCTATAACGAACCGTTACTAGAAAACCAGATATGCGTCTAGCCTATGGAAATTGATAATGAGAAATGAGAATCACCATACTAGTCACACTACTAATTTGATTTAGATCACTACTTGGTATGACTAGTCCCAATGCCTTAAAATGCCAACAAAATAAATGGACAACACACGAGAATTTTGGTTCAGATAATTTATCAAACACTTCGCGTACGGAACACTCCAAGTGAGTTCGGCTTTGAGTAAGTAGCTTTAGTTTCCTTGTACAATAAACTATTGTACTAGAGTCAAAATTAATTCAGCACTTACTCAAAACAGTCATAAATTTGATATAATTGTTTGTACAAAAATTACGGAAATATTAAGCAAATGTAAAAGCGTAATGTAAAAGGCATAAGGATTTGTTGAGGCAGTTCCTCCGCCGTCCTCACTTCGGGGTACGTCTGCCTTCAATTCTAACAATAGAATTGAGCTCGTATAATATAAATGTAACATGTTGTAGAATCATTTATACAAAAATAGAATAGCAAATGCACAAACAAACTCTCTTGTTGTTGAAGATGCTTTCTCTTATTGTCCCTTGATTCGAGTCGAATCAAGTCCATCAATAGCTTGTGGATGAACCTCCGATTACAGCTATTTGTTTGAACAACCTTACGTCTTCAAACCCCAGCCCGACTGATCTCAAACACTCGCTAATCGAACCCAAACTTCTCCATCACAATTCACCGATTACCGCTACTAGATCGACGAAACCCATCGCTCCTCGATCATCTTCGCTCAACTGAATATATGTTGAGAAAATTCATACCAAAACCCCCCAAATTCAGAGAATCTTGGAGGACAAAACTCTAAAGGTTTTATTCAAGAAAAACCTGCCAAAATCTCAACTCGAACCGGATTCCCAATCAACGGCTTTAGACGTTATCACTTCAAACAATCCATAATGCACAACAAATATTATTGTGTGTGATTGTTGTGGTATGAAATGTAGAAGATGAAGATGATGAGAGCTTCAATTGGCACCTCTTTCACTTTTCTTATTTTCTAATTGACTCAATTGTTATTAAATGAAATGAGCAATTTTTTATTTATATCAGACCAAAAATAACTGACAAAACCACTTTTCAAAAATGATAGACATGCCAAAATTATGCAGCAAACAACAAACGGTCGACTCATACAGAGGGAAGGGTCGACCTGAGCTACCCCAAGCAACACAGACTATGCAAAATAACCTGCTATGCGTCGACCGGAACAAGGCTATGCGTCGACGTAAAGCTTGAATTTTTTGACAAACAGAATTGACAACAGTATGCGTCGACCGATAGGTCGACCATACCTATCCCGAGAGTTTTGCAAAATTTAGACACTTGTTATGAGTCGACCGGAGCACGGTGTGGTCGACTCAAACACCTGTATTTTTAGAAATTGCATAATCTTGATGTTTTTGACATACTTAGATGATACCTATGACGATCAATGAGATTTTAACTCGTATGACGCATATTCTTATACTACAAAATGCAGTACTATAGATGTGTTGTGCAAGCAAATGAAACATGACAAATATGGTATGCTTATGCATTGCGGTGATAACGCCAAACATCTCTTCTTCCATGCGACTGAGTTTTGACATCACCGAAACCCGAATATCTAGTATATGAGGCTTTGCCCTCATATTTGAAACTTGAAAAACAAATTATATACTACTTACAAATGTTTTTAGCACTTTTTACATACTTTATCTTTATATATTATATTTTTATTGTATTTTTTTCTTGCTTTTATTTATCTAAAATATTTGTTTTTTCTCCTCATCCCTATTACATTTATATTATAGGAAATTTTGGATTTTTAATGCTATTTTTTCTCCTTTCTTATGATAATTTTTTCTATATTAAAGATTGAATATTTAATTTTTTTTTGTTAATGCAAATAATTTATCCAATTTTTTGATATTTATTGTCACAATAAATATAATATTTACATACGCGATGATATACAATTAATCCAACTATTTTAATATATAAACAATTTTTATTTATGATCTAAATGTAAATAATTTTTTTTCTTCCTTTTAAAAATAAAAGACTCTTTTGCTTACATGAAATTATTTTTCTTTCATTTATTCTTCTAACTTTTTAAAAACAAGTATGCGTGACACATTGGTACCCGTGCAAACGCACAAGTATTTTAATAATTTTTTAAAATATAAAAAAATAAAGTATAATAAACTAATAATATTTAAATAATTTTTATAATTAGTTAACGGATATGAATATCCAATGCACAATTATCATGAAAATTATATCCATATCAATTAAAGAACAATTACTTAAATATCTATTTATTTTATTCGCATATATCTATTAAAATATTATCCTATATTCGTGGCAGATTTTATCTGCGAATATCCGTAGATAGATTTTTTTTTCATCCCTTAGCATGTTATTATTACATTATTTAATTTATGCATAGTTTTTAGTATATATATCCGTAGATAGATTTTTTTTTCCATCCCTTAGCATGTTATTGTTGCATTATTTAATTTATGTATAGTTTTTAGTATGCCACCATGTTTAATTGATTTTTGTTATCATCTTAATTTATTTAGACTTCAATGTAGATTATGCAACATTCAATTTAGATTCTTTTTATTTGTTTGAATGTATTTTTCCCGTGTGAGTTAGATAGTTTACTATTTTATAAAATATTAATCGATTTATTGGTGATTGATCTTGAATTTGATAGAAAGAACCACAATTTAATTTCTCGCAACTGCGATTAGGAGAGGATGAAATCACCTGATATCAGACCTCTAAATCAGAATAATCGATCAAGTGGATACTGATGGTAAAAACAAAAAGTATAAATAAAAATTTATTATAGTTTAAAATTTTTACTTGAAATGCTTTTCTCATATTTTATTTATTTAAACAATTTTAAAGTCTCATTTTTAAGATTAAAGTTTTAATATATTTGTTTCATTATTCTCATCTCTTCTAATTTTAGAAGTTTGATTCATTAATAATGATACACTCATCTTGGTTGGTTATTTATTTATTTATATATGAAATAATAATAACTTATTAAAAAATTAGTACCAGTAATTATAAGATTTCAGGTTTAAACCTCAACGTGATGTTGAACTTCATAATATTGATTTTTGCTAATCAAACTAAGATAGTAACATAATTATCATCCTTATAATGTCATTTAGATCAAAATTATATTCAACAAAATTTTATTTCTTATCTATTAGTTTCATCAACTTTTTCATTTTTTTTTATAGCTATTCACATATTTGTATACAGTTATATAATAATAATAATAATAATAATAATAATAATAATAATAATAATAATAATAATAATAATAATTATTATTATTATTATTATTATTATTATTATTAATTTTTTTAATCAATCGTATGTTGTTTATGTTAATTACTCTTTGCTATAAAAAAATCATAGAATAATTTGTTGTCTATTTTTGACCAAATATTTGATATTAATATCAGCTATAATTATACTGAAAATACGTGTGATTTATATGGCATAAATCTATGTATTAGGTGTTTATTTTTCATTAAAAACATATTCAATTTACTATGACTTAGTATGTTTTATGTATTATAAATATAATCTTTTAAACATT
The DNA here is from genome assembly GCA_963859935.3 of Lathyrus sativus. Taxonomy (NCBI): domain Eukaryota; kingdom Viridiplantae; phylum Streptophyta; class Magnoliopsida; order Fabales; family Fabaceae; genus Lathyrus; species Lathyrus sativus. The sequence goes on from OZ012735.1 coordinate 25,140,176, forward strand.
CTTTATTTATTTATACTTCAAAATCAAATAATATCAGTTTTATTAAATACTCTTTTATTTTTTAAATTTATGTCTCAAATTTGTAAAAAAAGTACATATTGGTGCACACATATCACCTGTGCCGTACAAATCTTACATGTTAAGTAAAGTTATATTATAATTATTATCACTTTTTATTTTTAAATATATGAAAATACCAATTTCACGATGAATATATGATATTCCATATATTTATATAAAAAGTAAATTTTGACCGACAACCAAACAACTTTAATTATTTTTCTAGAATAAAATTTTTCTCTTATATAAATATGCATTGATATTAAAATAACGGAAAATTAAATAGTGATTTTCTATTAATTTTTTGTACATACCATTTTAACTTAAATTTAACAATACAAAGAAAAACTAAAATTTTCCAATTTAAACATTTTTCTCGGTGAAATAGACAGAAATTTCGAAAATAAATAAATAAAATGCTATAGGTTCGCACTTTCCTTAAGTATTGATTTTTAAAAATTCACCAAATCAAGAAAATCCTTCAAAATTCAATGGATAATAAAAAATCACCCACGGTAAAAAAAAAAAATTGAAAATCAGAAACTGAAAATTCGAAAATGACTCATCACTGATACTATATTCATCACTAAAGTGTTTGAATAGAACGGCGTCGTAGAGGCTCAATTACCGCGCGCACTATAAAATTGAATAAGAAACCCAATCATCGTAAAGCGCACGCCTCATTAACGTGCGCACCCCCTTTACGTACCCCAAACCCTATTTAAACCTAACTTCACACAATCCACGATCAACTTTGTCTTCCTTTTCTTTCTCTCTCTATCTTTCTCTCTCTAAACGAAAAAAAAAGTCGCATCACGAACCTTCTCAGAAACCTCCGTTGATTCTTCACGAAACTGCTACACGCTAGTTAATCTCTTCGGAGAATGCGATTCAACGCGCTGCTTTTCAATTTCGAGAATCGGCGCCGGAGGTTTTTGTTTTGCGGTAACGGTTTAGATAAAGCGAATTAGGGTTTCGATTCGATTGAGCTTGTTGGCTTGTTGGTGACCATGGCTAATGATGAATTTCAATTTCCGACACTGTTTGGGGATGATGGAGATGATTCCGATGACGAAAAGCTTGCAATGGATATTGAATCCTTTCTCAGCGTTCTTGACGAAGATTGTGATCCTTCTGAGGTACGGTTACTGGACTTGGTCATTGTGGTGTCTGTGCTTGATTTGAGTGTGTAAAGAAAACCCTATGCCAATCAATTTTTCAAATGCTGTGACCGGAGGTTACTAGAGTTCCGATTTGGTTTAGAATTCAAATATTCACGATTTGAAGCTCGTTGCATGGCTGTTTTGTCATTGATTATATAGGATGGTGGGATTCGCAGTGTAAAATTTTGGCTGTTTTATTTTCGTTTGAGATTTTACTGTTTAGTTTTTTTCCGGTTGTTTTGATCTGTATATTTTCGGTTCGGTTAGTAAAAAACTTGGAAGGGACTACACATTCCAGTGAAGTAATTGTATTCAAAACAATGGGAATCTATTGGCCAATTTGAGTATATATATATTTTATATTGTCTATAAGGTATTTCATTATGAGTTGTACAGCTTTGAAAATTTCAGTCACATTCATTCATATATATACTGAATAAGCAGCTCTGAAGCTATTTAGTCTAGTAGAAAAACAGTGCAATATGTTTATAAGGTAACTTTTAGTGAGAACTCCCTTTTAAAACAGTGCAATTTTTTGGAGATTCGGATGGTTGCTACTCTCTAACCAACAAATTCTGCTAAAATTAGAGAAAGATGAAAAAATGAAAAATCCCCATCCCTATAGCCTTCTTTGATATTTAAAAGATGAAAAATTCCTTGAAATTACTGCTGCTGGTTTGTATGTCTTCATCTTTACACCATTTACATAAAGAAATAAATTTATTTTTCCTGTACTTTTGATCTTTATATCTTTATCGTAATGTAGAAGGATAATTGATATATTTTTTACAATTCTATGTGGTGTCGCTTTACTCATATTTGGAGTTAAATTCGGAGGTGCTGAATAGATTGTCAGTCTCTTGGGGCATTTTTTTAGTTAAAATCAGAGTGCCGAATAGGTTGTTAGTTTTGATTCACTTAGGCAGGAAGTCACAGCTTATGTTACTTTTATGTTTCTCTAAAATAATATGCCATTCATGTTGATATTCTTTGTATTTTGTTTGAACATGCCTTAAAAGCATTTCGAATTTGGTTGGCCAAATTCATGTGTATCTCACCAATTATAATAGTTTTCTGCATATAATGCTGCAGAGTAGTCACGAGGATTCTTCATTGAAAGACGTTTCACCTGGTGAATCTGGGACCCATGATAATTTTTTACTTCAAAATGGTATGTAAATTTTGGTGGCCTTTTTTATGGTCATTGATTCTTGTCCTTGTTGGTTGTAATTGGTCTGGTTAATTTGTGGCATTGGAATTTTCTTGAGTTTATTTTTACTTTCTGAACTTGCTATGTGCAATACGTAGTTGCTAATATTATAGAGTAGATTGTTATTGCCTAGGCTCTTAAGTGATTGAATAACCACTTCTTCCTAGCTTTTACTTTAGTAGATTCAGTCAGGCTGTTCTAAATTCTGCTCAGATGAATAAGATTCTTGGACCCTTGGCTCAACTCATTCATCTGATTCTGCAGGGAATTCTTCCATGCTTGACTACGAACATGAAAACCAAGGACCTTCATCACAGACCTGCTATTCCCCAAATGCTTTTGCTGGTGGTTACAGGGACTCCTTCTCTATTGCTGAAAGTGACGAAACTTGCTATGCAGAAGGGGCAGGAGTTTCTGAACGTGAGATGCCTTTTTACAGTACAGACACAAGTTTTGCTGAAGCAAACTCAAATGCTGTAACTGTTTGTAGAGATAATTTGAACTCGAGTCTGTGGAAGGGTCACAATACTAGCCAAATGAAGCATGTGGCAGATGATGTAGAATCCGAATGTATGCGAAATCTTCACTGGGTTATACTTAGATTAAGATATTGGCTTTTCCATCATTCTTTAAAAAGCTTCATATCTCTGTCAGTTGAATTTTGCCACTTGTCTGATTGTTTTTTTCTGCTTGCAGATGCTTCACACAGCTCCATCATTGAGAATGTTGATGGAACTTTTGCAAATTATGGATCAGCTTTGAAGGAGATTATTGGAGTTTCTAGGCAGCAGGAAAATGATTCATGTACAACTTTTGAAATGCCGTTTGTGGATGTTGACATGCCTGCACATTTTGGAACTTCAACTGATTCTACTTTTTGTCAAGGTTCCGATGCTCCTAGTGATTTTAGTGGCTACTATTCATCTTTGAATTGTTACCAGGGTATAGATGCTAGACCTGTTGTTACTGACAGTTCTGCTTATTTGCCTAATGGTGTTTGTCCTGAATTCTGGAAAAATGAAGAGGCAACGAGGAACGTGAAGGTTGAAAAAATGGAGTTTTTAACTGATACTGCAAATATAATTGGTGGCATGCATTTGAATACCGGTGGTTCGGTCCCTTTTCAGGACAGGCAATTTTTGCCAACAGACAGTGAATATCCTTCATTTTTTCCTGGTAATGTTATATTTGAAGACAGTGAATCAGTGCAACAGTCATCTTGTGCTCCATATATTTCTTGTGAAGGCCAGTCATTTAATGTCAAAGCTGAAGGAGATGAAATGGGTATGCCTTTCCAAAATACTTTTCACAATGACCATGCTGAGTTAAATACTGGTCTTGGGGTGAAACAATTACCTGGTATTTTCCCTACCATTGAATGTCAGAATTATGATTTTTTGAAGGATGAGGATAGTGACATAATCGTAACAACCGAGGATGGCAATTATTATCAAGATTTTATCGATGAAACTGCTAAATGTTTTCCAGGAAATACAGAAAATTTGAATTTCAGATCCTTAGACAAATCTCTATCTATTGCCCGGGCATCAATTACCAACGGGAAGCAGTATAATTGTGGTATGAGCGAACTAGAGAGTAAGCCAAGTGAATATAAAAGTATTGATGATTCTCAACTTTCCAAAAGAAGTAATGAGGGATCGAATGACGAAGATGACTGCGATGTTTGCATTATTGAAGACATCAGTCACCCTGCACCTAGAAGTCGATCTGCTGAACTCAATAATTCTTATAATATGTCACAATCTTCTAGGTTTGACTATACCAAACCGTATATGGCGGGAGGCACACGACCAAAGCCACGCGACGAGCAGTACATATTACGAGCTGCATTGCAGGTTGGCACTTTTACTTTGGCAATTATTAGAGTATTCTTTTCACATGCACAACTTATTTCCCCCCTGTTTTTGGTCATGATGTCAAATCATTTTGTTCTTACTGATAATTATTATTGGTCATGATAGTCTGTCAAAACCGGTAAAAAACCAGACTAAACCGTCAATAACTGGAAAACCAGTGAACTAGTGAACCAGATTCCAAAGTAAGCATTAAAAAAACTCTTCTAATCTCAGAATGTGTAGAGCTTGTAGTGAAGTTGGATTTTTCTTGCATGTAGCTTATTATCATCACTATCACTATCATTCAAATTCCGATCATTCCTTCCTAGAACTCAGAAGATTGCATATGAAGGGATGAGGGGTTCCATGTGGTTGTGGGGTACTCTAAAAAAAAGAAAGAGAAGATGATTTAGTTAATGAATTAGGGTTTTAAAAGTAAAAATGTTGGGCCTAACGTTCTGGTATATTATTACTCCTTTTTATAAACTATCTTTTTGAAATCATACTTGTGCCTAATTTTTTAAAATATTGAGACTAACTATAATCTTTATTATTATGATTCATATTTATATATAATTTAACCCTAAATTTATTTATTTACTATCTGGTTGAACTAGTTAAACCATGACTTCAGTCTTGCTAGTTTGATCATCGGTCCGGTTTTTATAACATTGGTTTCTCCCCCTTTCTTGCCTAAATTTAAACTTATTAGCATGATTTGTCGGACAGTTTAAAATATATCTGTTTACCATGTCCTATGTCTGAAGAACTTACTTTGTAATTGATTGATTGCAGGATCTGTCTCAGCCAAAGTCAGAAGTTAGCCCCCCAGATGGGCTGTTGGCAGTTCCTCTTTTACGTCACCAGGTTACTTTACAAATTCATTCTTTTAAATATTTTTATAGTTGTTTTAAAAAATGTTATTATATGTGCATTTAGGTCTCCCATACCATAGAACCGCTTTCAAATTAAAACAAATGGGAATGTGGGTTTTATGGTCTGGATCTGGGATTTTCCAATCAAGCCAGAAATGGATTGTTTTTATGATCTATTCATTCATCTTATTAATTAATGAATTGTATCACAGGTTTCTTGCTTGCAATCTCAATGAATTAGAAAACACAAGATAGACATATTGCAGTGCCTTTTATGGGTCTGCTTCTTCCCTGCCCTAACCTCCAAATTCTTACTGACAACTGTACACGTTCCATCCCTCATTCTCTTTGCCTTACACACCCTTACCACCCCTACCTGCTATGTTTGCAGGTTGGTACAATTTAGATTCCTATCTTGACCCTTGGTCACTGCATCATTGCTGCTATAGTAATCTGAGTAACCATATGAGCCTAGGAACCAATAGTTAGTGGTGTTCTGGTTTTGTTTATGGTTTCGACCTCTGTCAATTTTAGACACCTTTGTTTTTGAAGATAGGAGATATCAATCAGAGTTTCAATTATTATTTTATCTGATAATTGTTTCCAAATTTTTAAACTACGGTGCTTTTTCCCTAAGATGAAATTGAATATTTTTGCATCACACATTTGCTTTCCTGTGTGATTCGGTTCAGCGTGTTCCTGTGATCCCCCTAATTTTTGTTTTGATATCCTGATGACTTGCTTACTCTGTATCACTGGGTCATCCAACTGATAGAAATTGTTGTGTCAGAGAATTGCTTTATCGTGGATGGTTCAGAAGGAAACATCAAGTTTATACTGTTCCGGAGGAATTCTTGCGGATGATCAGGTGTGCGCACTGTTTCCTTTTTGGGATGGTTGTTGGCTGTCAACAAGCATTTGATTTCCTTGTGAATGACTTGATTTAATAGCTTTTCTCTTGCAGGGTCTTGGGAAAACAGTGTCAACTATTTCTTTAATATTAAAGGAAAGGCCTTCATTGCTCAAGACGTGCAAAAGTGCACAAAAAAATGTACTAGAAACCTTGGATTTGGATGATGACCCACTTCCTGAGAATGGTGTAGTGAAAAAGGAGTCTAACATGTGTCAAGATACACCCAACAGAAATGCAATCACAGGTGTGAATTTTTCGGTGAACACAAAGGGCAGGCCATCTGCAGGAACCCTTGTTGTTTGTCCAACTAGTGTCCTGCGACAGTGGGCTGACGAATTGCATAATAAAGTAACTTGCAAAGCAAATCTCTCTGTGCTTGTGTACCATGGAAGCAGTCGAACCAAAGATCCTTGTGAGCTTGCCAAGTATGATGTTGTTCTGACTACATATTCAATTGTTAGCATGGAGGTCCCTAAGCAGCCTCTGGTTGACAAAGATGACGGAGAAAAAGAAACTTATGAAGATCATGCTATGCCGAGTAAGAAAAGGAAATGCCCTCCTAGTTCAAAAAGCGGCAAGAAGAAAGGTTTGGACAGCATGATGCTTGAGGATGCTGCACGTCCTCTTGCAAAAGTAGCCTGGTTTAGAGTTGTCCTGGATGAGGCCCAAAGTATAAAGAATCACAGAACTCAAGTTGCAAGAGCCTGCTGGGGTCTTCGAGCTAAGCGCAGATGGTGCTTGTCCGGAACTCCAATCCAGAATTCAATTGATGATCTCTACAGTTACTTTAGATTTCTAAGATATGATCCTTATGCTGTGTACACATCATTCTGTTCAACAATCAAGATTCCTATCAGCAGAAATCCATCAAAAGGGTACAGAAAGCTGCAAACTATCTTAAAGACGATCATGCTACGTCGGACAAAAGGTAAGATTTGCATGTGAGAATTTTAGATCATCACATTAGTAAGTTAATTATTATCCGAGATTATTGTTCTCTCTGACAAAATAATTATTTTTGTGATATCTAATACTTAGCTATACACTCCCTTCTATGTGATAGAAATTAAATTTGGAACATGTTTTGATGATATATTTTACATTCTTCTTTTCTTGCATTGTTAGCAAGTTTAATATGCAAGAATTCATTCGATTGAATCGCTGGCGTTAGATTGAAAATTTGTTTGTGACCATGCAAGTGTGATCATTTTCTGTAGGCTCACTTCTTGATGGGGAGCCTATTATATCTTTGCCACCTAAATCTGTGGAGTTGAAAAAAGTGGAATTTTCAGAGGAGGAACGTGATTTCTATTCCAAGCTGGAGGCTGATTCACGTGCACAGTTTCAGGTACAGTCTATCTTTACTCCTTTAAAAGGTTTTGAAAGATTAGGATATTAGCCCTGTTTATTTTCACAGCAAGATGATTGCTGCCTGAAACTTATTTTATTTGAAACCCTTATTGAGTTTCTGTTTCTGCATGCATGTTATAGGAATACGCCAATGCTGGTACTGTGAAGCAAAACTATGTCAACATTTTATTGATGCTTTTGCGCCTTAGACAAGCCTGCGACCACCCTCAGCTTGTTAAGCGATACAATTCTACTACTCTATGGAAATCTTCAGTTGAGACGGCCATGAAGCTTCCTCGGGAAAAACAGCTATTTCTTTTGAAATGTTTAGAGGCTTCCTTGGCTCTGTGTGGTATCTGTAATGTACGTTTGCTTTGCTCGTGCTTTATATATATATATATATATATATATATATATATATATATATATATATATATATATATATATATATATATATATATATAATTTTAGAGTGTGGTTGTTGTAGTTATGTACTATTTTAAGGCGAGTGGGGGTAATTGAAAAGGTGGAAATTCAGCGGACTTAAAATGAGGGATATACTCGTTTTCTGTTTTCCCCTTGCTTTTCAAGATAAACAGGATAGTGAATTGAGAATGTTTTTTTAAAACCTTTTCTTTATAGAAGTTGAAGTTATAGGTAATATTGTGATGTATTTTTATATTAATACATGATTCTATATTTCATAATTAATGCATCATCTTGATTGCCACTTCTCTTGACAAAGTGTATTTTGGTACATTTTCTTCTCTGCTTTAACATTCTTATCACATTATTTTATGCAGGATGCTCCTGAAGATGCTGTTGTTTCAGTCTGTGGTCATGTTTTCTGTAACCAGTGCATCTGTGAACATCTAACTGGCGAGGACAATCAGTGCCCTGCTACAAACTGCAAAACTCGGCTTAGCATGTCTTCAGTGTTTCCCAAAGCCACACTGAACAGTTCTTTATCTGATCAGTCTTGTGATCTTTTACTTGGTTACTCTGGTTCTGAGGCCGAGGATTCTGAACCTTGTTCTCAGACTAAGCCATATAATTCTTCAAAAATAAAAGCTGCACTTGAGGTGTTGCAGTCATTGTCTAAGCCACAATGCCGTACATCCCAAGAAAATTGTGTGCGGAGCACTTCTAAGGAAAGTACTGATTGCAGCTCCACTTCTGCTGACAGTGGAAATAGTGATGTTCCCAAAAAGAAAACTATGCTAATGGAGAAAAGCTCTGACGGTGCAAATGGTTCTCTAGGGGAGAAAGCTATAGTGTTTTCTCAGTGGACGGGGATGCTAGATTTACTTGAAGCGTGTCTTAAGAATTCTTCAATTCAGTATAGAAGACTTGATGGAACAATGTCTGTCATTGCAAGAGATAAAGCTGTTAAGGATTTTAACACTCTCCCTGAGGTTTGTAAAGTCATAGATAATATCAATGCTTGAAGTTCTATATATTTCATGTCATGAGTATTGTTACTGAGTCAACCTCACAGAGAAACCTTATGAATTTTGTCTTTCAGGTAACAGTTATGATAATGTCCTTGAAGGCTGCTAGTCTTGGTCTGAACATGGTGGCAGCCTGCCATGTTCTCATGCTAGATCTTTGGTGGAATCCTACAACTGAAGATCAGGCCATAGACAGAGCGCATCGAATTGGACAGACTCGTCCGGTTACAGTTTTGCGTTTAACTGTCAAAGATACGGTTGAAGACCGTATTTTAGCTCTGCAGGTATTTTTCTTGGTTTCATTCCATGTAAGCTGCTATCTTCATTGTTGGCACAGAATTTCTGGTTGTTGACACGATGATATGATCTTTGATATATTTGCAGCAAAAGAAGCGAAAGATGGTTGCGTCTGCATTTGGAGAGGATGAAACTGGTGGTCGACAAAGCCGCCTTACTGTGGATGATTTAAAATACTTGTTCATGATGTGATTAGGAACATACATAGAAATATAATTTTAATTTTTTGAAATGGTAATTTTTTCCATGTGAGCTGGCGTCATTGTTGGTAGCTTTTTTGGTGGCAGCTTAAGACAGTGAAATTTGATAACATGGCCTCTTTGACACTTGACATGAAGATTATGTGAATTGTGGTTATAGTTTAGTCTCGGATCATTCATTCTTACTTTGGAATTTTGGTTTAGGCTTGGATATTGTATAGGTCAGAGATCAGTAGCATAGACAGCAACATAGGAATTATTGTTCTTTGTAAATATTATATAAAATAGATAATTTCCTCCCTTTTCTAATCTTGCTGTATCAAAGTATTTTTTATATAAAAGTTTTAGTATGCAATGTTTAGATTATATGATTATTAGCCGTTTAAACTTGTTGAATTCTCTAGGTATTATTCTTGTTCCAAGCTCAAAATTTATATGTACTTTATTTTAAATTGACAGGTGTAAAACATGAATAATATCAAGCACAACGAGGAAAACTCTTGATCTAAAATTACAACTTGAATTGAGTTATTTGAAGAACTTAGGCGCACGTTGATAAGTTATGGTTTGAATATTGGTCACAATCCGCATTATTCAATTCAAAAGAAGCAAATATCAATTGATGGTGTTGTTAATTTGTGAAAAATGCTCAAGACGAGCTTCATGATCTAGAAGAGTCTCAATTTCTTCATAGGGAATAAAGTTGAGTTTTTTATTTATTTATCAATAATATTTGGTATTCGCGGCCAAACATCTTGAACCTTAACTCTCTAATGGCTCAACGTGTTTTATAACTAGAGTTATGGCTCAAACGACGTGTTTTATAACTAAAGGTACAGAGAAACCTTGAACCTTAGCAGTCTCGATAGAGTTATGGCTCAAGCGGCGTGTTTTATAATTAGAATTATGACTTAAGCGACATGTTTTATAATTAAAGGAGCTGAGAAATTCATGTGTGAGTTTCTCATACGTAAACTCACATACGTAGAATGCCGTAGATTGACAAAGTGTATCCATCCGATTATGTCTAGCATAAAGTGTACACTTTCAAAGTAGAATGTCGTAGATTGACAAAGTGTGTCCATCCGATTATGTCTAGCATAAAGTGTACACTTTCAAAAAAACCTAAAATTCTAATACAAGACATGGTTGGGATAATTTCTCGCTGATAGAGAGTTTGGTAACACATCCGCTGCTCTAGTGTGTCAAAATGCAATTCTCAAGTATCCACTTCGATGAGATGCATGGTGGAAAAATTTAGTTTTTGCTAAGTTTAGGGGTGAACCCGAAATTTGAGTTTTAATGGAAAATGAGGGAGATGTGTGTTTTTGAAGCGGGGTTTATGTTTTGGGGATGTGGTGGTGATTTTGGTGGTTACAAAATTTGATTTGGTTGAGAGATGAGAGAAAATGGAGTTTTTGAGGTGAAGGTATCCACTTCGATCTTAGGATGTATGGTGGAAAAAGTTTGATTTTTGGTGAGTTTAGAGGGTGCATCCGAATTTGGATTTTAATGGAACATGAGGGAGATGTGTGTTTTTGAAGTGGAGTTTATGTTTTGGGGATGTGGTGGTGGTTACAAAATTTGATTTGGTTGAGAGATGAGAGAAAATGGAGTTTTTGAGGTAGGCATGGCAACAAAATTCGGACCCGTCGGGGCCCGCCCGAACCCGCTCCGAAATTAGCGGGGGAAATCTGGTTTGAGTGGGTACGGGTGCGGGTGCGGGGAAAACCTGACTTTTAATTACGGGTGCGGGTGCGAGGAGACACAAAGACCCGCCCCCGCCCCCGAATAATGCATTTTAGTTTAATTCTCTTATTTTACTTATTTTAATATTCATTTATTAATTATATTTTTAATTAAATTATTAATACTTTTATTGCAATTAAAATAATTAAATTAATTAAATTAATATTCATTTACTAATTAAAATTTTAATTAAATAAATAATTAATTTATTAAAATAATCAAATTTTTAATTACATTATTAATTTTTATTGCAATTAAAAGGAAATTAATTTTTTTCGGGTGGGGGCGGGTGCAGGTGCACCCGTTCTCTACTGGGGGCGGGTCTGGGTGGTAAATTTTTATCTCCGATTGGGTTTGGGGGCAGGGACGGGTGTGTTACATGGAGGCGGGTGTGGGTGCGGGTATAGTAAAATCCGGCCCCGACCCGCCCTGTTGCCATCCCTATTTTGAGGTGAAGGTTTAATGGAGTTTTGTTGCGAGAGGTTTGTTTTGAGCAGATGAAGTTTGAAAATATGAGAGAAAATGAAGACGGGGCACGAGTTTTAGTGTACTACAAAAGGGAAAAGTCAGATTTTGGCTTTAGTGGGTTTAAAGGGGATTAAATGTGATTAAATGAGAAAAGGAACGAAATGCGAATGTCAAATGCGACCTTGACAACCTGACGGTCCAAGTGTCATTGTTTGGAATTTAGCTGATATGCGCCAACATAGTGACGATCGAACCGTCATACTTGTAGAATTGTGTTATTTCAATTTTTTGAATGGTTGTCACCTCACAACTTACTCCTTTCATTTATTTTGCTCAATAACTCCTCGTCTCTTTTTAAGGTTGACCTCTTTTTTATTCTTGATACTTAAAGAAAATTTAAAAATAAAAATTTGTGGGTTACCTCCCACACAACACTTTATTTTACGTTGTTAGCTCGACTCATTAAAGCTCAACCATCGGGGAGGGGTGGGGGGTGCAAATGACTAATGTACAACCTTGTCCTAACACATTGTTAGATGGGTGGTAATATTTCAACATTTGGTCATTTACTAAGTACTTCACAGTGGACTTACTCCACATTTCCACTGCTCATCCTGTTACTTCAAATGGTCCTAACCATCTGGGCCAAAGTTTTTCTGAAAATAATCTCAGTCTAGAATTTAAGAATAATACGAGCTCTTCCCCATTAAACTCTCTCTTGGTGATGCGTTTGTCATGCCACTTCTTCGTCATCTCTTTGTAGATCAAGACATTTTCATACGTATCTAACCACAACTCTTCCAGCTCGTGTAGATCTAACATTGTTTTAATTTCGACGGCTGTATGATCCATGTTTAGGGCTTTGATGGACAATAGGCTCTGTGCTCTAATTCTACCGAAAGATGACAAGATTTACCATAGATAAGCTTGAAAGTGTGGTGCCTATAGGAGTTTTATAAGCTGTCCTATATGCACAAAATGTGTCATTCAACTTTGTGGACCAATCTTTCCTGGAGAAAAAAACAATGTCATACCTCAATTTTATTCTACCATCTGTTTACTGTTAACCTATTGCATTGCATAATATTAGTTACATTTACCTGCATTCATAATAAGCCATTTGATCTATGGTCATGGGCATTTATCTGATACATAACCTTGTTATTTAAGTATCCATTTTTGTCCTAAATCATATGACATTTACTCTTATTCTTGCATTTAAACATTAGTTTAATACGTATTATATTTTACCCTTAATCAATTGATCAATTGAAACAATCATCATCTCATGCATATGTGTATTTTGCATCTCTTTTGGTCTTTTTGCTAAAGATTTAGTGCCTTTGCAAGTCATTAATGTTTGATTTGTAAGCTATTACTCTAAGTCCCTCTTTGACATTCTTCAACTTCAGAAAAATTAAGGCGAGAAAAACTTGTTATTAGGAGTGCTTCACATTTACTTTTAAGTCATTATTCCATTAATCATTTTAAAACAAGTTTCTACATTCTTGTTTTTTACATAATGGAATAAGGTACTTTTAAAATAGTCCAAATTAAAATTGCATTGTTTATACCTTTACATTAAATTCAAAAAATATACATAATGAAGTTTTTATTGCATTGTTTTTAAAATTAGATACACAAGGTATTTGTTACATTTTAGTCATAAAAGTGACAAAATTTAAGCAAGAGTCTCCAAAATTGTGGAAGCCCCCACGTTTTTCCATCATCCATCTCTGCGCACATTTCCATTCTCTTCATCATCATATCATCATATCAACATATCATCATCACCTTCATGTTGTACTCATTGACATCTCTCATTTGCCTTCATTTCCACTATCTTGGTTACTTCTATGCCTTGCTCATATCATCACTAATGTGCCCTACACCATACACACCACATAGAAGAAGTTTAGGCATACATGAATCATTGGCACCAAGCAAGCATCATCATCCATAAACACGTACACATCCCATAAGAGAATTGAAATACAAGCAAAATGAAAAAGAATTAAGCAGCAGCAGCGCACGTAATTTCTAACGTAAACCATAGTCTTTTCATGCCATCCATCAAAATACAACATACCTAGTGTCTATAGTTAAAATCAATTAAGCAAAAATCAAAATAAGCAAATTGGTTAAACAAAATGCAGAAACGCGGTTCATCAAACAAGCCATACATTCCACATCATAACATACAACATTCACCATTTATTATGCCAATCGTTCATTATTGATTGTCGTGGAACCTTGAATTGCATTAATTTTGTGATTTGATTGATGAGTGTGGTCGTTTTTTTAGAGTTAGGTTTTTGTTTGGGTTTTTTGATCTAAGGTTTTGGGAGTTTATTTGTTGATTTTGATTGTTCGTTCGTGCTCAGAAGTTTGGATTAGGTTAGGTTAGTTTGGGTTTATGTTATTTGGACACATGAAGAAAAAATATGGGTGAGAAGTTGATGAACATAATATGATGTTCATCCTTTTCTGAAAATTTTGGCCGTGTGAATCTGAAAGGGTGAGATAAAGTTGGTGTTATGTTGTTTTCATGGTGGGTCTGGCGAGTGGATGGAGAGAGGAGAGAGAGGGATCAGAAGAGAGGATAGAGAATGAAGGAGAGAAATGATTTTCTCACATCTAGGATGGGGTGGTAATAGGCCAAACCGATAAACCTATTTAATTAAAAAGGTTAGGTTTTAGGCCATGAAAAAAATCTTTTAAGTTTAACGCAAAACATGCGAATATATTTAAATAAATATGAATATTTTTTTTTATTATCATTATCTTATATTTTGTCTCTTAAATAAAAATACATAAACAAAAATTAGTTATTTTGGAGAACTTATGAAAATAAGATGAAAATATCGTATGAACGATGTTATAAGTTATTTTTGTAAGTTATCTTAAACAAATAGTCTCACAAAACTTATGCTAATATGTAAGTTAAAATAAGTTAATGCAAATAAACGTCTAGTCTCATTGTTTGTTAGTCTATTTAAACATTATTTTAATCGCTTATTTACATATGTTTAAAATAATAGACTTTTATGTAGACTAATAAGCTATAGAAAACAAATAACATATGCTAACATATGCTAACATTCTAATTGTTCCTAGTAACCCCGAGTATTATGTGATGGCCGTACTTGTTCCAGCGGGAATACTTTTCATCTGTTAAAGAAACATGACTTACTCCACCATAAAAATTTAATAAACAATTTGATTGAAAAAGGTTGGGTTGAACGTACCTGTCCAGCGTAACCTCGAATATTCGTGTGATGATCGTAATTAGCCCACTGTTCAAATATTCGTCAATCATCCAAAAACATTCTCAACACGTCAAACTATTTTCTCGCCGTCGTGCAATCGATTTTTTTAAAGAAAGAACACTATTTAAGTCCGTTCTACTGCGATACAAACAAACACTTTAAGCCTCTAATTGCGAGGACAAGCAACGTTTAACTACTAAAGCGTGATCTAAACATTTGTTCAATAAAATCAACCAATCAATACGTAGTTTTCTATGCAGAACTACATAGCTTTGGATTCCTCATTGTACTTAAGGATACGTAGGAGCGAGACCTATTAGCCTGTTAGCCTACATAAAAATAACATATGCTAACATTCTAATTGCAAATCTAACTAAATGGTCTCCGTTGAGTACAACGATGTAAGGGGTGCTAATACATTCTTATCGTATAATCGGCTCTCGAACTCAAATTTGGTTGCAAGGACCATATTCTTTTACTTTTAAGAGTTTTATTCATATTTCCCTTTCTTTCATTGAAAAAAATAAAGTTCGGTGGAGACTCTGTTCAATCCATCTGCGAGTGTGCAAACACTCGTAGGTCGTAATTTTTAAGATGCGACAATCTCACGTATTTTTTTAATCTCTCTATTAGAGCTTTCTTCTCGTTCGTTGGTTTGTAGGTAATAAGGGGTCACAACTCTGTGATTCACTCCATACTTTGTCAGAAGATTCTCAAAACATTTTGAGATGAAGCGTAAGCCACCATTGTTGATAACTAGTCTAAGGGTACTGGATCTCGGGAAGATGAAGTTCTTGAACATCTTAATTACTACTTATGCATCATTTATCAAAGAGGCAAAGTCCTCAATACATTTGGACACGTAGTCAATAGCGACAAGTATAAATTCGTTCCCATTTGAAGATGGGAAATGACTTAAATCAATCCCCCAAACGTGAAAGACCTCCACTTCTAGGATGTTCTTCAGTGGAATTTCATCCCTCCTCAAAAAATTTTCAGTGCACTGGAAAATGTCAGACTTAGCGGTGAATATATGAACATCTCTAAAGTGGTGGGCCAAAAAAGGCCAGCCTTACGAATCTTAGCAATGGTCTTTCATATGCTGATATGCCCTCCATAGGGCGAAGAGTGATAATGGGTGATAACTCTCTAAATTTCGTCATCAGGAACACATTTGCAGAAAATAACACCAACACCTCTTTCGATCAGGAGAGGGTCATTCCAATAATATTGTTTCAGGTCATGGAAGAATTTTTTCTTTTATTGATAGTTTAGGTCGGATGGAAAGACACAAGCGATGAGGTAGTTGATATAATTAGTGTACCACGTAACTGTAGATTTAGCATAATTGCTGCCTCCCCTGGTTCCTTTTTTATTCCGAACCCTCCCTTATCGAGAAAATCAGTGAGATGAGTGTAACTGGGTTCTTCGGCTCTTACAAATTCTACCAACCTATCATAAGATAAATAATTATTAATCGGAACCTCTTTAGCTTTACCATCATTGATCCTTGACAAGAGAACCACTACTACATTTTAAGTTCCTTTTTTTTAAATCTCGGATCTCCATGTCAAACTCTTGCAGTAGTAAAATCCAATGAATCAGACTCAGATTTGCATTTTTTTAATCACATGGTCCGTTTATACAATGATTTTTGATCCTACTAGGAAGGAACACAATTTATTGATTGCAAAGAAAATAACTAGAAGCAATTTTTCAATAGTAGCATAGTTGATCTAAGCTTTATCCAGGGTCCTACTGGTGTAATAGATGGCACACACTTTCGTATCTTTACGATGTCCTAAAACAGCACCTACTACGTAGTTACTAGCATCGTACACGATCTCAAAGGGTTAGCTAAAATATTGAGGTTGCATTATTGGGGCAGAGATCAATACACATTTCAGTAGTTAGAATAAATCATGGGATCGTTCATAAAAGATGAACTCAACATGCTTCATCAAAAGACCGGTCAAGGGCTTGATGATCTTAAACAAGTATTTTATGAATCACCGGTAGAAACTAGCGTGTTCGAGAAAGCATTAAACTTCTCTTAAGGTTTTGGGAGGTTATAGATTCTCAATCACTTCTATCTTAGCCCTGTCAACCTTAACTCCTCTTACGGACACCAGATGTCCAAGGACTATGCCTTTCTTCACCATGAAATGACATTTTTCTCAATTTAATACAAGGTTCACCTTGACATATCTCTTAAGCACCTTTTCTAGGTTGGATAGATAGTTTTAAAAGTTTTATCCACACACATAAAATTCTCCCATGAAGAGTTCCATGATAAACTCTACGATGTCAGCAAGTATGACCATCATACACCTCTGAATGTAACTGGAGCATTACACATACCAAATTGCATTCGTCGGTAAGTGAAAGTACCATAAGGGCATGTGCAAGTACTTTTATCTTGATCACTCGTGTGAATTGGGATTTGAAATAATCCCGAATACCCGTCTAGGTAACATAAGTGCATGAGGGCTTGGCTAAGCGTCAAACATATGATCAGTAAACGGAAGAGGGAAGTGACCTTTCCTAGTGGTTTTATTCAGCTTTCTATAATCTATGCATATTCTCCACCCAATTACTGTACATGCAGACAAAGCATATCTTTTTTTGTTCATTACCACTGTCATTTCATATTTCCTTGGTACAATGTGTACCAGACTAACCCACTTGCTGTTAGAGATAAGGTAGATTATCCCAGCTTCAAGAAGCTTTAGTACTTCTTTCTTTACCACCTTGCTCATATTGGGGTTTAGCATTCTCTGGTGCTCTCTTGAAGTTTTGGAATCCTTTTCAAGTAGAATCTATTGCATGCACACAGATGGACTAATTCCTTTGAGATTATTGATGGTGTATAATATCGCCTCAAGATATATTTTTAAAATAGCAAAAAGTTTCCCCGTTTCATCTTTATCTAAACCCGCATTTACTATGACAGATCAATTAAGATCACAAGCTAGAAACTCATATATAAGGTTTTGAGGTAGCTCTTTATGCTCAATTTTTGGTTGTTATGTGCCAGACATTGAATCAAGAGTAAGGGTGAAGCATTCTTCTAAACTTTTATCTAAATAAATCTCAACCTCATCTTCTTTTACTTTCGCTGTCGGTGACAGAGGCGCAACTAACTCTTCAGCCGATGGTACTTCTGACGAAAACTCCTCTATGCACTCTTCTATTATGTCTACAAAGCAACACATGTCATATATAGTAGGGCCTTTCACGAACTAGGATAATATGAACTCAATATTTTCCTCACCAACCTCGAAGGTAAACTTTCCTCTCTTTACATCTATTACCGCATCGACACTAGCTAAGAGAGGTCTACCTAACAAGATCGAGATATGAGAGTCCTCTTTAATGTCCATCGCTACAAAGTCTGTAGGAATATAGAGCTGGCCAATTCTTATTGGGATGTCTTCCAGTATTCCTACTAGGTATTTCACTGATTGGTTAGCCAACTAAAGGGACATATTTGTTGGTTTCAAATCTCCTAATTTGATCCTCTCACATATGGAAAAAGATCTCAAGCTAACACTAGATCCTAAGTCACAAAAGGCTTTGTCGATGACGTACTTGCCGATAGCACATGGAATCGAGAAGCTCCCAGGATCCTTCAACTTGGGCAACATTTTATTTTGTATAATGTATCTACAATCTTTAGTGAGTGCCACTGCACCATCGTCTTCGAGTTTCCTCTTATTAGTTAAAGTCTCCTTTAGGAACTTAGCATACAAAAGCATTTGGGTTATTGCCTCTGAAAAAGGAATAGTGATGTGAAATTTCTTTAAGACCTCCACAAACTTCTTAAATCACCCCTCGGTTTTGGACTTTGCATGTCTTTGAGGGTAAGGAATGAATGACTTATAAGGAGGAGGAGGAACATATGGTTGTTACTCTTCCTTTTCTTCGACCTCCTTAGCTTTCGATGATTGTCCATGGTCTACTACCAGTGGTTGTCTCTCGATATTTTTGTTAGTTACCTCTTCAGAGTATTTCTATACACTTCTCTCTACAATTTGGTTTCTAACTCTCTTGTTGGCGGGGCCCTCTAACCCCATAATGCTTCACAATGTTATGGAGTTAGCATGTCCCTTCGGATTGGGTCGCGGTTAGCCAGAAAATACTCTATTGGGAGCAGCGCTAGCCACTTGTTGTTGGGTCACTTGAGTGATCTAGGTCTCTAGGATTTTGTTACGAGTGGTCGTAACATCCACTTTATTGGCCAGCTGCTGAATCAACTTATTGATATGAACATTTTGGTTCATAACTCTTTAATTTGCCGAGTCTTATATAAGACGAAGTTTTCCATCATCGATTCCAAATTAGACTTTTTTGGGGCCAGTAGGAGCAACAGGGACTCCTTTATGGTTTTGGAAGCCAGGTGGAGTAGTGGGTGCACGACTAGGTGCAAACAAACTATTATTATTCTTGTAGGATAAATTTGAATGATTTCTCCATCCAAGATTATACGTGTTAAAATAGGGATTTCCTTGCACATAATTAAACTAGTTAAGGGGTAGGGTCAACTAATAACTAACATTTAACATTAACGTGTCTAGGAACTCCACAGATTTGAAAGTTGGGAGTCATAACAGCTACAATAACTATAGGGGTGATGGTCAAGTTGTCGATCTTTTAAGTTAGATCATCCACTTTAGTATTCATATGATCGAAATTGCCCACCTCATACATACCACTGCCATACCTCAATCTTTCCCCTCAATCAATGAATCAACACATTCATCATGACATTCGCCTCATCTGCATAGCATAACATGCATTTCATCATGATAAATGCCTAAATAATCAAACGTAATAATTTTTTGAATTTACAAACAGACCGGTTGATTGATTCTTAAATGTATGTAAAATTAGCGGGCGAAAAAGTTTCAAAATTGAGCTTGCAGACATCAATTTTATTAATCTACGTTTCGCGTAGTTTAACAGTGTGTCCTCGTTTTATTTTTTTGGCTACTTTTTTTGTCGCATTTAAATCAGTCCGAGCATTTTAACGATCATTTTTTATTTCAAAATTTGATCCAAACCTGTATGTTTCTGAGAAGTTTATTTCGCGGTGAATATTTTGGTGCATTCAATTTATTTTTTTCAAACATTTTTGCACTTGATTTTTATTCATTTTAAGACCTTTTACTTTTTCATTTTTGTCAAAGCATTTAGAAAAAATAAATAGAATTTTTAATGTTTTTAGTTTGATTTTATTTTAATTATTTTAAAGTGTTTAATTTTATTTAGTTTTAAATAATTTTAATTGAGTTTGTCTCTAAAATAAATATTAAGAGCACTATTGACATTTTTATAACTTAATAACCCTAATAGAATTATATATATATATATATATATATATATATATATATATATATATATATATATATATATATATATATATATATATATATATATATATATATATATAAAATGATGTTTGCAAGAAATAACCTAGACCAATAGACACCACAAGCGCGGCACACCACTTGTCTCTCCTACTCAAAGTTGAAAGATAACTGACTGCGCCCAAAATTCCATGTTGATTCCTCACCCTCCTTCACCAACATATCTCGGATTTTTCACCCATCTACCCCCTTTTGAAACATAATATACCATAATATCCTCTTTTGAAATTTATTTACGAATCTACCCCATTTTCTTTGGAAGCTCGTCCATCCAAGTGACGAGAAAGTGTAAAATTTTTGTGTTGTGTGTGAGCTCGTCCTTTGAATGGACGAGCTTGTGTGTGTGAGCTCGTCCTTTCACTCATGTAATGACTTGTATGTTTATCACTTCATTATACCCCATTTGAAAAATGTATCCCTCTCATTTGTTTGTAATTTGTATTTTTTTCTTGTTTTTTATTGCTCTTAGTTTGTTAAGATTAATTAAATAATAGATAAAAACAAAAATAAAATCAATCTTTCAAAAATAAAAACACTTAGTCAACACCAAGTTTCATTTTCAAAAATACTTGGTCAACACCAAGTCTTTACCATTCATTTTAAACCATTTTATTTGACATTCAAATCATTTTCAAATCCTAGAACCGCTTCAAACCCTTTTTTATAACCACAAATAAAAAGCTTGATCCAACATCAAGTTTCTTTTCTCAACCAAATTAAAACCAACAAACCATTAACAACTTTGAAAAAAAAAAGATTACCTAAGTGAAAGGTCTAGTCATAGTCCCGAGTATTAGAACCAAATTGTAAGAGATTGCAAGTTATAAATCTTCGTCTTTCAATCCAAAAATACATCAAACACATTCAAACCCTCTTGGAACAACTTTTAAACCTCTTTAAAAAATGAAAGGTATTTCGTCTCGAGATGATGCAAAAACAATGTTTCATCCACAATCGTGTGAGTTGAGATAAGTGACGTTTTCTTGTGAATGTTGATATCTAGAAATCCATTCAACGTGATACAAACGCCCACTCCTTACGTGTTTTGGGTAGCAATCAATGTTTTTCCATCGATTTAGACAAAATAGCTTTCGTTAAAATCGACCTGCAGACAAACATTTTCTACCCAAAACTACATAGCCTTGAGTTCTCCGTCATACCCAGAGATACGTAGGAGCGAGATCAAAGTCTCGTCAGACACCCTAATAAAATATAAACCTTTTGGTCCTATCATTTCCCCTTTTAATAACTCGAGAAGCCAAACATTTCTAAGCTAACACAAACACGCTCAACTAACTAAACAGTTCCTGTTGAGTACAATGGATGTGAAGGGTGCTAATACCTTCCCCTCGTGTAACCGACTTTCGAACCCGATATTAGTTACGATGACCATATCTTAGTTGTTATTTTAGGGGTTTTATCGATATTTTTCATTTCCCTCTTTGGGAATAAATAAAGTTTTGTGGCAACTCTGCTAAGTCCATCTCGCGAGCCTGCGATTGCGCTTCGTGAGGACGTATTCTTTTTTCGAGGTATGACAACTACCTTTGAGTTGCGCATTTTTAACGGGTGTGCGTACACCTCCCCATTGATATTGGTTCTGGGCCATATTCTAGATAAGTTGGTAGGCTTCTTGGAAGGGCTTATCCATCAAAGCTCCTCATACCGCAACAACGACAATCATTCCCGTATTAAAGAGAAGACTATTGTAGAGTGTGTGTATTATTAAGTACTTTTCTTAACCATGATGTGGGCATAGTATCATTATATCCTTTTATCTCTCCCAAGTCCAAAGAGGGATTCACAATCGGTATGTCTAAAATAGGTTATCTGGTTTCTTAACAACGCTGTTTTTCTTGGCGGGAAATACCTTGCTAAGAACACCATTTTTAGCTCATTCCATCTCATTATGGAATTCTAAGGTAGGGATTGTATCCAAGCTCGGGCCTTTTCCCCCAGGGAGAAAGGAAAAAGGTGCAATCTAATGCTTATGGATCGATGCCATTTCTTTTTAACGTGTCGGTGTATTGCAAAAACACATAAAGGTGCAAATTTGGGTCCTCCGTTGGGCTACCAGAGAACTGGTTCTGCTGCACGATTTGTAGCAGAGGGGGTTTCAACTCAAAGTTGTTAGCTTGGATCATAAGGTTAGCAATACTCGAGTGTGGCTCATCCCGAGATGGGACGAAAATGCCCTTAAGAGGGCAATTGTCGTTTTCATCCATTTCTAAACGAAGTTGCTGAAGTTGGCTCCTAGCACATAGGTAGCCCTCGATTTCATTGACCGGTTCCACTAAGATCTCGACACTATAGTTTCTTTGCATACAACCAACACTAGGGGGGAAATTAACTAAAATAAATGCCTTAGTCTAGACGGTGTAAAAACGGAGTACAATATTGGTCCCTAACAACGGCGCCAAAAACTTGATGCGGTCATAAGTGCACAACTTTATCATGTTTAGAATAAAATATTATCGATCCCACATAGACCAATTGATAAGTACCGTTCTCTACTATTATGATGTTTATCGAAGGCGATGCAAATTGTTTTGTTTACAAATGCAGAAAATAAGCTAATATTAAACTAATTATACTGATGAGAGATGGGAATGCGGTTCTCGACAACGATTGGTACTCACAATATCATTGCTTATATTCATAATAAGAAAATATTTTCTTGTAGAAAAAGGATTAAGTTGAAGGTATCATTCGCTTTCGCGTGACCTATACTAAATTTTAGCTTTGTAATCTAATTGCCGGCTTTCGTGTGTCCAACGAGTTACAATGCAAAATCCCTTTTGGCAAAAAATCACCTTTTTTTACTTAAAAAGTTGCTTTTAGTAGAAAACATAATTTAAACGTGTCGTCCACTTTCACGTGACCGGTACCGAATTTTAAGCGTACAAACGCCCGCTTTTGCATGTTCTCTTATAATCTTAAAAACACATTTTTGAAAACTAAACTTTTCCAAATTAATAACAAAGTGCTTTCATAGTGTTTAGAATTAATTCGTAAAATTTTCTATTGTCAAATACAAGTTTCAATCTTTCGATTTGAAATCGGTATCTCTATGTTTCTGCTTTCGCAACGAACTTTAATAATGAAAACTATAATTTTTTAGATATAAAAATAATTTTTATTATAAACGTAAATTTATGACTCATTAGAGTACTGTAGGTACGCCGGTTCTTGCATTCCATACTCAACCAGTTTAAGCTGACATATTAAAAAAAGTAAAATTAAAACATATATTAATCATGTTGATATTAATCATGTTGATATTGGAATTAATAAGTACTAAATTAAGCATGTATGAACCGTGAAAGAAAAATACAAGAATATGGAACCTGGATAATAAATGCTAAATATAATAATAATCTGCTCCAACTCCAAATGAAGACTTTAATGTGGTACATAAATGCTGTAAATAAAATGATGGAAAATGTTGCCGTCATGATTAATGCAATATCAACACAATAACAAACATATTTTCTCCAAAGTTAATTATAATGTTGCAATATTACTCAATGTGAAAAAATAATTGCATTTACAAAGTGATTTTTCGGCTTAGACAAAACTTGGATATCCAATTTCAGTCTTATTTATAGTGCTAATTTCGTATTGGAACTTATGGAATCTTGTCTAAAGTAGTGGAGAGAAATTTAGGAAATAGAGAAACTGATTTTCAAAGAAGGAGAAAAAAATCTGAATTGATGTGCCATGACAGGCGTCATGACAATGACGTTCTGCCTGCCATCCTGATGACGATCATCACCATGCTGACGGGCTGATCTCATCTGGCTCAGGCAATTATTTTTCAATTTTTTTTGACTTTTAGTGATAGGTTGACTTCTTGGGGGTGGTGACGACCGCCATGAGAGCAGAAATCATACTTTTTCTTCCTTTTTTGTGCAATGTTTTACGGCTTTGTCGCACGGAAACCTCCAACCACTAAGTTTCTGAAATCTAACACAAACTACCAGCATAAAAACATAAAAAGACATAAACAACATATTATATGCAAATCAAGTCAAAATATACGATATGATTCTGAGTCATTACGAGCTACTAAGGAAGGGATTCCACTTCTGGTTCATTCCTAGGAGAGGGAATGTGCCTTGCATAACCACTGCAAAAGTCGCGTTAGGATGGGTTGATATCCTCTCCATTTCTTTGTCCTTCCATTTTCTCCATTACTATAGTTTTCTGTGTAAATAACACACATTTCTAAGACATGTGACATATAATTAATATTTAATTGATTTTATATACAACAAAACTATGGTAATGGAGAAAATGGAGAGACAAAGAAATGGATAGGATATCAACCCCGTTAGGATATACCAAATTCTAAGGCTCTGCTTATGGGATAATGGTTGTGACCGTTTGGGGAATATAAGAGTTGTGAAACTGTGAACAATCTCTCTTGTCTCAATAAGGCATGAATGAGTCCCAAGACATAAGTTCCTAAAGTGGGGTTTATGTGCAGTCACTACATATTTATTGGTTTGTCGTGTAACTTTTCTATGGTCAAGTAGTGATGGCCATCGACAAATTTTATTTCAAGCCCATTTGGCACAAGATAACATTAAACAATAGTGACTTGAGAAAGATCGAAGGATGTATTAGAATTTTGAAGAGTTGCAGTTCTTTAAAAAGGGATGCTCGAAATTTGACCTGAAAGTCATCATGTTGTGCATTGAATCAACCAATACCCGAAAAATCTAAATAAGTGAAAGTTTCTAGAAGGGAATTATTGGTCATTCAATAGGAACGGAATGTGACTCCAGGAGATGGGAATGTGCCAGTTAATCTCTCAGTAAGATATATAAGGACCTAGTAACCCGCTAGGTGTGGAACTACGTGATCGACAAGATGTTGTAAAAATGATTGGTAAGAATAGTCTGGTAAGGAATACAATTTTATAGGACGAATTCTACCTCAAAGAGTGCCCGATCTTAACCATTATGATATCGACAACCGATGGCGTATTCAAGTGGATATAACCCAAGGCTGATGAGACTATTGGTGATCTGGTTATAGAAGTTCTTCCAATATCGAAACGTAGTTCCCGACTGATGTATTAGAGAATCAAGTGTAATAAGGAAATAAAGCCAAGTGGGTGTAGAGATATGTGAACTTAGAGGATTCCAATAAGCATGTGACCAGTTGGAATCAGAGTAGCGTAGCAAAACGAATAAAAATGGATAACCTTGAAGGTATAGATGGATGGAGTACTCACGAAATTGTGACTTCAAGTTGAAGTCTCTTTGAAGATACACCAATTCTGAAAAGGATTGTTGGTGACTTGGGATAAGAATAACAATGCATAATGTGTTTGATCAGACGTTTAGTGTGTTAGCTAGAAAAAGTTAAAGGTTATATTGTAGCTATTGAGGATGCCCTGATGGAAGTGAGGAACCTATCTTAGTAAATCTCTATTGTAGTTCTACTATGTGTGCTCGACGCTTATGATTTGATTCGGGTGATTGTGAGTGATTAAACAAACCCTCCCATTTCTTAACCCTTTAAACAGAGTATGGGGTTATACATTTGGAGGGATTATCTATAGTAAGGATCGTTTAGTGTTTGGTGTTCAATCCAATGTTGTTTCTAATCAAGTTCTGAAGATGAATTGAAGCTTGGTAAGATTTTATCACAAATAGGTGACGATAAAAATTATAAAACCAGAGGTACTCCATGGACCAAAGGGAAAATAAGAAGAACTAAGCTAGATTTTTCATTTTGTATAAGGTCAGAGAAATGGTTGTCTAGGAAGTTGATGCAAGACACTTCCTCGGCGAGTAGGAGACGTCTTGATGAAGTCGTGTGAAAGAAGTGGGGAATCGATTCTGTGCACTTGGACAGACAATACTAGACCAAGCAAAGATTGGAGGATGACGAATAACCAGCCAGAGTAGGGTACAATGACTTATGAGGCTTTGTAGGCTTGGTGCAAAGAAGGAAGGGTTTTGGACCCCAGAAGAATCTATAACCAAGCAAATCATAGTGGAGAACCATAAATCATCAGGAATAGAAGGATTTGAAGAATCATGCAGGAAAGAAGGCATCAAATGAAGAACCACTAGAAGCTCGAGTATATCAGGAAGTTGTGCAGTTGGAAAAGAGTCGCATCCAAGAAAAGTCAGATTTTAGCCAAATGAGGATATGTGAGAAGTGTTTTACCCTCTTGTTTAGATGGAATTTGAGGACGAATTTAACTCAAGGGAGGGGGATGTGACAACCTAAATTATCTAATAATACTGCCTTTCATTCTAATTAATGGTTAGTGATAAGTATATTGATTAGGAAATTATTCCTTAAGAGAGAGGATATTATGGTAAGTCCCATTAGTTAGAAAGGGAAAAACTGGAATTTTACCTAGAGGTTATATAAACCATTCACTACAAGGAAAACTCATTTCTTTCTTACCTTGAAAAGAATTAAATAGTTGTTAATTAATTGATAGTTTGTTATGAAAATCCGCTTGACGTTGGATTAAGGATTTGACCTATTATCGCATGCAAAATGTGTGGGAACGGAAGTAGTTTGAGAAATGGCTCGACGACGAGTCGAGGGTCTGGAGTGAAAACGGAACCGACTTGACTTACGCATCAAGTGTCAGGTTGTGAGAAACGATACTAGTATCTGAGGGTGCCCCCAATATCGAAATCACGATGAACTGTGTGCAATAGGTTGATGGCGAATACGGACGAGCACTCGACTTACAGAGGGTGTTTGAAAATGGCCTAATGATGAATCGGGAATTAGTTTGAAAATAGTTTAATCTACGCTAGTCCCTATGGGTGCTCCTAGAAGATAAACTACAATCAAAGAAATACGAAACATACATCGGAATGGGAGAGGGGTACATGTAATTTACACGGGATTGCACGAAATAAAAGGGTTTCATTGTCAGGTAGCTCAAGAGAAAGCCGTGTGTGTGCATTGTGTCCTAAACTACGCCTTGAGTTAAAGTCGGGCACAAATCCATGCTAGGGTTCCTGCAAATGTCCAAAGATCCAACAGTCCACCAATTTGGCTTTTAGCGTTTCGATAGTTTATCATGTGTTTTCAAATATGGGTGAATAAGAATGAAGAAAATGATATGAGTATGAACACATAGAATTGAAAATCTGGGATTCTCGGTTGTTGTCGCTAATAAGTTGGAGAGAGTTAAATTAATACTGAGAATGAATGGGAATCTGAAGTTTTTGACGGATATTATTGGAATTATGAGATTTTAATGATAATGAAAAGCCGCCCCCCAATTGAAGAATGAAGCACACTGTATATAAAAGAGTTGCAGGGAAGTTTTGGAATTGGGATCAGAAAACGACGTCTTCGTACGTTTGTGAAACTTCACAGGTCGCGACTTGGTTTTAGGATGAGTCTCGCGCACACTTCAGCTAGGTGGAGCAAATTACGTAATTGTATTGCAAGTCGCGAATTTCGTCCCGCGTTTACTGCTGCGAGAAACGTCTTTTGACGAGAGACATGGCAGCTAGTGTTGGTTTTGTGCAGGGTTACAGAACGTTGGTACGTTGAGGTGGTATCTTGTGAAAGTTGTCGTACATGTGTGGGACCATCATATCGCCAATTTTGGTTTCCTTTAGAACTGGTGGTGCTTATTTTGATTTACCACTAAATTTATTGTTTTATTTAGGCAGGAAATGTGTGGGTTTGATATGGACCTGTTGGCTTGATTATGGTGCAGGAAATAGTGTGAAAGTAGTATGTGAATTTGTGTCAATTGTGTGTTATGCAGCCAATGCTCAGCCGTAGTTTTGCGGGGCATCACGACTTGGTGTAGTGCAAAATATTGTAGTTGGGGTCATGTTTGAAAAAATGCATAGCAGGGACTCGCATGAGTGGTATTGGTATATGCTAGAACTTAGTTTTTGTAGTAAGTCTTGACTTCTTGCAGGAAATAATGTATCACACTCTTTATAATTCTTGTGTATGGTCATAATTTGAATTTACCCTTGAGATATTGTTGTTTTTGATGCGGATCAAAGCACTTCCTTCTATCTTTCTCTTTTTTATTTATTTTATATTTTCCATGTGATGGGCTTACAATGTATGAGTTCAAAATCTCAAACCATGGGCCTTTACTTTTTGAGGATTTCATGAGTTTTTTTTTGGAAGAAATATATGGATTTTCACTTGAAAAAAAAATTGATTTTTGTGAATGGACTTTGAACATGTTATTTACACCCTCCTTTCTCTCATACTTGAAATCTTGATTAATAAAATGACTAATAAAATTGAATCTCCAATACTTAGTTCAAAATATCATGAACCAATTTCCACCCTTTTTGAATTCTCGCTTAGAAAAGACACCTTGACATCAAGTATGAATCAATATTACACTTTACTTGAATTAAACCATATCCGACCAATGGATAGACCTCGAAAATTTGTCACCTGAACTGAAATCTTGAATTAACAACTTGGATCTCGAATGACTTAGAACTTTGATTATGGACAAACCATTGCCTGACTAAAATTTAGTCGAGACCATTAATCCTCAACCAATACTGCACGTACACCTATCCTGAAAACCTCTGCACGCACACCTATCCTGAAAACCTCAACTGAATCCCATTTCCTTCCACCCTACCCTTGCGATATCCTGAGATCGAACAGCAAGCAGAAATAACATATCTTTTGAAATTTTTCGAACAATAATTAGTGGGTGGATGTACGGATGAAGGCTATATACGGGTAGGACAAATTTGGGGTATTACACGCACGCGCGTACATATGTATATTACACACTTATACTTATTTGAGTAAGGTATTATTTTAATTTTTCTTATTAAGTTTTAAACATGTTGGAAACTTTCTTTTGGAAAATGAACACGTAAACTAGAATTGGACCAGACAACCTATTGTTAGAAAGCTTGGGATATTTCCAAAAATGTTGATATTAGAAAGGCAAAACCAATACAAGTTTTCAAGCTTTAGAATCTCCAAAGAAAAAGTGTTTTTTTTTTCAAAATGATTATCGTAATGTTTAAAAAAGTGAGTGTTGTTAGAATTTCCAATAATTTCTATGAAAAATTTACTAAAATTTAGATTTCCAATCCTAGTAAACATTTCCTGATCCTCCACTTTCAATCATACTCTCTTATTTGATTCCATAGACAATTTCATTCTATTTAATGTTAAACAAATGACATTGCTTTAAATTCCAAGAATTAGCCACAAGTACTTACTGCTTAAACTTGTTCTTCTATTCATGTCTAGTGAAGAGAAAATATGATAATAAAATAATCAGAACGAATATTGTGCTGACAATGGAGAAGAACACGAGGTTTCAGTGTCTCTTCGATTTACCAAATGAACATGGTCGTAAAATTTTCAAAATCTAACTATATAAGCAACGGTTTCTAAAAGTGTGATATTGGATACATAAATACTATACAAATTTGGATGTTTTAGAATCTCCAGAGGAAAGAAGGTTGTTTCAAATTGATTATCACCAAGTCTTAAAGAAGTGAGTGTTGTTAGATTTTCGAATGATTTTCATGGATATTACCCATAAGTCCCACTTAAAGTTAAATTCAAGTAATCTAACTTATACAAATATGAAAACTCAAGAACTGTACCATTGAATGATTTTCTACCTAAATCCAAGTACTTTAGTTTTCTACAATTTTACAAATCCTGGACGATATTTCCCTGAAAAATTTGGATTCGAGGGAGATTTTCTCAAGATATTGTAGACTACAAATTATATGTAAAGGAAGAACGTCAGTGAGATATTTGTTTGGGGGGTTGATTTGTGTAACATAATGTTTGGAATCGTAAAGAGCTAAATAGAAGGTGTAAGGTGAATCTGATGAGTTCCACGAAGTAAAAATATTTGAATGAGAACTATAAATTTATGATTTGAAGTTCGAAAGAATTTAAGTTCATATGCGTGACAGAGCGTAAATAAGAAGAGTAAAATGATAGTGGTGGCAATATAATGTTTTTTAGTGTGTTTAATGGAACTCATACAAAAGGCCATGAAACTCATACAACTTCAAGTGCGGAAGTATGAGTGAAGCTGTTTCACAATGGAATTATAGTTTCTTGGTGCTACGGGTGAAGCCGTTTCATATGCGAAGTGGAGAGATAATAATCACATAATGTCAAAGAATGTAGTAAAAGTTGGTGGATACATGGAATACAAGAGAGATTTTCTCAAGATATTGAAGACAATAAATTATATGAAAACGAAGGATTCCATTGAGATACTTGTTTGGGGTTGATATGTGTAACATAACATTTGGAACTGCGGAAAATTTCGTAGATGTTGCAGGTGAATTTGATGTGCTCCATTAAGTAAAACAATTGAATAAAAGAATGGATCTTGTGAACATGTTATTTTTGTGAATGGCCTTTGAACATGTTATTTACACCTTCCATTCTCTCATACTAGAAATCTTGATTAATAAAATAAATAATAAAATAGAATCTCCAATGCTTAGTTCAACATATCATGAACCAATTTCCACCATTTTTGAATTCTCGCTTAGAAAAGACACCTTGATATTAAGTATGTTTCAATATTACACTTTACTTGAATCAAACCATATCCCACCAATGGATAGACCTCGGAAATTCGTCACCTGAATTGAAATCTTGAATTAACAACCTGGATCTCGAATGACTTAGAACTTTGATTATGAACAAACCATTGCCTGACTAAAATTTAGTCGAGACCTTTAATCCTCAATCAATACTGCACGCACACCTATCCTGAAAACCTCAAATGAATCCCATTTCCTTCCACGTTACCCTTGCGATATCCTGAGTTCGAACAACAAGCAGAAATAATATATCTTTTGAAATTTTTTGAACAACAATTAGTGGTTGGATGTACGGATGAAGGCTATATACGGGTAGGACAAATTTGGGGTATAACACACACGCGCGCGCAAATGTATATTACACACTTATACTTATTTGAGTAAGGTATTATTTTAATTTTTCTTATTAAGTTTTAAACACGTTGGAAACTTTCTTTTGGAAAATGAACACGTAAACTAGAATTGGACCAGACAACCTATTGTTATAAAGCTTAAGATTTTGAAGCTGAGAGAAATTTTCAATACAAATTGGGATATTTCCAAAAATGTTGATATTAGAAAGGCAAAACCAATACAAATTTTCAAGCTTTAGAATCTCCAGAGGAAAAGTGGTTTCTTTCTTTCAAAATGATTATCGCAATTTTTAAAAAAGTGAGTGTTGTTAGAATTTCCAATAATTTCTATGAAAAATTTACTAAAATTTAGATTTCCAATCCTAGTAAACATTTCCTGATCCTCCACTTCCAATCATACTCTCTTATTTGATTCCATAGATAATTTAATTCTATTTAATGTTAAACAAATGACATTGCTTTAAATTCCAAGAATTAGCCACAAGTACTTACTGCTTAAACTTGTTCTTCTATTCATGTCTAGTGAAGAGAAAATATGCTAATAAAATAATCAAAATGAATATCGTGCAGACAATGGAGAAGAACACGAGGTTTCAGTGTCTCTTCGATCTACCAAATGAACATGGCCGTAAAATTTTCAAAATCTAACTATATAAGCAACGGTTTCTAAAAGTGTGATATTGGATACATAAATACTATACAAATTTGGATGTTTTAGAATCTCCAGAGAAAAGAAGGTTGTTTCAAATTGATTATCACTAAGTCTTAAAGAAGTGAGTGTTGTTAGATTTTCGAATGATTTTCATGGATATTACCCATAAGTCCCATTTAAAGTTAAATTCAAGTAATCTAAGTTATACAAATATGAAAACTCAGGAACTGTACCATTGAATGATTTTCTACCTAAATCCAAGTACTTTAGTTTTCTAAAATTTTACAAATCCTGGACGATATTTCCCTGAAAAATTTGGATTCGAGGGAAATTTTCTCAAGATATTGTAGACTACAAATTATATTTAAAGGAAGAACGTCAGTGAGATATTTGTTTGGGGGGTTGATTTGTGTAACATAATGTTTGGAATCGTAAAGATCTAAATAGAAGGTGTAAGGTGAATCTGATGAGTTCCACGAAGTAAAAATATTTGAATGAGAACTGTAAATTTATGATTTGAAGTTCAAAAGATTTTGAGGTTCATATTCGTGACAGAGCGTAAATAAGAAGAGTAAAATGATAGTGGTGGTAATATAATGTTTTTTAGTGTGTTTAATGGAACTCATACAAAAGGCCATGGAACTCATACAACTTCAAGTGCGGAAGTATGAGTGAAGCTGTTTCACAATGGATTTATAGTTTCTTGGTGCTACGGATGAAGTCGTTTCATATGCGAAGTGGAGAGATAATAATTACATAATGTCAAAGAATGTAGTAAAAGCTGGTGGATACATGGAATACAAGAGAGATTTTCTAAAGATATTGAAGACAATAAATTATATGAAAATGAAGAATTCCATTGAGATACTTGTTTGGGGTTGATATGTGTAACATAACATTTGGAACTGCGAAAAATTCCGTAGATGTTGCAGGTGAATTTGATGTGCTCCATAAAGTAAAACAATTGAATAAAAAAATTGATCTTGTGAACATGTTATTTTTGTGAATGGACTTTGAACATTTTATTTACACCCTCCATTCTCTCATCCTTGAAATCTTGATTAGTAAAATGACTAATAAAATTGAATCTCAAATGCTTAGTTCAAAATATCATGAACCAATTTCCACCCTTTTTGAATTCTCGCTTAGAAAAGACACCATGACATCAAGTATGAATCAATATTACACTTTACATGAATTAAACCATATCCCACCAATGGATAGACATTGGAAATTTTTCACCTGAATTGAAATCTTGAATTAACAACCTGGATCTCGAACGAATTAGAACTTTGATTATGAACAAACCATTGACTGACTAAAATTTAGTCGAGACCATTAATTCTCAACCAATACTGCACGCACACCTATCTTGAAAACCTCAACTGAATCCCATTTCCTTCCACCTTACCCTTGCGATATCCTGAGTTCGAACAACAAGCAGAAACAACATATCTTTTGAATATTTTTGAACAACAATTAGTGGTTAGATGTACGGATGAAGGCTATATACGAGTAGGACAAATTTGGGGTATGAGACGCACGCGCACGGATATGTATATTACACACTTATACTTATTTGAGTAAGGTATTATTTTAATTTTTCTTATTAAGTTTTAAACATGTTGGAAGCTTTCTTTTGAAAAATGAACACGTAAACTAGAATTGGACCAGACAACCTATTGTTATAAAGCTTAAAATTTTGAAGCTGAGAGAAATTTTCAATACAAATTGGGATATTTCCAAAAATGTTGATATTAGAAAGGAAAAAACAATACAAGTTTTCAAGCTTTAGAATCTCCAGAGGAAAAGTGTTTTTTTTTTCTTTCAAAATGATTATCGTAATTTTTA
The DNA here is from genome assembly GCA_963859935.3 of Lathyrus sativus. Taxonomy (NCBI): domain Eukaryota; kingdom Viridiplantae; phylum Streptophyta; class Magnoliopsida; order Fabales; family Fabaceae; genus Lathyrus; species Lathyrus sativus. The sequence continues at coordinate 25,173,905 of OZ012735.1, forward strand.
AAAAAGTGAGTGTTGTTAGAATTTCCAATAATTTCTATGAAAAATTTACTAAAATTTAGATTTCCAATCCTAGTAAGCATTTCCTGATCCTCCACTTCTAATCATACTCTCTTATTTGATTCCATAGATAATTTCATTCTATTTAATGTTAAATAAATGACATTGCTTTAAATTCCAAGAATTAGCCACATGTACTTACTGCTTAAACTTGTTCTTCTATTCATGTCTAGTGAAGAGAAAATATGCTAAAAAAGTAATCAGAATGAATATTGTGCTGGCAATGGAGAAGAACACGAGGTTTCAGTGTCTCTTCGTTCCACCAAATGAACATGGTCGTAAAATTTTCAAAATCTAACTATATAAGCAACGATTTCTAAAAGTGTGATATTGGATACATAAATACTATACAAATTTGGATGTTTTAGAATCTCCAGAGGAAAGGAGGCTGTTTCAAATTGATTATCACCAAGTCTTAAAGAAGTGAGTGTTGTTAGATTTTCGAATGATTTTCATGATATTACCCATAAGTCCCACTTAAAGTTAAATTCAAGTAATTTAACTTATACAAATATGAAAACTCAGGAACTGTACCTTTGAAAGATTTTCTACCTAAATCCAAGTACTTTAGTTTTCTATAATTTTACAAATTCTGGACGATATTTCCCTGAAAAATTTGGATTCGAGAGAGATTTTCTCAAGATATTGTAGACTACAAATTATATGTAAAGGAAGAATGTCAGTGAGATATTTGTTTGGGGGGTTGATTTGTGTAACATAATGTTTGGAATTGTAAAGAGCTAAATAGAAGGTGTAAGGTGAATCTGATAAGTTCCACGAAGTAAAAATATTTGAATGAGAACTTTAAATTTATGATTTGAAGTTCGAAAGAATTTGAGGCTCATATGCGCGATAGAGTGTAAATAAGAAGAGTAAAATGATAGTGGTGGCAATATAATGTTTTTTAGTGTGTTTCATGGGACTCATACAAAAGGCCATGGAACTCATACAGCTTCAAGTGCGGAAGTATGAGTGAAGCTGTTTCACAATGGATTTATAGTTTCTTGGTGCTACGGATGAAGTCGTTTCATATGCGATGTGGAGAGATAATAATTACATAATGTCAAAGAATGTAGTAAAAGCTGGTGGATACATGGAATACAAGAGAGATTTTCTCAAGATATTGAAGACAATAACTGCGAAAAATTCCGTAGATGTTGCAGGTGAATTTGATGTGCTCCATAAAGTAAAACAATTGAATGTTATTTTTGTGAATGGACTTTGAACATGTTATTTACACCCTCCATTCTCTCATCCTTGAAATCTTGATTAATAAAATGACTAATAAAATTGAATCTCCAATGTTTAGATCAAAATATCATGAACCAATTTCCACCCTTTTTGAATTCTCGCTTAGAAAAGACTCGTTGACATCAAGTATGAATCAATATTACACTTTACTTGAATTAAACCATATCCCACCAATGGATAGACCTCGGAAATTTTTCACCTGAATTGAAATCTTGAATTAACAACCTGGATCTCGAACGACTTAGAATTTGATTATGAACAAACCATTGCCTGACTAAAATTTAGTCGAGACCATTAATCCTCAATCAATACTGCACGCACACCTATCCTGAAAACCTCAACTGAATCCCATTTCCTTCCACCTTACCCTTGCGATATCCTAAGTTCGAACAGCAAGCAGAAACAACATATCTTTTGAAATTTTTCGAACAACAATTAGTGGTTGCATGTACGGATGAAGGCTATATACGGGTAGGACAAATTTGGGGTATGACATGCACGCGCGCGCATATGTATATTACACACTTATACTTATTTGAGTAAGGTATTATTTTAATTTTTCTTATTAAGTTTTAAACACGTTGGAAACTTTCTTTTGGAAACTGAACACGTAAACTAGAATTGGACCAGACAACCTATTGTTATAAAGCTTAAGATTTTGAAGCTGAGAGAAATTTTCAATACAAATTGGGATATTTCCAAAAATGTTGATATTAGAAAGGCAAAACCAATACAAGTTTTCAAGCTTTAGAATCTCCAGAGGAAAAGTGTTTTTTTTTCTTTCAAAATGATTATCGCAATTTTTAAAAAAGTGAGTGTTGTTAGAATTTCCAATAATTTCTATGAAAAATTTACTAAAATATAGATTTCCAATCCTAGTAAACATTTCCTGATCCTCCACTTCCAATCATACTCTGTTATTTGATTCCATAGATAATTTAATTCTATTTAATGTTAAACAAATGACATTGCTTTAAATTCCAAGAATTAGCCACAAGTACTTACTGCTTAAACTTGTTCTTCTATTCATGTCTAGTGAAGAGAAAATATGCTAATAAAGTAATCAAAATGAATATTGTGCTGACAATGGAAAAGAACACGAGGTTTCAGTGTCTCTTCGATCTACCAAATGAACATGGTCGTAAAATTTTCAAAATCTAACTATATAAGCAACAATTTCTAAAAGTGTGATATTGGATACATAAATACTATACAAATTTGGATGTTTTAGAATCTCCAGAGGAAAGGAGGTTGTTTCAAATTGATTATCACCAAGTCTTAAAGAAGTGAGTGTTGTTACATTTTCGAATGATTTTCATGGATATTACCCATAAGTCCCACTTAAAGTTAAATTCAAGTAATCTAACTTATACAAATATGAAAACTCAGGAACTGTACCATTGAATGATTTTCTACCTAAATCCAAGTACTTTAGTTTTCTACAATTTTACAAATCCTGGACGATATTTCCCTGAAAAATTTGGATTCGAGGGAGATTTTCTCAAGATATTGTAGATTACAAATTATATGTAAAGGAAGAATGTCGGTGAGATATTTGTTTGGGAGGTTAATTTGTGTAACATAATGTTTGGAATTGTAAAGAGCTCCATATATGGTGTAAGGTGAATCTGATGAGTTCCACGAAGTAAAAATATTTGAATGAGAACTATAAATTTATGATTTTATGTTCGAAAGAATTTGACGTTTATATGCGTGACAGAGTGTAAATAAGAAGAGTAAAATGATAGTGGTGGCAATATAATGTTTTTTAATGTGTTTCATGGGACTCATACATAAGGCCATGGAACTCATACAGCTTCAAGTGCGGAAGTATGAGTCAAGCTGTTTCACAACGGATTTATAGTTTCTTGGTGCTACGGATGAAGCCGTTTCATATGCGAAGTGGAGAGATAATAATCACATAATGTCAAAGAATGTAATAAAAGATGTTGGATACATGGAATACAAGTGAGATTTTCTCAAGATATTGAAGACAATAAATTATATGAAAACGAAGAATTCCATTGAGATACCTGTTTAGGGTTTATATGTGTAACATAACATTTGGAACTGCGGAAAATTCCGTAGATGTTGCAGGTGAATTTGATGTGCTCCATTAAGTAAAACAATTGAATAAAAAAATTGATCTTGTGAACATGTTATTTTTGTGAATTGACTTTGAACATGTTATTTACACCCTCCATTCTCTCATCCTTGAAATCTTGATTAATAAAATGACTAATAAAATTGAATCTCCAATGCTTAGTTCAAAATATCATGAACCAATTTCCACCCTTTTTGAAATCTCGCTTAGAAAAGACACCTTGATATCAAGTATGATTCAATATTACACTTTACTTGAATCAAACCATATCCCACCAATGGATAGACCTCGGAAATTCGTCACCTGAATTAAAATCTTGAATTAACAACCTGGATCTCGAACGACTTAGAACTTTGATTATGAACAAACCATTGCCTGACTAAAATTTAATCGAGACCATTAATCCTCAATCAATACTGCACGCACACCTATCCTGAAAACCTCAACTGAATCCCATTTCCTTCCACCTTACCCTTGGATATCCTGAGTTCGAACAGCAAGCAGAAACAACATATCTTTTGAAATTTTTGGAACAACAATTAGTGGTTGGATGTACAAATGAAGGCTATATACGGGTAGGACAAATTGGGGGCATGACACGCACGCGCGCGCATATGTATATTACACACTTATACTTATTTTAGTAAGGTATTATTTTAATTTTTCTTATTAAGTTTTAAACACGTTGGAAACTTTCTTTTGGAAAATGAACACGTAAACTAGAATTGGACCAAACAACGTATTCTTATAAAGCTTAAGATTTTGAAGCTGAGAGAAATTTTCAATACAAATTGGGATATTTCCAAAAATGTTGATATTAGAAAGGCAAAACCAATACAAATTTTCAAGCTTTAGAATCTCCAGAGGAAAAGTGGTTTTTTTCTTTCAAAATGATTATCGCAATTTTTAAAAAAGTGAGTGTTGTTAGAATTTCCAATAATTTCTATGAAAAATTTACTAAAATTTAGATTTCCAATCCTAGTAAACATTTCCTGATCCTCCACTTCCAATCATACCCTCTTATTTGATTCCATAGATAATTTAATTCTATTTAATGTTAAACAAATGACATTGCTTTAAATTCCAAGAATTAGCCACAAGTACTTACTGCTTAAACTTGTTCTTCTATTCATGTCTAGTGAAGAGAAAATATGCTAATAAAATAATTAAAATGAATATTGTGCTGACAATGGAGAAGAACACGAGGTTTCAGTGTCTCTTCGATCTACCAAATGAACATGGTCATAAAATTTTCAAAATCTAACTATATAAGCAACGGTTTCTAAAAGTGTGATATTGGATTTATAAATACTATACAAATTTGGATGTTTTAGAATCTCCAGAGGAAAGAAGGTTGTTTCAAATTGATTATCACTAAGTCTTAAAGAAGTGAGTGTTGTTAGATTTTCGAATGATTTTCATGGATATTACCCATAAGTCCCACTTAAAGTTAAATTCAAGTAATCTAACTTATACAAATATGAAAACTCAGGAACTGTACCATTGAATGATTTTCTACCTAAATCCAAGTACTTTAGTTTTCTAAAATTTTACAAATCCTGGACGATATTTCCCTGAAAAATTTGGATTCGGGGGAAATTTTCTCAAGATATTGTAGACTACAAATTATATGTAAAGGAAGAACGTCAGTGAGATATTTGTTTGGGGGATTGATTTGTGTAACATAATGTTTGGAATCGTAAAGATCTAAATAGAAGGTGTAAGGTGAATTTGATGAGTTCCACGAAGTAAAAATATTTGAATGAGAACTGTAAATTTATGATTTGAAGTTCGAAAGATTTTGAGGTTCATATTCGTGATAGAGCGTAAATAAAAAGAGTAAAATGATAGTGGTGGCAATATAATGTTTTTTAGTGTGTTTAATGGAACTCATACAAAAGGCCATGGAACTCATACAGCTTCAAGTGCGGAAGTATGAGTGAAACTGTTTCACAATGGATTTATAGTTTCTTGGTGCTACGGATGAAGTCGTTTCATATGCGAAGTGGAGAGATAATAATTACATAATGTCAAAGAATGTAGTAAAAGCTGGTGGATACATGGAATACAAGAGAGATTCTCTAAAGATATTGAATACAATAAATTATATGAAAATGAAGAATTCCATTGAGATACTTGTTTGGGGTTGATATGTGTAACATAACATTTGGAACTGCGAACAATTCCGTAGATGTTGCAGTTGAATTTGATGTGCTCCATAAATTAAAACAATTGAATAAAAAAATTGATCTTGTGAACATGTTATTTTTGTGAATGGAATTTGAACATTTTATTTACACCCTCCATTCTCTCATCCTTGAAATCTTGATTAGTAAAATGACTAATAAAATTGAATCTCCAATGCTTAGTTCAAAATATCATGAACCAATTTCCACCCTTTTTGAATTCTCGCTTAGAAAAGACACCATGACATCAAGTATGAATCAATATTACACTTTACATGAATTAAACCATATCCCACCAATGGATAGACATTGGAAATTTTTCACCTGAATTGAAATCTTGAATTAACAACCTGGATCTCGAACGAATTAGAACTTTGATTATGAACAAACCATTGACTGACTAAAATTTAGTCGAGACCATTAATTCTCAACCAATACTGCACGCACACCTATCCTGAAAACCTCAACTGAATCCCATTTCCTTCCACCTTACCCTTGCGATATCCTGAGTTCGAACAACAAGCAGAAACAACATATCTTTTGAAATTTTTTGAACAACAATTAGTGGTTAGATGTACGGATGAAGGCTATATACGAGTAGGACAAATTTGGGGTATGAGACGCACGCGCACGGATATGTATATTACACACTTATACTTATTTGAGTAAGGTATTATTTTAATTTTTCTTATTAAGTTTTAAACATGTTGGAAGCTTTCTTTTGAAAAATGAACACGTAAACTAGAATTGGACCGGACAACCTATTGTTATAAAGCTTAAAATTTTGAAGCTGAGAGAAATTTTTAATACAAATTGGGATATTTCCAAAAATGTTGATATTAGAAAGGAAAAAACAATACAAGTTTTCAAGCTTTAGAATATCCAGAGGAAAAGTGGTTTTTTTTTTCTTTCAAAATGATTATCGCAATTTTTAAAAAAGTGAGTGTTGTTAGAATTTCCAATAATTTCTATGAAAAATTTACTAAAATTTAGATTTCCAATCCTAGTAAGCATTTCCTGATCCTCCACTTCTAATCATACTCTCTTATTTGATTCCATAGATAATTTCATTCTATTTAATGTTAAATAAATGACATTGCTTTAAATTCCAAGAATTAGCCACAAGTACTTACTGCTTAAACTTGTTCTTCTATTCATGTCTACTGAAGAGAAAATATGCTAAAAAAGTAATCAGAATGAATATTGTGCTGGCAATGGAGATGAACACGAGGTTTCAGTGTCTCTTCGTTCTACCAAATGAACATGGTCGTAAAATTTTCAAAATCTAACTATATAAGCAACGATTTCTAAAAGTGTGATATTGGAAACATAAATACTATACAAATTTGGATGTTTTAGAATCTCCAGAGGAAAGGAGGTTGTTTCAAATTGATTATCACCAAGTCTTAAAGAAGTGAGTGTTGTTAGATTTTCGAATGATTTTCATGATATTACCCATAAGTCCCACTTAAAGTTAAATTCAAGTAATTTAACTTATACAAATATGAAAACTCAGGAACTGTACCTTTGAAAGATTTTCTACCTAAATCCAAGTACTTTAGTTTTCTATAATTTTACAAATTCTGGACGATATTTCCCTGAAAAATTTGGATTCGAGAGAGATTTTCTCAAGATATTGTAGACTACAAATTATATGTAAAGGAAGAATGTCAGTGAGATATTTGTTTGGGGGGTTGATTTGTGTAACATAATGTTTGGAATTGTAAAGAGCTAAATAGAAGGTGTAAGGTGAATCTGATGAGTTCCACGAAGTAAAAATATTTGAATGAGAACTGTAAATTTATGATTTGAAGTTCGAAAGAATTTGAGGCTCATATGCGCGATAGAGTGTAAATAAGAAGAGTAAAATGATAGTGGTGGCAATATAATGTTTTTTAGTGTGTTTCATGGGACTCATACAAAAGGCCATGGAACTCATACAGCTTCAAGTGCGGAAGTATGAGTGAAGCTGTTTCACAATGGATTTATAGTTTCTTGGTGCTACGGATGAAGTCGTTTAATATGCGATGTGGAGAGATAATAATTACATAATGTCAAAGAATGTAGTAAAAGCTGGTGGATACATGGAATACAAGAGAGATTTTCTCAAGATATTGAAGATAATAAATGCGAAAAATTCCGTAGATGTTGCAGGTGAATTTGATGTTGCAGGTGAATTTGATGTGCTCCATAAAGTAAAACAATTGAATAAAAAAATTGATCTTGTGAACATGTTATTTTTGTGAATGGACTTTGAACATGTTATTTACACCCTCCATTCTCTCATCCTTGAAATCTTGATTAATAAAATGACTAATAAAATTGAATCTCCAATGCTTAGTTCAAAATATCATGAACCAATTTCCACCCTTTTTGAATTCTCGCTTAGAAAAGACACCTTGACATCAAGTATGAATCAATATTACACTTTACTTGAATTAAACCATATCCCACCAATGGATAGACCTCAGAAATTTTTCACCTGAATTGAAATCTTGAATTAACAACCTGGATCTCGAACGACTTAGAATTTGATTATAAACAAACCATTGCCTGACTAAAATTTAGTTGAGACCATTAATCCTCAATCAATACTGCACGCACACCTATCCTGAAAACCTCAACTGAATCCCATTTCCTTCCACCTTACCCTGGCGATATCCTAAGTTCGAACAACAAGCAGAAACAACATATCTTTTGAAATTTTTTGAACAACAATTAGTGGTTGGATGTACGGATGAAGGCTATATACGGGCAGGACAAATTTGGGGTATGACATGCACGCGCGCGCATATGTATATTACACACTTATACTTATTTGAGTAAGGTATTATTTTAATTTTTCTTATTAAGTTTTAAACACGTTGGAAACTTTCTTTTGGAAAATGAACACGTAAACTAGAATTGGACCAGACAACCTATTGTTATAAAGCTTAAGATTTTGAAGCTGAGAGAAATTTTCAATACAAATTGGGATATTTCCAAAAATGTTGATATTAGAAAGGCAAAACCAATACAAGTTTTCAAGCTTTAGAATCTCCAGAGGAAAAGTGGTTTTTTTTCTTTCAAAATGATTATCGCAATTTTTAAAAAAGTGAGTGTTGTTAGAATTTCCAATAATTTCTATGAAAAATTTACTAAAATATAGATTTCCAATCCTAGTAAACATTTCCTGATCCTCCACTTCCAATCATACTCTGTTATTTGATTCCATAGATAATTTAATTCTATTTAATGTTAAACAAATGACATTGCTTTAAATTCCAAGAATTAGCCACAAGTACTTACTGCTTAAACTTGTTCTTCTATTCATGTCTAGTGAAGAGAAAATATGCTAATAAAGTAATCAGAATGAATATTGTGCTGACAATGGAAAAGAACACGAGGTTTAAGTGTCTCTTCGATCTACCAAATGAACATGGTCGTAAAATTTTCAAAATCTAACTATATAAGCAACAATTTCTAAAAGTGTGATATTGGATACATAAATCCTATACAAATTTGGATGTTTTAGAATCTCCAGAGGAAAGGAGGTTGTTTCAAATTGATTATCACCAAGTCTTAAAGAAGTGAGTGTTGTTACATTTTCGAATGATTTTCATGGATATTACCCATAAGTCCCACTTAAAGTTAAATTCAAGTAATCTAACTTATACAAATATGAAAACTCAGGAACTGTACCATTGAATGATTTTCTACCTAAATCCAAGTACTTTAGTTTTCTACAATTTTACAAATCCTGGACGATATTTCCCTGAAAAATTTGGATTCGAGGGAGATTTTCTCAAGATATTGTAGATTACAAATTATATGTAAAGGAAGAATGTCGGTGAGATATTTGTTTGGGAGGTTAATTTGTGTAACATAATGTTTGGAATTGTAAAGAGCTCCATATATGGTGTAAGGTGAATCTGATGAGTTCCACGAAGTAAAAATATTTGAATGAGAACTATAAATTTATGATTTTATGTTCGAAAGAATTTGACGTTTATATGCGTGACAGAGTGTAAATAAGAAGAGTAAAATGATAGTGGTGGCAATATAATGTTTTTTAATGTGTTTCATGGGACTCATACATAAGGCCATGGAACTCATACAGCTTCAAGTGCGGAAGTATGAGTCAATCTGTTTCACAACGGATTTATAGTTTCTTGGTGCTACGGATGAAGCCGTTTCATATGCGAAGTGGAGAGATAATAATCACATAATGTCAAAGAATGTAGTAAAAGATGGTGGATACATGGAATACAAGTGAGATTTTCTCAAGATATTGAAGACAATAAATTATATGAAAACGAAGAATTCCATTGAGATACCTGTTTGGGGTTGATATTTGTAACATAACATTTGGAACTGCGGAAAATTCCGTAGATGTTGCAGGTGAATTTGATGTGCTCCATTAAGTAAAACAATTGAATAAAAAAATTGATCTTGTGAACATGTTATTTTTGTGAATTGACTTTGAACATGTTATTTACACCCTCCATTCTCTCATCCTTGAAATCTTGATTAATAAAATGACTAATAAAATTGAATCTCCAATGCTTAGTTCAAAATATCATGAACCAATTTCCACCCTTTTTGAATTCTCGCTTAGAAAAGACACCTTGATATCAAGTATGATTCAATATTACACTTTACTTGAATCAAACCATATCCCACCAATGGATAAACCTCGGAAATTCGTCACCTGAATTAAAATCTTGAATTAACAACCTGGATCTCGAACGACTTAGAACTTTGATTATGAACAAACCATTGCCTGACTAAAATTTAGTCGAGACCATTAATCCTCAATCAATACTGCACGCACACCTATCCTGAAAACCTCAACTGAATCCTATTTCCTTCCACCTTACCCTTGGATATCCTGAGTTCGAACAACAAGCAGAAACAACATATCTTTTGAAATTTTTGGAACAACAATTAGTGGTTGGATGTACGAATGAAGGCTATATACGGGTAGGACAAATTTGGGGTATGACACGCACACGCGCGCATATGTATATTACACACTTATACTTATTTGAGTAAGGTATTATTTTAATTTTTCTTATTAAGTTTTAAACACGTTGGAAACTTTCTTTTGGAAAATGAACACGTAAACTAGAATTGGACCAGACAACCTATTGTTATAAAGCTTAAGATTTTGAAGCTGAGAGAAATTTTCAATACAAATTGGGATATTTCCAAAAATGTTGATATTAGAAAGGCAAAACCAATACAAATTTTCAAGCTTTAGAATCTCCAGAGGAAAAGTGGTTTTTTTCTTTCAAAATGATTATCGCAATTTTTAAAAAAGTGAGTGTTGTTAGAATTTCCAATAATTTCTATGAAAAATTTACTAAAATTTAGATTTCCAATCCTAGTAAACATTTCCTGATCCTCCACTTCCAATCATACTCTCTTATTTGATTCCATAGATAATTTAATTCTATTTAATGTTAAACAAATGACATTGCTTTAAATTCCAAGAATTAGCCACAAGTACTTACTGCTTAAACTTGTTCTTCTATTCATGTCTAGTGAAGAGAAAATATGCTAATAAAATAATTAAAATGAATATTGTGCTGACAATGGAGAAGAACACGAGGTTTCAGTGTCTCTTCGATCTACCAAATGAACATGGTCGTAAAATTTTCAAAATCTAACTATATAAGCAACGGTTTCTAAAAGTGTGATATTGGATTTATAAATACTATACAAATTTGGATGTTTTAGAATCTCCAGAGGAAAGAAGGTTGTTTCAAATTGATTATCACTAAGTCTTAAAGAAGTGAGTGTTGTTAGATTTTCGAATGATTTTCATGGATATTACCCATAAGTCCCACTTAAAGTTAAATTCAAGTAATCTAACTTATACAAATATGAAAACTCAGGAACTGTACCATTGAATGATTTTCTACCTAAATCCAAGTACTTTAGTTTTCTAAAATTTTACAAATCCTGGACGATATTTCCCTGAAAAATTTGGATTCGGGGGAAATTTTCTCAAGATATTGTAGACTACAAATTATATGTAAAGGAAGAACGTCAGTGAGATATTTGTTTGGGGGATTGATTTGTGTAACATAATGTTTGGAATCGTAAAGATCTAAATAGAAGGTGTAAGGTGAATCTGATGAGTTCCACGAAGTAAAAATATTTGAATGAGAACTGTAAATTTATGATTTGAAGTTCGAAAGATTTTGAGGTTCATATTCGTGACAGAGCGTAAATAAGAAGAGTAAAATGATAGTGGTGGCAATATAATGTTTTTTAGTGTGTTTAATGGAACTCATACAAAAGGCCATGGAACTCATACAACTTCAAGTGCGGAAGTATGAGTGAAGCTGTTTCACAATGGATTTATAGTTTCTTGGTGCTACGGATGAAGTCGTTTCATATGCGAAGTGGAGAGATAATAATTACATAATGTCAAAGAATGTAGTAAAAGTTGGTGGATACATGGAATACAAGAGAGATTCTCTAAAGATATTGAAGACAATAAATTATATGAAAATGAAGAATTCCATTGAGATACTTGTTTGGGGTTGATATGTGTAACATAACATTTGGAACTGCGAAAAATTCCGTAGATGTTGCAGTTGAATTTGATGTGCTCCATAAAGTAAAACAATTGAATAAAAAAATTGATCTTGTGAACATGTTATTTTTGTGAATGGACTTTGAACATTTTATTTACACCCTCCATTCTCTCATCCTTGAAATCTTGATTAGTAAAATGACTAATAAAATTGAATCTCCAATGCTTAGTTCAAAATATCATGAACCAATTTCCACCCTTTTTGAATTCTCGCTTAGAAAAGACACCATGACATCAAGTATGAATCAATATTACACTTTACATGAATTAAACCATATCCCACCAATGGATAGACATTGGAAATTTTTCACCTGAATTGAAATCTTGAATTAACAACCTGGATCTCGAACGAATTAGAACTTTGATTATGAACAAACCATTGACTGACTAAAATTCAGTCGAGACCATTAATTCTCAACCAATACTGCACGCACACCTATCCTGAAAACCTCAACTGAATCCCGTTTCCTTCCACATTACCCTTGCGATATCCTGAGTTCGAACAGCAAGCAGAAACAACATATCTTTTGAAATTTTTTGAACAACAATTAGTGGTTGGATGTACGGATGAAGGCTATATACGAGTAGGACAAATTTGGGGTATGAGACGCACGCGCACGGATATGTATATTACACACTTATACTTATTTGAGTAAGGTATTATTTTAATTTTTCTTATTAAGTTTTAAACATGTTGGAAGCTTTCTTTTGAAAAATGAACACGTAAACTAGAATTGGACCGGACAACCTATTGTTATAAAGCTTAAAATTTTGAAGCTGAGAGAAATTTTTAATACAAATTGGGATATTTCCAAAAATGTTGATATTAGAAAGGAAAAAATAATACAAGTTTTCAAGCTTTAGAATATCCAGAGGAAAAGTGTTTTTTTTTTCTTTCAAAATGATTATCGCAATTTTTAAAAAAGTGAGTGTTGTTAGAATTTCCAATAATTTCTATGAAAAATTTACTAAAATTTAGATTTCCAATCCTAGTAAGCATTTCCTGATCCTCCACTTCTAATCATACTCTCTTATTTGATTCCATAGATAATTTCATTCTATTTAATGTTAAATAAATGACATTGCTTTAAATTCCAAGAATTAGCCACAAGTACTTACTGCTTAAACTTGTTCTTCTATTCATGTCTAGTGAAGAGAAAATATGCTAAAAAAGTAATCAGAATGAATATTGTGCTGGCAATGGAGATGAACACGAGGTTTCAGTGTCTCTTCGTTCTACCAAATGAACATGGTCGTAAAATTTTCAAAATCTAACTATATAAGCAACGATTTCTAAAAGTGTGATATTGGAAACATAAATACTATACAAATTTGGATGTTTTAGAATCTCCAGAGGAAAGGAGGTTGTTTCAAATTGATTATCACCAAGTCTTAAAGAAGTGAGTGTTGTTAGATTTTCGAATGATTTTCATGATATTACCCATAAGTCCCACTTAAAGTTAAATTCAAGTAATTTAACTTATACAAATATGAAAACTCAGGAACTGTACCTTTGAAAGATTTTCTACCTAAATCCAAGTACTTTAGTTTTCTATAATTTTACAAATTCTGGACGATATTTCCCTGAAAAATTTGGATTCGAGAGAGATTTTCTCAAGATATTGTAGACTACAAATTTTATGTAAAGGAAGAATTTCAGTGAGATATTTGTTTGGGGGGTTGATTTGTGTAACATAATGTTTGGAATTGTAAAGAGCTAAATAGAAGGTGTAAGGTGAATCTGATGAGTTCCACGAAGTAAAAATATTTGAATGAGAACTGTAAATTTATGATTTGAAGTTCGAAAGAATTTGAGGCTCATATGCGCGATAGAGTGTAAATAAGAAGAGTAAAATGATAGTGGTGGCAATATAATGTTTTTTAGTGTGTTTCATGGGACTCATACAAAAGGCCATGGAACTCATACAGCTTCAAGTGCGGAAGTATGAGTGAAGCTGTTTCACAATGGATTTATAGTTTCTTGGTGCTACGAATGAAGTCGTTTCATATGCGATGTGGAGAGATAATAATTACATAATGTCAAAGAATGTAGTAAAAGCTGGTGGATACATGGAATACAAGAGAGATTTTCTCAAGATATTGAAGATAATAACTGCGAAAAATTTCGTAAATGTTGCAGGTGAATTTAATGTGCTCCATAAAGTAAAACAATTGAATAAAAAAATTGATCTTGTGAACATGTTATTTTTGTGAATGGACTTTGAACATGTTATTTACACCCTCCATTCTCTCATCCTTGAAATCTTGATTAATAAAATGACTAATAAAATTGAATCTCCAATGCTTAGTTCAAAATATCATGAACCAATTTCCACCCTTTTTGAATTCTCGCTTAGAAAAGACACCTTGACATCAAGTATGAATCAATATTACACTTTACTTGAATTAAACCATATCCCACCAATGGATAGACCTCAGAAATTTTTCACCTGAATTGAAATCTTGAATTAACAACCTGGATCTCGAACGACTTAGAATTTGATTATAAACAAACCATTGCCTGACTAAAATTTAGTTGAGACCATTAATCCTCAATCAATACTGCACGCACACCTATCCTGAAAACCTCAACTGAATCCCATTTCCTTCCACCTTACCCGGGCGATATCCTAAGTTCGAACAACAAGCAGAAACAACATATCTTTTGAAATTTTTCGAACAACAATTAGTGGTTGGATGTACGGATGAAGGCTATATACGGGCAGGACAAATTTGGGGTATGACATGCACGCGCGCGCATATGTATATTACACACTTATACTTATTTGAGTAAGGTATTATTTTAATTTTTCTTATTAAGTTTTAAACACGTTGGAAACTTTCTTTTGGAAAATGAACACGTAAACTAGAATTGGACCAGACAACCTATTGTTATAAAGCTTAAGATTTTGAAGCTGAGAGAAATTTTCAATACAAATTGGGATATTTCCAAAAATGTTGATATTAGAAAGGCAAAACCAATACAAGTTTTCAAGCTTTAGAATCTCCAGAGGAAAAGTGGTTTTTTTTTTTCAAAATGATTATCGCAATCTTTAAAAAAGTGAGTGTTGTTAGAATTTCCAATAATTTCTATGAAAAATTTACTAAAATATAGATTTCCAATCCTAGTAAACATTTCCTGATCCTCCACTTCCAATCATACTCTGTTATTTGATTCCATAGATAATTTAATTCTATTTAATGTTAAACAAATGACATTGCTTTAAATTCCAAGAATTAGCCACAAGTACTTACTGCTTAAACTTGTTCTTCTATTCATGTCTAGTGAAGAGAAAATATGCTAATAAAGTAATCAGAATGAATATTGTGCTGACAATTGAAAAGAACACGAGGTTTCAGTGTCTCTTCGATCTACCAAATGAACATGGTCGTAAAATTTTCAAAATCTAACTATATAAGCAACAATTTATAAAAGTGTGATATTGGATACATAAATACTATACAAATTTGGATGTTTTAGAATCTCCAGAGGAAAGGAGGTTGTTTCAAATTGATTATCACCAAGTCTTAAAGAAGTGAGTGTTGTTACATTTTCGAATGATTTTCATGGATATTACCCATAAGTCCCACTTAAAGTTAAATTCAAGTAATCTAACTTATACAAATATGAAAACTCAGGAACTGTACCATTGAATGATTTTCTACCTAAATCCAAGTACTTTAGTTTTCTACAATTTTACAAATCCTGGACGATATTTCCCTGAAAAATTTGGATTCGAGGGAGATTTTCTCAAGATATTGTAGATTACAAATTATATGTAAAGGAAGAATGTCGGTGAGATATTTGTTTGGGAGGTTAATTTGTGTAACATAATGTTTGGAATTGTAAAGAGCTCCATATATGGTGTAAGGTGAATCTGATGAGTTCCACGAAGTAAAAATATTTGAATGAGAACTATAAATTTATGATTTTATGTTCGAAAGAATTTGACGTTTATATGCGTGACAGAGTGTAAATAAGAAGAGTAAAATGATAGTGGTGGCAATATAATGTTTTTTAATGTGTTTCATGGGACTCATACATAAGGCCATGGAACTCATACAGCTTCAAGTGCGGAAGTATGAGTCAAGCTGTTTCACAACGGATTTATAGTTTCTTGGTGCTACGGATGAAGCCGTTTCATATGCGAAGTGGAGAGATAATAATCACATAATGTCTAAGAATGTAGTAAAAGATGGTGGATACATGGAATACAAGTGAGATTTTCTCAAGATATTGAAGACAATAAATTATATGAAAACGAAGAATTCCATTGAGATACCTGTTTGGGGTTGATATGTGTAACATAACATTTGGAACTGCGGAAAATTCCGTAGATGTTGCAGGTGAATTTGATGTGCTCCATTAAGTAAAACAATTGAATAAAAAAATTGATCTTGTGAACATGTTATTTTTGTGAATTGACATTGAACATGTTATTTACACCCTCCATTCTCTCATCCTTGAAATCTTGATTAATAAAATGACTAATAAAATTGAATCTCCAATGCTTAGTTCAAAATATCATGAACCAATTTCCACCCTTTTTGAATTCTCGCTTAGAAAAGACACCTTGATATCAAGTATGATTCAATATTACACTTTACTTGAATCAAACCATATCCCACCAATGGATAGACCTCGGAAATTCGTCACCTGAATTAAAATCTTGAATTAACAACCTGGATCTCGAACGACTTAGAACTTTGATTATGAACAAACCATTGCCTGACTAAAATTTAGTCGAGACCATTAATCCTCAATCAATACTGCACGCACACCTATCCTGAAAACCTCAACTGAATCCCATTTCCTTCCACCTTACCCTTGGATATCCGGAGTTCGAACAACAAGCAGAAACAACATATCTTTTGAAATTTTTGGAACAACAATTAGTGGTTGGATGTACGAATGAAGGCTATATACGGGTAGGACAAATTTGGGGTATGACACGCACGCGCGCGCATATGTATATTACACAATTATACTTATTTGAGTAAGGTATTATTTTAATTTTTCTTATTAAGTTTTAAACACGTTGGAAACTTTCTTTTGGAAAATGAACACGTAAACTAGAATTGGACCAGACAACCTATTGTTATAAAGCTTAAGATTTTGAAGCTGAGAGAAATTTTCAATACAAATTGGGATATTTCCAAAAATGTTGATATTAGAAAGGCAAAACCAATACAAATTTTCAAGCTTTAGAATCTCCAGAGGAAAAGTGGTTTTTTTCTTTCAAAATGATTATCGCAATTTTTAAAAAAGTGAGTGTTGTTAGAATTTCCAATAATTTCTATGAAAAATTTACTAAAATTTAGATTTCCAATCCTAGTAAACATTTCCTGATCCTCCACTTCCAATCATACTCTCTTATTTGATTCCATAGATAATTTAATTCTATTTAATGTTAAACAAATGACATTGCTTTAAATTCCAAGAATTAGCCACAAGTACTTACTGCTTAAACTTGTTCTTCTATTCATGTCTAGTGAAGAGAAAATATGCTAATAAAATAATTAAAATGAATATTGTGCTGACAATGGAGAAGAACACGAGGTTTCAGTGTCTCTTCGATCTACCAAATGAACATGGTCGTAAAATTTTCAAAATCTAACTATATAAGCAACGGTTTCTAAAAGTGTGATATTGGATTTATAAATACTATACAAATTTGGATGTTTTAGAATCTCCAGAGGAAAGAAGGTTGTTTCAAATTGATTATCACTAAGTCTTAAAGAAGTGAGTGTTGTTAGATTTTCGAATGATTTTCATGGATATTACCCATAAGTCCCACTTAAAGTTAAATTCAAGTAATCTAACTTATACAAATATGAAAACTCAGGAACTGTACCATTGAATGATTTTCTACCTAAATCCAAGTACTTTAGTTTTCTACAATTTTACAAATCCTGGACGATATTTCCCTGAAAAATTTGGATTCGAGGGAGATTTTCTCAAGATATTGTAGATTACAAATTATATGTAAAGGAAGAACGTCAGTGAGATATTTGTTTGGGGGATTGATTTGTGTAACATAATGTTTGGAATCGTAAAGATCTAAATAGAAGGTGTAAGGTGAATCTGATGAGTTCCACGAAGTAAAAATATTTGAATGAGAACTGTAAATTTATGATTTGAAGTTCGAAAGATTTTGAGGTTCATATTCGTGACAGAGCGTAAATAAGAAGAGTAAAATGATAGTGGTGGCAATATAATGTTTTTTAGTGTGTTTAATGGAACTCATACAAAAGGCCATGGAACTCATACAACTTCAAGTGCGGAAGTATGAGTGAAGCTGTTTCACAATGGATTTATAGTTTCTTGGTGCTACGGATGAAGTCGTTTCATATGCGAAGTGGAGAGATAATAATTACATAATGTCAAAGAATGTAGTAAAAGTTGGTGGATACATGGAATACAAGAGAGATTTTCTAAAGATATTGAAGACAATAAATTATATGAAAATGAAGAATTCCATTGAGATACTTGTTTGGGGTTGATATGTGTAACATAACATTTGGAACTGCGAAAAATTCCGTAGATGTTGCAGTTGAATTTGATGTGCTCCATAAAGTAAAACAATTGAATAAAAAAATTGATCTTGTGAACATGTTATTTTTGTGAATGGACTTTGAACATTTTATTTACACCCTCCATTCTCTCATCCTTGAAATCTTGATTAGTAAAATGACTAATAAAATTGAATCTCCAATGCTTAGTTCAAAATATCATGAACCAATTTCCACCCTTTTTGAATTCTCGCTTAGAAAAGACACCATGACATCAAGTATGAATGAATATTACACTTTACATGAATTAAACCATATCCCACCAATGGATAGACATTGGAAATTTTTCACCTGAATTGAAATCTTGAATTAACAACCTGGATCTCGAACGAATTAGAACTTTGATTATGAACAAACCATTGACTGACTAAAATTTAGTCGAGACCATTAATTCTCAACCAATACTGCACGCACACCTATCCTGAAAACCTCAACTGAATCCCATTTCCTTCCACCTTACCCTTGCGATATCCTGAGTTCGAACAACAAGCAGAAACAACATATCTTTTGAAATTTTTTGAACAACAATTAGTGGTTGGATGTACGGATGAAGGCTATATACGAGTAGGACAAATTTGGGGTATGAGACGCACGCGCACGAATATGTATATTACACACTTATACTTATTTGAGTAAGGTATTATTTTAATTTTTCTTATTAAGTTTTAAACATGTTGGAAGCTTTCTTTTGAAAAATGAACACGTAAACTAAAATTGGACCAGACAACCTATTGTTATAAAGCTTAAAATTTTGAAGCTGAGAGAAATTTTTAATACAAATTGGGATATTTCCAAAAATGTTGATATTAGAAAGGAAAAAACAATACAAGTTTTCAAGCTTTAGAATATCCAGAGGAAAAGTGGTTTTTTTTTTCTTTCAAAATGATTATCGCAATTTTTAAAAAAGTGAGTGTTGTTAGAATTTCCAATAATTTCTATGAAAAATTTACTAAAATTTAGATTTCCAATCCTAGTAAACATTTCCTGATCCTCCACTTCCAATCATACTCTCTTATTTGATTCCAAAGATAATTTAATTCTATTTAATGTTAAACAAATGACATTGCTTTAAATTCCAAGAATTAGCCACAAGTACTTACTGCTTAAACTTGTTCTTCTATTCATGTCTAGTGAAGAGAAAATATGCTAATAAAATAATTAAAATGAATATTGTGCTGACAATGGAGAAGAACACGAGGTTTCAGTGTCTCTTCGATCTACCAAATGAACATGGTCGTAAAATTTTCAAAATCTAACTATATAAGCAACGGTTTCTAAAAGTGTGATATTGGATTTATAAATACTATACAAATTTGGATGTTTTAGAATCTCCAGAGGAAAGAAGGTTGTTTCAAATTGATTATCACTAAGTCTTAAAGAAGTGAGTGTTGTTAGATTTTCGAATGATTTTCATGGATATTACCCATAAGTCCCACTTAAAGTTAAATTCAAGTAATCTAACTTATACAAATATGAAAACTCAGGAACTGTACCATTGAATGATTTTCTACCTAAATCCAAGTACTTTAGTTTTCTAAAATTTTACAAATCCTGGACGATATTTCCCTGAAAAATTTGGATTCGGGGGAAATTTTCTCAAGATATTGTAGACTACAAATTATATGTAAAGGAAGAACGTCAGTGAGATATTTGTTTGGGGGATTGATTTGTGTAACATAATGTTTGGAATCGTAAAGATCTAAATAGAAGGTGTAAGGTGAATCTGATGAGTTCCACGAAGTAAAAATATTTGAATGAGAACTGTAAATTTATGATTTGAAGTTCGAAAGATTTTGAGGTTCATATTCGTGACAGAGCGTAAATAAGAAGAGTAAAATGATAGTGGTGGCAATATAATGTTTTTTAGTGTGTTTAATGGAACTCATACAAAAGGCCATGGAACTCATACAACTTCAAGTGCGGAAGTATGAGTGAAGCTGTTTCACAATGGATTTATAGTTTCTTGGTGCTACGGATGAAGTCGTTTCATATGCGAAGTGGAGAGATAATAATTACATAATGTCAAAGAATGTAGTAAAAGTTGGTGGATACATGGAATACAAGAGAGATTTTCTAAAGATATTGAAGACAATAAATTATATGAAAATGAAGAATTCCATTGAGATACTTGTTTGGGGTTGATATGTGTAACATAACATTTGGAACTGCGAAAAATTCCGTAGATGTTGCAGTTGAATTTGATGTGCTCCATAAAGTAAAACAATTGAATAAAAAAATTGATCTTGTGAACATGTTATTTTTGTGAATGGACTTTGAACATTTTATTTACACCCTCCATTCTCTCATCCTTGAAATCTTGATTAGTAAAATGACTAATAAAATTGAATCTCCAATGCTTAGTTCAAAATATCATGAACCAATTTCCACCCTTTTTGAATTCTCGCTTAGAAAAGACACCATGACATCAAGTATGAATGAATATTACACTTTACATGAATTAAACCATATCCCACCAATGGATAGACATTGGAAATTTTTCACCTGAATTGAAATCTTGAATTAACAACCTGGATCTCGAACGAATTAGAACTTTGATTATGAACAAACCATTGACTGACTAAAATTTAGTCGAGACCATTAATTCTCAACCAATACTGCACGCACACCTATCCTGAAAACCTCAACTGAATCCCATTTCCTTCCACCTTACCCTTGCGATATCCTGAGTTCGAACAACAAGCAGAAACAACATATCTTTTGAAATTTTTTGAACAACAATTAGTGGTTGGATGTACGGATGAAGGCTATATACGAGTAGGACAAATTTGGGGTATGAGACGCACACGCACGAATATGTATATTACACACTTATACTTATTTGAGTAAGGTATTATTTTAATTTTTCTTATTAAGTTTTAAACATGTTGGAAGCTTTCTTTTGAAAAATGAACACGTAAACTAAAATTGGACCAGACAACCTATTGTTATAAAGCTTAAAATTTTGAAGCTGAGAGAAATTTTTAATACAAATTGGGATATTTCCAAAAATGTTGATATTAGAAAGGAAAAAACAATACAAGTTTTCAAGCTTTAGAATATCCAGAGGAAAAGTGGTTTTTTTTTTCTTTCAAAATGATTATCGCAATTTTTAAAAAAGTGAGTGTTGTTAGAATTTCCAATAATTTCTATGAAAAATTTACTAAAATTTAGATTTCCAATCCTAGTAAACATTTCCTGATCCTCCACTTCCAATCATACTCTCTTATTTGATTCCAAAGATAATTTAATTCTATTTAATATTAAACAAATGACATTGCTTTAAATTCCAAGAATTAGCCACAAGTACTTACTGCTTAAACTTGTTCTTCTATTCATGTCTAGTGAAGAGAAAATATGCTAATAAAATAATTAAAATGAATATTGTGCTGACAATGGAGAAGAACACGAGGTTTCAGTGTCTCTTCGATCTACCAAATGAACATGGTCGTAAAATTTTCAAAATCTAACTATATAAGCAACGGTTTCTAAAAGTGTGATATTGGATTTATAAATACTATACAAATTTGGATGTTTTAGAATCTCCAGAGGAAAGAAGGTTGTTTCAAATTGATTATCACTAAGTCTTAAAGAAGTGAGTGTTATTAGATTTTCGAATGATTTTCATGGATATTACCCATAAGTCCCACTTAAAGTTAAATTCAAGTAATCTAACTTATACAAATATGAAAACTCAGGAACTGTACCATTGAATGATTTTCTACCTAAATCCAAGTACTTTAGTTTTCTAAAATTTTACAAATCCTGGACGATATTTCCCTGAAAAATTTGGATTCAAGGGAGATTTTCTCAAGATATTGTAAACTACAAATTATATGTAAAGGAAGAATGTCAGTGAGATATTTGTTTGGGGGATTGATTTGTGTAACATAATGTTTGGAATTGTAAAGAGCTAAATAGAAGGTGTAAGGTGAATCTGATGAGTTCCACGAAGTAAAAATATTTGAATGAGAACTGTAAATTTATGATTTGAAGTTCGAAAGAATTTGAGGTTCATATGCGTGACAGAGGGTATATAAGAAGAGTAAAATGATAGTGGTGGCAATATAATATTTTTTAGTGTGTTTAATGGGACTCATACAAAAGGCCATGGAACTCATACAACTTCAAGTGCGGAAGTATGAGTGAAGCTGTTTCACAATGGATTTATAGTTTCTTGGTGCTACGGATGAAGTCGTTTCATATGCGATGTGGAGAGATAATAATTACATAATGTCAAAGAATGTAGTAAAAGCTGGTGGATACATGGAATACAAGAGAGATTTTCTCAAGATATTGAAGACAATAACTGCGAAAAATTCCGTAGATGTTGCAGGTGAATTTGATGTGCTCCATAAAGTAAAACAATTGAATAAAAAAATTGATCTTGTGAACATGTTATTTTTGTGAATGGACTTTGAACATGTTATTTACACCCTCCATTCTCTCATCCTTGAAATCTTGATTAATAAAATGACTAATAAAATTGAATCTCCAATGCTTAGTTCAAAATATCATGAACCAATTTCCACCCTTTTTGAATTCTCGCTTAGAAAAGACACCTTGACATCAAGTATGAATCAATATTACACTTTACTTGAATTAAACCATATCCCACCAATGGATAGGCCTCGGAAATTTTTCACCTGAATTAAAATCTTGAATTAACAACCTGGATCTCGAACGACTTAGAATTTGATTATGAACAAACCATTGCCTGACTAAAATTTAGTCGAGACCATTAATCCTCAATCAATACTGCACGCACACCTATCCTGAAAACCTCAACTGAATCCCATTTCCTTCCACCTTACCCTTGCGATATCCTAAGTTCGAACAGCAAGCAGAAACAACATATCTTTTGAAATTTTTCAAACAACAATTAGTGGTTGGATGTACGGATGAAGGCTATATACGGGCAGGACAAATTTGGGGTATGACATGCACGCGCGCGCATATGTATATTACACACTTATACTTATTTGAGTAAGGTATTATTTTAATTTTTCTTATTAAGTTTTAAACACGTTGGAAACTTTCTTTTGGAAAATGAACACGTAAACTAGAATTGGACCAGACAACCTATTGTTATAAAGCTTAAGATTTTGAAGCTGAGAGAAATTTTCAATACAAATTGGGATATTTCCAAAAATGTTGATATTAGAAAGGCAAAACCAATACAAGTTTTCAAGCTTTAGAATCTCCAGAGGAAAAGTGGTTTTTTTTCTTTCAAAATGATTATCGCAATTTTTAAAAAAGTGAGTGTTGTTAGAATTTCCAATAATTTCTATGAAAAATTTACTAAAATTTAGATTTCCAATCCTAGTAAACATTTCCTGATCCTCCACTTCCAATCATACTCTGTTATTTGATTCCATAGATAATTTAATTCTATTTAATGTTAAACAAATGACATTGCTTTAAATTCCAAGAATTAGCCACAAGTACTTACTGCTTAAACTTGTTCTTCTATTCATGTCTAGTGAAGAGAAAATATGCTAATAAAGTAATCAAAATGAATATTGTGCTTACAATGGAAAAGAACACAAGGTTTCAGTGTCTCTTCGATCTACCAAATGAACATGGTCGTAAAATTTTCAAAATCTAACTATATAAGCAACAATTTCTAAAAGTGTGATATTGGATACATAAATACTATACAAATTTGGATGTTTTAGAATCTCCAGAGGAAAGGAGGTTGTTTCAAATTGATTATCACCAAGTCTTAAAGAAGTGAGTGTTGTTACATTTTCGAATGATTTTCATGGATATTACCCATAAGTCCCACTTAAAGTTAAATTCAAGTAATCTAACTTATACAAATATGAAAACCCAGGAACTGTACCATTGAATGATTTTCTACTTGTAATACCCCAAATTTTACCCTTATATTTTAGTCAGTCATTTAGCATCTCATATATGCATTTGCTAACCACTAACAAGTCCTGAAGGTGTTTGTTTTGCAGGAAATACCCCAGGGGCGTTTTGGTCATTTTGAAGCATAATCCGTAATTTTGGGACCTAATGGGGTTTTACTCCTGAGGCGTTTATTTACGTGGGTTTGATATCAATTTGGTTTGGAAAATCTGATCTGTAGGACAGGGTTTAACAAAAAATCATTTCTTCTATCTTCCAATTCATCTTTAGAGGGACAACAGTGAAGACTTCTACTGATTGATGGAGTTTATTCGTGTTGAAGTTATTAAGATTTGGATCGAATTAATTCAAGGATATTTGTCTGATAAGATTTAATCGAATGTTGAGATGTTGGCAAATTAAATCATGAAAAGGAAATAGGAAAATGATTTTAATAAATATGTGAAGCTCATTCATAATATTTTATTATTATTCGTAAAGAGCATTTGGATAGAAATTTGAATAATATTTCATCATGATTTATAAGAGGGAAATAATTTGGATAAAAAATGTATTATTGAATTATTTCATAATATTTTTTATTACAAGTTACAGAGAAATAAAGATGGCATATCCTAAATCCTAAGTCCTAGAACTTCTAAGTGTCTTCGTAATGTCCTTGAGCTTCTCCGCAGAATCTCCAATTCACCTGCACATCAAAACAGAACAAACAGTATAGAAAAAATGTTAGGAGTTGTTTTTGACACTCTCAGAACAATGTCATCATCGAGTGCCGGGAGTGGCACAACCGAAGCTGCGTCCTACCCCCGTTACCGATCCGCGCCGTTGGCGTCAGATCAGGTAACACCTGTTCTTATCGTTACGGGACATCCGAGAGATAGAAGTAATAAAAGAAGCGGGACTGATTCGTTTTGCCGCAATTGGATTTCCAAACTGATACGAGAATAAGGCAACATAGGCAAGTTGGACTCAGACCCGGATGCCGGCAGGTCTGAGTCGCTTTGGTTCCGAAATTTCCAACACCTGAAAAGCCACAAGCATCATCAGTACAACAGAACTCAAAGCATAAACAAGCTGCATAAACAAAACTAGGCAAAAAGGAGCTCGCGCCAGTACAAGTGTGAAGAGGCACAAAGAAACAAATCTGTTACAAAGGTTCAGAATGAAGGCATAGTTCAAAACAGAACGAAAGCCAAGTTCAAAACAGAACAAGAGAAATGAAACCAAACTATGGCATCAAACTGCATCAATTCTGAACAGGACAGAAAATACAAACCATCAAACAATGCATCAAAATGCAAGTTCATGCGCAAGAGCCAGAAGAAAACATCCTACAAATCTGCCATAACAGAAGGTCTTCAACAGGATCCAAAAAGCACAACAGCATCAAACATGGTTTAGCAGCGAGACTATCCCGAAGCAATCACATCAGTTCAGAATGCAAACAGCCAAATCACAGCATAAAATCATACCAGAAAAAGCAATCAACGATGGCAAGTCATCATGACAAACCAACAACCAGATGCCATTCTGCTCACAACACGAGCAATAAACATGAGATCATAGCGTCTTCTTCGAAGGGCTCAGTCAGAGTATCATTGCCCTAAGAATCAAGAAACAGAAAGTTTAAACGTCGCAGTTGGGTACAAGCAGCAGACCTGAGGATTAAAAGTTGAAACAAGTTAGGTTATCACAAGACAAAACTCGTGTCCAAGCATATCAGTTCAGAAATAAAACAGGTCACAAAACCATATCAGTTCACAAGCCCGGAAACCCTGTTCAAAAGAACACATCACTGTCAAATGCAACCAAGCATCGAAATCAACCAATCTCGAAGGCAACCGAGGCCTCATCAAAGAGGTTCCCTCATCAGGCTCAGACAATATTGTCATCACCGCCATATACCTTTCCCGGCAATTCTGACTCGACAAAAGCCGTGGTATCAGTCCTCTCTGAAAGAAGAAGAGGAAAAGAATCTGAGCTGCATCCAAAATCAAACAAATCGAAAACGAGTCAGTTCAGATGAAGTCAAACAAATCAGTTCGAGGTCAAAAAACAAATCAGTCAAACAAATCAGTTCAAGATCAGTTCAGATATCAAACAGTCCGAGCGAAGCCATAGGGAATCCTGAAAAAGGAAGGTTCAAATCATGAGATCAAACATATCAGAAAAATGAAATCCAATCTCACCAAAATCCCAATCAAATTCTAAAAGAGGGAACAGGGTTCAATCAGTATCTGAAAAACCAAACAAAATCAAATCAAACAAAATCATTCGAAATCAAATCTCAGAGTAACGTAAACCCAACACGGATTAAAGGCCCAAAAGAAAATAGAAGTTATAAAAAGGGTTGATTTCACCTCATAAAACGGGGAGGACGAAATCGTGAAAGCCCTAACGAACAAACCCTAGGCGTCGTGAACGAACAGCCGCGAACTCAGACGAAGATTGATCGTCATCATCGTTCATCACCAACCACCAATATCGTCTGCTAACGGATAGCCGCGAGAGAGAGGAACCGCGATCACAAACCCTAACGGAGATCGCAAGCGAACGCTAACGAAGGGAGATCGCGAGCGAACCATAGACGGCGACAACGAACAATCAATATCATCCGCGAATCACACCGAACTGAGAAGATCGCCATCGCCGTTCGTAGCGCCGGCGGGCAATCAACTCTCAGCCTCAACTTTACATCATCGGCTAAAGACAAATGTAAACCCTCACGCGTTAACTCACATGTTCATTATTTTTCATGTTTTTTGTAGAAGAAGACGCAAAACATAGCGATCGCGAGAGAAAGAAGAGGAAGATGAAGAACAGCGGCGCCGCGAGAAGAAGTCTGGGTTTGGAAACCCTAAAAAACATTTCATCTTATGACTAACAACTGGGTTGGGTCCGGGTGTGGTTACCGGCCCAACCCCCCCTTTATTTATTTTATTTTGTTTTGTTTCTTTAAAATTTGTTTTATGTTTTTTAAAACTGTTTTTAACATTTTATATTTATAATTCAGAAAAACTGTTTTTTAAAAATAAATAAAAAAACATTTTTATGTAAATATTAAGGATAAATAAAAAACTATTTTTAAAATAAAATAAGAAAAGCTTTTCTTAAAAATATTAAAAATAAAACCTTTTTAAAAGAGTAAAATATTTTTAAATTAAATCTTTTTTTTGCAAGCTAATATTAAATTTTTTTAAATAAAACAATAATAAAATCTCAAATTTGCATCTTTCTCTTCATTGTCTCGTAACTCATTTGATTGCCGCCTAACTCTGCCCACTAATGTCGTTTGTTCATTTTGCAGCTCATTACATTTACCATTACTTATTCCATTACTATATTGTAACTGCTTCTCATATGTAACCCCGCGAATCTAATAATCGCGCTTTAAATTTCTGCTCTTAAATTTCTGCTTGCATGACTTTAACTTCTGTTTTTATTCCCTGTTTACAGTTCATTTATCTCACACCTTCATCAATATTTCTGTCACATTGCACACACTGCCGAAGGAATTAGGTCTAGCTTTTGACCGCCGTGTCAATAGTCCTCAACTTCAAACTATTACACCCTTACAAACCCTAATTTTCACAAATGCCTCGCCGCAGGCAAAATTACAATTTTACCCCTAGCATTAGGTCAAAGAGCCGTCGCGCTCATTTTAGGGTTTCCCGCCGCGGAATCCCTAACCTAACCCTAATTCACTTAACAAATTCAACATAGAAATAGGAGTTTCAAAGACTCCACGTAAGCATGTCCTTAAGATGTGTTTACTTCCCCATTGAAACCTTGGCCACAGTCAAGACGTTTCTAACCTCCCTTTTGAGGGGAACTACGATTACTCTGATTCCACTCCCGTAAGGATACGTAGGCACAAGATGCGATGTCTTGCCGAGTAAACTTAGAATTAACCCCTTAGGTCTCTTTTCTCACTTTTAATCCTTTGTACATATACCTTAAGCAAATAAATAAAGCAAATAGTAAACATCTGAACAAAAGGTTCCTGTAGAGTACTACAGAAGTTTAGGGTGCTAATACCTTCCCTAAATTTAACCAACCCCCGAACCCTAGATCTTTCCCCGCATTGTGTTTACGATGCAAAAATAGGTTTTCCCTTTTTGACCTTTTCCTTCGGATAAATCAAAGAGCGGTTGTGAATTGAATTGCGATTCAAACTCATTAATAGTTTGTGATCCTATTTCCACCGCAACAGAAAATGGCGACTTCACTGGGGATTCCTAAACTTTTGAGGGTTATGCCTAACTTGTTCATATTTATTACTATCTGTGTTATTATTCATTTGCATGTATATATTTGTGCTTTGATTGGGGGAATGTTCCTTGTGTTGTGAGATAAGTCCTACGCCCGGACTAGTGACATTATTATAGGATGGGGATATATTCGATGAGGCTTATAGGGAGTGAATCCCGACCAAGCTGATTCGAGAATCACCGCTCAGTTGAGACCTTTTCGAAAATGGTTCGGTTGAACGAGTAATCGTGAAAACTTTTTCCATGGTCGATTGGAGTCTGTGATATTGAGGACCGTAGTACCTTAACACCACCTTGGCCTTATTTAGGACGTAGTGCGGGAACTATGTGGGAGTAGTCCTACAACGGTTGCTACGCGATACTACACTCAGAAGAGGTTCTCTTGAGAATATTATTAACCCCCGAGTCAATCGGAAGGTCGATAATATCCGAAGGATGGGCTGATGACTTTGGGCACTTTTTAGAACCTTGTTCGGCAGGTACAACTAACCTATAGTACACTCCTTTTGGGGATGGGTAGACCTTAACTCCGCTCACGTTCCTTTAACCTAGGACTTTATGTGTTTTCATGCATTGCATTCATAAAGCATCATATTACATTAAGACTTCATGGAATTCAAACTCTATTTATGAACATTGCAGGATACCATGGATCACTCTAGGAGGCATACTTTGAAATTTACTTTTAAGGGTTTTAATTTGGAAGTCCTAGAGAAGCTAAGAGATTTGGTTCAAGATCAAGAAAAGTTCCCAAATAGATATGGAAGGCTATTGTCTTTGTTGAAGGTTCAAGTAAACGAAGGACTTCTTGCGACTTTGCTACAGTTTTATGATCCAAATTATCACTGCTTCACCTTTCCAGATTATCAGCTTTTACCTACCTTAGAAGAGTACTCTCAGTTGGTGGGATTACCTATCTTGGATAAGTCTCCATTCCCTTTCTTGGAGGAAGACCCTAAAGAACGAGATATTGCTAAAGCCGTTTGTCTAAAGATATCCGATGTCAAAAACAACATGATCACCAAAGGGGGGATCTCCGCTTTTCTCAGGGACTTCCTAATTAAGAAGGCCCAATTTTATGCCGATCATAAAGACATGTTTTCCTTTGAGACAATATTTGCTTTGCTTATTTATGGGTTGCTGCTTTTTCCTAGTTTTGAGGGGTTTGTGGACCTTAATGCAATCAAGACCTTCATGAGGAGAAATCCAATTCCAACGCTATTGGGTAATACTTATCATTCAATACATCTTCGAAACTTTCATGGTGGAGGAATGATTACATGTTGTGTGCCATTACTATACAAGTGGTTTATTTCTCACTTACCCAAGTCTGGTCCGTTCTGGAGACCTAATCAAGAACGTTGGTCGCAAAAAGTTATGGCTTTGACTCACTCTGATATTGATTGGTATAATCGCATGTATGATGGGATATCGATCATTGATAGTTGTGGAAAATTCAACAATGTGCCTTTGCTCAGTTTCAATGGAGGAATTAGCTACAATCCAGTCCTAGCTCGCCGACAGTTGGGATACCCCTTGAAGGAACCACCTAAAGGTATTCATATGGAGAAAATCTTTTTCGAAGACGACAAAAAGCTTCAAGATCAGATTCTATCCTCTTGGAATCATCTGCATAAGAAGGACAAAGAAAGTTTGGGAAGACCTAATTGTGTGTCCATGGAACCATACCTTCAATGGGTCCGAGGAAGAGCTATTGAGTTGAAGATGCCTTACTCTCGCCAAGATCCTTTACCTCAAAGAGAAGAACCTGTCTAGTATTTCATGACTGAAGCTGAGACTTTGAAGATCACTTTGAAGAGATCACAACGCGAAACAGAATCATGGAAGAACAAATACCATGTGATGGTCAGCGAGTACGAAGAACTTCAAAAGCAGATTCAGTCGAAGAATGATGAGATACAATCCTACAAGAAGAGAAGGCTCTACGAATATTTATTTTCCTTCGACTCTCCGTCTGCTCACTGAAGTTGTGGAAGATGCTTCTCTAGGACTTTCTAGGCTTTTATTTAGCTATTTTGGTTGCAAGAATATTATTTGTAATTTGTCTTCAATGAATTAAAAGTTTCCTTGGTATTCCTCAATATTCGTAAATATTTGAATTCCATGAAATCTTCATTTGCATTCACATTTTAGCATCATACTTTTGCATTGCATGTGTCTCCCGGTTTCTCATACTCGGTTCTCTCACCTTCCAGTTTTGTCATCCTAAGTTCTCTGCATCAATACGACCCTTCAAAAGGATGGAAGATCAAAACCAAGAGATCAACCGTGTCATCCATGAACTCGAAGATCTTCGAGGAAGTGTAGGGCAGATTTTGGAGATGCTACAAGCTCTTAGTGTGAAGGTGGATGCTCAGTCTACTGTTGTTTCTGAGACTACTAATACCGTTATGGAACCGCAACCAGTTGTTACTGTCGAGAATGTACCTCCTCACGGTCTTCAATCCGGTTTGGTGCCTCCTAGTGCTCAACCAGTTCAACGAGCTACCCCTCCAAAGTGCAAAACTCCTAACTCCGACCATGGTAAAGGACCTGCACGTTCGAGGAACCGCAAAACAGCTACTCCTCCACCTTGGCAACATCAGCAGAGTTATGTTCAAGGCTATCCGTCTCCATATGTTCAACGACCCTATGTAGTTACTGTTGCACCTCCTTTCGATCAGCAGTTTCCTACATACCAGCCTGTGCAGTCAGCTCCGGTATATCAAGCACCAGTTTATCAGCAACCTTCCGGTTATCCGCCTATGCGAGTTCCTGTCGACAGTCAACGAGTGCCCAACGCTCCTGTTCAACAATCACAGAATCAGGTTCCTTATCCCCGTAAGAGGCAGTATAAGCCTTGTCCTCCAATTCCGATAACTTTCACTGAGTTATACCCCCACTTGGTACAACAGGGTCTGATTACCACCCGTGCTTTGGGTCCTCCGCCTAATCCGTTACCTGCAGGTTACAACGCTGCCGCTCATTGTTTATTTCATGAGGGTGCGCCCGACCATGATCTAGAGAATTGCTACGCTCTTAAGAATCTTGTCAGAAATTTGCTAGAAACGAAGAAATTGTCTTTTAGCGATGCTCAACCGAAGATTGAGACTCCTCTCGGGGTTCCTCACTTGTCGAGTTCGAATTCTGCAAAGCATGCTACTCCTGTGGCAAATCAGTCGAATCCAGTAATTATTCAAAGGCCTAGCTCGCTTCATTTCAGTAACCCTCAAGATGATATGACCGGGATCAACAAAGAATTTGGGAAAGTTATTTTGAAGCAACAACTGAAAACTGTTGAAGATGTGACCAGCATAACTGAGGCAAGTCATGACGACTCACAGTGATCATAAACCAGACGTCCTTTCCATTGAGGCTCCGCCGAAGGAAACTGTTACTCTTGAATGCAAGATCTCATAAACATTTAGAAGGATTTTTCCGACAGTTCATTTGTTTACACGTATTTCTCTTTGATTAAGCATATTTAGCATGTACGAACTTGTTTATCTTTGATTAATTAATGCAACGCATATGTTTGTCTTGAATAAACCCATTCGTTTCACTCACTCAAAAAAACGTTTTCATAAATTATAATGCCAACTTTACCCGATCTCTTGTTCTGACGGAGAATTGGGAGGAGGATGACGAACCCAAAACGTCAGATTTCTTGTCGTATGCTTTCAATTAAAACCTGCTGATGATGTAAGGCATTGTTTCAAATCCCAAACACTGGAGATATAAGGATGTTAATCCCTAGTCAACCTCTTTGAGCCTTGAAGTAGGAGTTTTTTTTTAAGAACCCTCATCTTAACCTGGGGCAGGGTAGGTTTCAGTTAAACCGATCGAGCACTTAGACTCTAAAAAGGGGAAGAGCAAACCTTCGAGAATTTATCCTTAGCATCTTAAGAAGTCCAATACAATGACTATCCCTCAGTTACCTAAGGAGTGGGGCAGTCACGAGCCTTCCAAAAGATTTACACGACTTGTGCATAAAAGAATATTAAAAAAAAAATAAGAGCCCGCTAAGTCAAAACCTACGAAGGAGACTTAGGCAAAACTGGGGCATCCCGCTGGACTCCAAAGTCAGATCAAAAGACGTTGTCCAGGCAAAAGTTAGGGAATAAGAGCAACCAACCAGTAGTTTTTAGGATCCCTATAAAGAACAAGGTCATGTGATCGAATTGCCATTAGAAATAGGTGAGTGACTGCCATGTCCAAAGCCTTGATAAGTTCTCGACCATAGCAAATCCGCTTGAGATATGAGCGTTCGTATCTGGTTAACTGACATAGGATTGGAGAACATCACGAAGAAGGGGTGGGTACAAATATAACTTTGAGCCTTTATCCTTTTGTTCCTTAAACCGTGAACCGAGCCACGATACAACCTTTAAAAGACCTAATTGAAGTAGGACTTCGGTTGAAAGCATACTCGACAAGACCACGTTTCCTGACTCCTACGAGCTATGCTCAGAAAAAATTCATGTTGGCATTATAATTAAAACTTATATCCCGATTAGTGATTTCGGTCACAAGTTATTGCGATATCTTTTTCAAAACAAAAATTCAAGACAAATATATGTGTACATTGACAAGCTCAGGATAGGCATTTCAGGCATGACAACTTTGCTTGATATCTTAGAGATTTACATATGGACATAACCCGTGGAACTTGAAGATCCTGCTAAAACAGGGGCAGGCAATTTCCCAGTTCACTTACCAACGCGAGTCTGACGCTCTTAAGGAGCTATTTCTCAAATATTTCGTCGTAACATGCTTAATTTGTGCGAGACCTGACGAATCTCTCCAAGAGTTTGAGAACAATGGGGCATCTGGACTCCATGTTTCTCTATAAAATCCTCTTGAGATGACCATACCTCACAACACAAGCATCCTGGGGCACCGTGTTTTTTTTAAAGGAAGCAAATGGCGACTACTATAAGGTCTTTCAAGATCAAAACCATGTGGTTTCACAACCTTTCTTCATGCACCCGATGGATTTTACTCACGGCGGCCTTCGTTCCCCAGTAAATCTCAGTGTTGCAACAGGCTCCCAAGCTATTGCCTCATCACAGTCCCCAGCGAGACTATAAGCTGACAACCTTTTCTTGGGTAACTCAAAAGTATCCTTCAGGTTTTCCTCTCCCCATGAGAAGACGTGATACTGTGCACCCAAGCAATTTACCTTCTCCCCAGAGAATTCACAACTTTAAAACCAGATTTGGTTCTACCATTGATCTTTCTTACCCATGATTGACGTATTGGTTGCAGAGAACGCATGGTATTTCCGTCGAGATGGTTTTTTCATCTCTCGTCCCGTCTCTAGTCTGTTTCGTCAGTATACGCAAGGGCATAAGCATCACATGCCTATTTCATTACATACGCATTACATATCCATTACATACTCATTACATACTCATTTCATAACATCCTGCATATTTACATACATAGACATCAACATACATTCATAGTAACATATTCATTAACATACGCGTTAGCATGCACAAGTTCATTGTGTCTCTATCATTGGTCGTTACCGCCGAGTAACTGGGTTCGTCCATTCTCTCCAAATAGATTGTCAGCCCTAAGCATAAAATATTTACTTGTTCCAGTTTCCCTACGGAGCTCGATCCTCGTGGATGACGGTTACTTCAGCTATCTTTCCTCGCCAGGATAAGATATCTACCCTTCGAGTTCATTCCCTCGATGGAGTCTTGATTACCAGTTTTCTTTCTAGCTCGATCCTAGATTGAATCTCAGTCTTGTCGGTCGTCGAGCCCAACCGGACGTGCATTTATTTTGCACCATCTAAAGATTTTCACCATACCATGGCAGATACGCGACTATTTTCGCCCGAGAGGCTTATCACTGTACCCGGATGTGCATTTATTTTGCACTATCTTTCAACCACAATCCTTCACAGATACACGCCAGTTCATGCCTGGAAAACCTATCAGTACAACACTTTACAGTCCTACATGTTACAACATCAATATATGACATTTCTCACATAAAAAGCCGATCCTATCTTCGTTATGACTCGCAGCAAATGGCCATCTCCATGGAGCAGTTGGGCTTCCATTTTCCCTGTCGTCTTGAAGTATAGAGAGATTTTGAACCAAATCGTATTCAGGAGAGCACGATCCTGAAGTACGGGGAGGTTTGAGCGGAATCATATTCAGGAGAGCACGATTCTGAAATATAAAGAAGTTCATTTATCCTTTAGTAAAAGAAGAAACCAAATCGTATTCAGGAGAGCACGATCTTGATATACGGGGAGGTTTGAGCCGAATCATATTTAGGAGAGCACGATTCTGAAGTATGAGGAAGTTCAGTTAGCCCTTTTCATATTCAGGAGAGCACGATTCTGAAGTATGAAGAATTTCATTTACAAGAAAGAACCGAATCATATTCAGGAGAGCACGATTCTGAAGTATGAGGAAGTTCAATTAGCCCTTTTCATATTCAGGAGAGCACGATTCTGAAGTATGAAGAAATTTCAAGAGCCGAATCATATTCAGGAGAGCACGATTCTGAGTTATGAGGAAGTTCAATTAGCCCTTTTCGTATTCAGGAGAGCACGATTCTGAAGTATGAAGAATTTCATTTACCCGAAAAAGCCGAATCATATTCAGGAGAGCACGATTCTGAAGTATGAGGAAGTTCAGTTTACCCTTTTCATGTTCAGGAGAGCACGATCTTGAAACATGAAGAAGTTTATTTATCCTTCAGTAAGAATCAGAATCGTATTCCAGGCGCCGACCTTAAATGCGAGAAGATTTATTTATCAGATAAGCAGCAACCTCTTTATTTGAGTGCTTATCCATTTTGGCACATAAGTCCCTTCCAACGATAAGTGACAGTTCTCCCGCGAGAAGCTTATCAGGGCATTTCCCATCAAAGCCCATTTATTTTGGCATACAACCGGTCTTTACCCTGTATATTTGTTACGGAGTTCCGAAAAGTCCGTTTGATCCTGTCACGAGGGATAGTTTACAGAAGCTTGGATGTTATTCTTTGCTCAATGCTCCAGCATTCTGTAATCGATCTTGCAATCGTACGTGATCCAGTTTTATTTTTAAATTCCCCAGTGGAGGCCGTCTCACAGGTGTCATCTCCATTTGAGAATCTCGTTCCCAAAATGACAATTGGTCGTGTTCGCACCAGTTGACCATCATTTTAGAATCCCCCAGTGTTGTACTGTGTCTCAGCGCGTCGTTTTTGTTGCACCCCAAAATTTGACCAACATTTATTCATTCATGGAGTATTTGAAAGTTGATACCTTCATCAGAAAGTTCAAGAGATCCTCAGAGGAATTGGTTGAAACCAGGGTTGTGTGCCTCCTAACTTGAGAGTTGTGGGTGCTCCTCAGATGATTCTGAGACTTTGAGAATGAACTTGATGTTTTGAGAAAGCTTATGAGATGCCTTGATAGCCTTCATGAAGCCCAGAGAAGTCATTGTGCAAGAATTCAGGAGATTCAACCATGAATGGTAGAATTAGGGTTTTGACTGGGTCAACCCTAGATCAGCTGAAGATTTGGAGAAGGTTGAGACCTAATCCAAGGGCCATGAGATCATGGAATGATGCATAGAGATGTTATAAAGATGATTCCTAGACCAACTCATCATGATTGAAGGGTTTGAGAAGTTTTGAGTTAGGGTTTCTGAGGATTGTCAGTAGAAAAACCCTAATTTGATCCCTATTTTCCAGGCAGTTTTAGCCCTAGATGTGATTGATATCTCATCTTCCCCACAACATGAATGTTGTAGAGCTTGTTCCAAGCTTTAATTTGAGTGGTGGAAGTCCTTGATAGGAGTTACAGAGCTCAAGTTATGGTTTTGACAAATTACAGGTCAGTTGATGTGTGTGAATCTGGGTCCTTGAAAGTCACCCAACTTGCAGACAACTTTTGCCCTAGTAGGATGATTCCTATGGTTTCTTGGTCAACATGAATGTTGAAGAGGATCTTCTTAGCTTTAATTTGAGTGGTAGAAGTCCTTGATTGGATTTGTGGAACTCAACTTATGGTTTGAACAAGGCAGGGGTATTTTGGTCATTTGTCAGTTATAGGTCATTTTATCCAATGCCTAAAACTCCTATTTCCAAGCCTCAAATGGAAAAACTCAAAACATGAAAGTTGCTCAAAATGTGATTTTAAGTCTAGAAAGAAGGTCACAAATTGTTGGAAAAGCTCATAGCACAAGATTCCATGATTGGTCAAAAATGAACTAAAAATGACTTATAACTTTGAAAAGTTGAAATTGAAAAGTGATTTGGGAGATCTACAAATCCAAAATAGGTCATCCAATATATCATTTTGATTGGAAAAAACATTTTGAGAAGATTGGTTTAAGTAG
The DNA here is from genome assembly GCA_963859935.3 of Lathyrus sativus. Taxonomy (NCBI): domain Eukaryota; kingdom Viridiplantae; phylum Streptophyta; class Magnoliopsida; order Fabales; family Fabaceae; genus Lathyrus; species Lathyrus sativus. Next base: position 25,211,164 of record OZ012735.1, read on the forward strand.
AATTTTCATTTGAGGCTTAAAAAATGTGGTTCCTTTGGAAATTTGTTACTTGAAAAAGAAGGTAGCATTGAAAAACCCTACACAAGCTAAAAATGGACTTGTTTTTCACTCATCCTCATTCAATAACTCACATAAGGACATTTTGAGACCAAATTGAAGGCTTAAAGCATGGGAGATGAGATAACCAACTTCTCATTCAAAGAGAAATTCATGAACTTTCCACACCATTCTAGATGAATCTAGAGACTTCCAACAATTGTTATTTAAAGAATGCATCAAGGAGAGTCTAGGGTTGGTGAAACTTGAGCCAAGTCAGAGGAGAGAGAGAGATACATAGCCATTGGAGAGATTTCTTCAAGTTGAAGCAAGTTGAGATATCTTGCACTACCAGCCATCTCCTTCATCACCATTGCAAACAGAATACTGAGAATCATTCAAGGACCATCTGCAAGCAATTCCAAGGCTGGGAACCACCTCTACACCACTGCACCATAACCCTTTGACAGGTTTCTTCTTCACTCTATATCTCCTAAATTATTGAGTTTTAGTTAGTTTCATAGGCATAGACATGATGTACTAGGCTAGATGATTCTTCCCCATGAGTTACAGCCTGTTCCATGAGGTTCCATGGCAGGTGTTTGATTCTTTAAGTTTCAAGAACTATCTGTTTAGGAGGTTTTAGGTACCAAGAAATAGGTTAAAACCATCAGGATAACATCAAGAGCATGATTGCATCATTATAATGAAGTTTGATAAGGATTGATATCAGTTGGAAACTTTGAACCATGGTGGTACCAGGATGTTGAGGCATTCTGTTAGGGCAATCTAGGACGAGTTATGAGAAGCTTTACGTAGGGTTGTGTTCCCCTTGAGAAGTAGATGATTTTTTGTTTTTGAATCATGTGGAACCGTGGCGTGTGGAGAGAGCTAGTAGAGCTCGAATGTATGAATGCGTGAGAGAGGGTTCTGCAAAACCCTAGTTTGTTTGAAGACGATGAAGGTCAGCCAATGGATCATCCTCAATGTTTGACTAGTTCGCCTAATCCAACGGCCCGGATTTAACCTGAGAAAGAGAGGGAAGTTCAAATAATTAAAACGCCGCGTTTCATTTTAAGGGCGTTCTGGGCCCAATGTTCTATTCGCCCCCCCCCCCCCCCCTTTCTGTTGGCCCAATCATCTTTAACTGGTCTGATGTGCTTAATACACCCCCTCCCCTTTAATTCATTTAATTTCTTTTATTTCTTTTAATGTTTTTTCTCTGTTTTGTAAAATGCATTAAAAATAGATAAAAAATGTTTTTTAATTTCTTCTTTTTTTCCTGAGTAGATTAAAATGTGTAGAAAATTATAAAAATAAAATTGAGATTTTATTTTTAGGTTTAATATTTTTAGTAGATTTCCCATTTAAATAGCTTTTTAATTGTTTAATTTGGTATGTGATTTTGTAGGAATTGTTTTAGTACTTTCCTTTAATCTTTTTTACCCATTCTTTTTTGTGCAACTAGATGATTAGTCATACTTCCCCATAGGATTTTTTCTAGATTTTTTAGAATTAATCTTGATTAGTTTAATTAGGGTTGACTTAGGATAGTCTAATTAGGGTTTAGAATTGTGCATAGGTGATGAATCATTTTCTTTGAGCAAGTTTTATCTTGATTTTTAGGTAGAAACCTTTATAGATGTTATGAGTAGGTGTTGAGGACCCTTATGAATATTTGTTAAATTTTTCCCCATTAGTTTAGTATTTTTAGGTATTTTCTGAGATTGCCTGATGATTTGGTTTGTTCAGTGGGTTATCTGTTCATCTGTGGGGTTCATTCTGAGGAATTTGCTGAAGGGCTTGTGTTGCCTTGAGGATATTGATGGAGAGCATCATGAAGGGAAGCTTGTAGATCAAGATTCAGAGGCCCAGAGCTTGTCTCATCTCCTGTCTGTGAGGTTTGAGAGCCTGAAGTTTGAAGGAAGTTCATGGTACTTTCCTGAGGAAGGCACTATGAATGACTTTCATCCTTCCTTCTCACCTCTTTCTTAAGTATCCAATGATGTTGGAGCCAACTTGTGAGTTTAATTTCTCCTGAGGAGGAATGTAAACTGATCACTTGTTGTTGAGCCACATGGGATACAACTCCTAAGTGGAAGCCTCCTAGTACTTTCCTGAGGAAGGTCCTATGGGTCTATTCACTTAGTTCCATTAGATTGTCTAGGATTTCTTAAGTATCCAATGATGTTGGAGCCAACTTGTGAGTTTAATTTCTCCTGAGGAGGAGTGTAAACTGATCACATGTTGTTGAGCCACATGGGATACAACTCCTAAGTGGAAGCCTCCTAGTACTTTCCTGAGGAAGGTCCTATGAGTCTATTCACTTAGTTCCACTAGTTCAAATAGGATTTCCTAAATATCCAGTGATGTTGGAGCCTGCTTGTGAGTTTAATTTCTCCTGAGGAGGAATGTAAACTGATCACAGTGGTTGAGCCACATAGGGTATGATTCCTGAGTATACACCTCTTAGTGCTTTCCTGAGGAAGACACTTTGAGTCTGACTGCTTAGCTCCCTGTCTTTGGTAAGCTTATTCTGAAGCTTGAAGACTGGGAATGATTTCTCCTGTTTAGGGTTCTGCTTGAGAGCTTTGCTTAGGTTTGTTTAGATCCTGTGATTAGGGTTAGGATTAGAGAGTAGTTGATTCTTTCTCAAGTGTGTTTGTTTGCCTGATGGCTCTTCATTCTTTTATCTGGTTCATTGCTTGATAGCATGTTGTTTATTTTCAGTATGATTACTGTTATTGCATGACTGGCTTGAGGTTGAGATGAGCTTGTGGAGGTTGAAGCCCCACACACATTTCCTCCCTCACTCGCATTGCATGCATTTTACTGTTAAAGCTGATGTTTTTGTCTGTATTCTGTGCATCATTGACATGATCCCTTAGGACTCTCATTTCCTCTGATGAGGACTTGATGATAGACTGTTAGGTTGAAACCCATGCATGATAACATCTAGGAGTTCCCTGTTCAAACCTCAACCATAGGATGAATCCATGGCATGATAACAGTAGGACTTGATAGTATCCCTCCTAGTTGAGCCTTTAACCCGTAGTTTCCCGAACTACGTTTGCTCTGATCTTTCATACCAGATGAAAGTACGTAGGCATAGGATGCGATATCCTAGCGAGCAACCTTCCCCCGTAGTTAGCCGAACTACGTTGACTCTGATTTCTCATTCTCTGATGAGAATACGTAGGCATAAAGTGCGACGCTTTGCCGAGTCATTTTCTTTTCTTTTTCAGCCAGCCTTGATAGGTAGATAGATTATAACCAACCCGTCCAAGTAAACAAACAAGCGAGGATCCCGTCGAGTACGACGGACGTGAGGGGTGCTAATACCTTCCCCTTGCGTAACCGACTCCCGAACCCAGACAATGGTTGCGATGACCTTGTCTTACCCTTATTCGTCAGGTTTCTCCGATCGTTTCCTTTCCCGCTCTGAGGGATAAATAACGAAAGGTGGCGACTCTTCTGTTTTGCCGGCACCTTATTTTCGCGCAAGCGACAGCTGGCGACTCTGCTGGGGACTACAGGTGTTTCCCTCTACGAGTCTCGCCTTGGATTTCCTTCCTAGCTGTCTGGGACCGTCCCCAGCAGCTGGCGACTCTGCTGGGGACAATAGCATCTAGGGACTTTTCCCATCCCTTATGCTGGGACTGTTTCCCATCCCCTGCGCGAGTCAATCCTATCGTTTGTGTGTTTGCTTGTTGGGTTGCGTTTATTTATCACATCTTTGCTTCTCGCATTTTACTTCCCGCATTTTATTTCCCGCATTTTATTTCCAGTTTGATATGATTATCTGTGCTGCTGTGGGAGAGGGATGTTACTGTGAGTGAAAAGCCGGACCTGGGCTTGAGTACACACCTAGATATAGTTGCGGAGAAGTAGTAGACGAACCTGTTTGTTGAACAGGCACAGTTCCCTACGAAAGTCTGTGCTCAGACGAGATTCTCGCAGAGGTGCTCCTTTCCGGTCCTGAGGATCTGAGGGGAGTCCAGACGTGAGGATTGTCGACTCTGGGGACCGATCATTTGGAAGTCAGCTAAGAGAGGCCTCTTCATGACTTGACGATGCCACTCCTTCTGGGAATCGTATTGTCACTCATGAATGTCTGTGACGCTGACGACCGCATAGGATGCCGTACCTTTGTCCGTGGATTAGGTCCATCATACCTGTGAGTGGGGTTGGGATATTGCAGGAAACTTTGACCTACAGACCACCTGGTTTTCTTGACAGTGAATCAGTTACGTTGGGTTCTCAGTTGCAGATATGTTCTTGATAGAGCAACGGTTTGATCAGAGGATCTTATCATCGGATGTTGGTCTGTTCTTGAAAGAGCAGGCTTTGATCAGAGTATTATTATCAGAGGTTTGTTCTGGATGGAGCAAATTTTTGAGTGAGGTCTGAAGATCTCATCAGCAGTTGTTATTTGTTCTTGATGGAGCAGATTTTTGAGTGAGGTCTGAGGATCTCGTCAGCAGTTGTTATTTTGTTCTTGATAGGGCAGGTTTTGAGTGAGGTTTGAAGATCTCATCAGTAGCCGTGTATTTGTTCTTGAGAGGGCAGATTTGTGATTTGGGGTCTGAAGACTTCTCCAACAGATATCCCTTGATCTTGCATCCAGAGTTTTCATTATCAGGCCTTCGTTCTTGTCAGAGCGGAATTTTGATCTCGATCCTACCAGATGGTTATTCACAACAGATCAGATCAGGGGTTTTACACCGGGGTTTCCTTCTCATCAGTGACTGTTGACATCGAATCTCCACAGCAGCCACCGGGATATATTATTGCATGACTGCATTTTGCATTAGTTTTCATATCCATTTTTGCATTCCATTAGCATGTGTCTGTGCTGCAGGCGTGTTTCGTACCCTGATCCTAGTGTCCCGAGCAATATGAGATATTTTCTTCCATGAATGGATCCAGTCTTATCACTGCATTGACACTATGTTGGCACGTTGACACCAAAATCAGGGGTGGTCTCCTGAGCGTACAGACACCCATAATTCATCTTGCATGGCAGAAGCCGGGACTTGTTTTCTAACCTTTGTGTTTGCATGTTTGACTCAGAATCTGGCAGCTCAGACTAATGGAGCAGATACAAGCTGAACTGGGGAAAGTCCAAAGCCAGCTGGGGCAGGTCATGAATGACATACAGGCAGTGCGTCTGGACCAGCAAGTGCTCAGAGAGGAGAATCAGCAGCTGCAGAATCAGTTGAGCTTTCTCATGGGAGTGGTGAGAAGTATGCTAAGTAAGGAGAGTGGTCAAGCACCCAAGGAAGAGACCAGAGTGCTTCCTCCGTTACCGTCAGTGCCACCTGTGCTGAAGCCAAGTGGACCTCATGGACCCTCTACACAGCATGAAGCTCGAGGCCTGTCTCGTCGTCAGCCGCGCCGAGCATCTCAGAATAATCCTGAAGGTTATGGTCAAAAGAAGAAGCTACTTGATAGATCTGTGGACCCACTACCTGTGAGTTATGCCCGGCTGCTGCCGCTGTTGGTTCAGAACCGCGTTCTCAAGCTTCGAACCTCAAATCCGCCAGATGAGGGGTCACCAGACGTTGATCTAAGCATGCATTGCGATTTCCACTCGGGAGCACCGGGGCACCATGTTGAAACATGTAAGGCTCTCCGGAATAAGATTCAGGACCTGATCGACTCGAGGACAATTAGGCTTGTGCCGGGCGGCATGAGAGCATCGGGAAAGTTCATCCCTTACCCTGCGGAGAAGGTGGATGATTCCACTCCTTTGCCTGAAGCCGAGAAAGATCTCGAGTATGTCCCGCAACCTTTGGTGACTGAATCACCTCGCTCGCAGTTCCTACCTGGATCGAGCTCAAGGACGCCAGCGCCTAAACGAGAGACCATTGCTCTTGGGCGGAAAGAATACCAGCCCCAGGATCACAAAAGACCTCGCAACCACGTGGAACAAAGGAATGCTTCTCCCCATCCAGTGCCTGTGCCGTATAGCCAGATTCTTCCGCTATTGGTTCAGAATTCCTTGGTGGAACCGAAAGCTCTCAAGCCCGTGCTAGAGCCTTACACTCCAGGGTACGATCCTCATGCTCAGTGTGGCTACCATGGTGGATCTCTGGGGCACTCAACTGAAGATTGCAAGGCTTTCCAGGCGAAGGTGCAGCAATTGATCGACCAAGGGTGTATTTCCTTTCCAGACGGAGTCTTGGTTGTGCGTAGCGACCTCTCAGCTGTTTGAGCTCGCAGATTCAGAGGGTTATTTCCAGAAGCTGGTGATCCAGACGGGCAGACGCCCTCAGCATTGGCAGTCCTCGAACTTTTTACCATTTGCATTTGTAGTTTCTTTTCTGTTAGTTACTACTTGCTAATAAACATTGTATGTTTCGAATGGTAATGATAATAAAGTGACTATGCATTTCTTCTGAATTAGTTATGTCGTTGTCACTCATTTACTGCATTGCCCTGACTTGCATTTTATTTACTCCACTTTATTACTATGATTAGCAATGAGCGAAGGGAGGATGATGAAACTGAATACGCATAGCCGATGATCGTATTGCTTTCAGATAGAACCTTGCCGATGACGTACAAGGCATTGTTTCAAATCCCTAAACACCGGAGAGATAAGGAAGAGAATCCCTTGTTAACCACTTCGAGCCGAGAAGTAGGAGTTTCTTTCGGACTTTTGAACCCTCACATCTTAACCCGGGGCAGGGTAGTTGTCGGTTAGCTTGGTCGAGCGTTCAAGTCCTATAGAGGAGTGTTGTCCTTCGAGGACCAATCACATCATATTCCTCTCCAGAGGTCGTACCTCATCAACCACGATGGTTAAACCTCACCAATCAGGAGTGAGGCAGTTACAATCCTTTCGGAGCAATCAAGACAACCAGTGTCACACGACTTTGTTCCAAGAAAAAAGAGAAATAAGAAAGCCCGCTAAGTAAAAAAGAAAAGCTAGAAGGCAAATACTTAGGCAAAAATCAGGGCATCCCGCTGGACTTCAAAAGAAAAATCGAAAAGAACTCAAAAGGAGTCAGTCCAGGCAAAAATTAGGGAATCAAAACAAAAGAATGAAAAAGAAAGGATTATAAAAAGAAAAATCCTCGAACAAGGACGAAGTCGTGTAGACACAGACGCCAAAAACGAAAAGGAGTAACTGTCACTCCGAAACACCTTGCGAATTCTTTAACCAGTTGTTCCCAATGTTCAACATACCTCTCGAAGAGGCGAGCGCTCGAGCCAAGTTAACTGGACTTTAGGATCGGAGAACATCACGTAGACGGGGTGGGTGCAAATCATAATTCGAGCCAGATATCCTTTGTTTCACTAACCGTGAACCCGACCACGATACAACCCTTAAAAGACCTAATTGAGGCAGGGTTTATTCTGAAAGCGCATTACGATAAGGTTGAGTAACCTGACTCCTTCATGATTTGCTAATCATATCCTTATTGCATTTTTCACTGATCGCATCAGCACTACGTTTGAACTCTTTGGTTCATTCGTCACTCACTAGCATGACACATAAATGAGTGACAGTACAACATTTTTTCGAAGTTTGCATGAACACTGCATTAAAATTACTATTCGTGAATAAACAATTTTAGTTGCAGGTTAGTAGCTGATACGAAGGAACTTCAGCAAGGAATAGTCAATCAGGACTGAATCGCCAGAGGTCTGGATCAGAATTGTGTGCTTTGAGACCCTGTGAATCTGGGGCAATGACTTCCAGTGAGTTTGGAATCGGTTTGTCTGAGGACAAGTCCCGGAGCATCAATTGATTATGGGGCAGTTTATGCAAGCAGCGGTTGATCGGAAGTGAATCTTCTCGAGACCCAATCAGGGGCAGTTATCCGGAATCCTTGCGATTTAAGGGCAGATCCCTCCAGTGTTCGATCAGAGCATGTTGAGTCGCTCATCGCTCGTTCAGGGGCAAACTACTTCAGAGATATTGAAGCCGACCATGCTGAGAGTTGATTAGTTGAGGACGAATCCTCCCGTTGTGCAGATGCTGGGGCAAGCCCTCTGAAGATTGTCTTGTTGCCAATTGTTTTCGGCTCAGAATGAATTATTCCCAAAGGTCGGATTGGGGCAAGTTGAATTGCGCTGGGGCAAGTTGTTCAAATGAGTTTGTTCACCCTAGCAAGAATTGAGTATCGGGGAATCATGTCATTACCCCGCCAAAACCTGAACCTTCTGAAGAAGCCTGGCTGTCATTGGATTGCTATCCTACAGCCTAACCTGTTACTTGACTCCATGATTGGTAGCCTGTATTCCCTGTGTTGGCGTTGTTGAATCAGGATTGTTTCTCCGCGGAGATGTACGGTTTGAGGTTGTTCCCCTGTACAGTTCGAGACTGCAACAGATTGAGATGGCGTTTATCCCTCATCAGATTAGGGTTAAGATTACCCTCAGTAGACCAGGATTGATATCCCCGAAGCAGGACGAGTCCTCCTTCTCCAGCAGGAGTTCAGTAGTCTCTCCTCCGCGGAATCAGAATCAGAATCAAATAGTGAGCATTGATACGTCTCCTCCAGGTAGAGGTGATTCTCTTCCTCAAGCAGACGCATCCTGAAGGAATGTCACCTCATCAGCTGAGTCAAGCACCGAAGAATGATTTTTCCTTCCCCAGCACCGGGTCACAAGTGCAGATTTCATAAAAGTGTTCGGGTGCCGAAGCTCGTGTTTTCCCCAGTAAAGTCGCTGAAGCAGGATTTTCCCCCGCACCGGGTCACAAGTGCAGGAAGCTAGTCGTATACCGAAGTATGCAGTAACTGATGATGCCAGACTGAAGTCTCCAGTGGAGTTGAGATTCCCCACCAGAGCCGTATTCTCTCCTGAAGTTGGACGATCCCTTCTTCCCCAGTAGAGTCTTGGAACAGCTGATGTTGTATTCCCCTGCAGAGTTGTACTCTCCCCCGAAGTCAGATGACTCTTTCTTCCCCAGTGGAATCGAATTCCCCACCAGAGTTGCACTCTCCAGTGAAGTAGAATGATTTCCCTCCCCGGCTGAGTCCGCAGAAAAGCAGAATCCTCGGAAGTTGATCAGGTCATGATCAATTTTCCTCAGCAGAGCGTAGAGCAGCTGATGTTGTATTCCCCCAGAGTCGTACTCTATCCAGCGAAGCAGAACGATTTCTCCTTCCTCAGCCAAGTTTGCAGATGTCCAAGAGATCCGAATCCTTGGAAGTTGATCAGATCATGATTGGTTTTTCCCCAGTGGAGTGTTGAGCAGCTGAAGTTGGCTCCCCACAGAGTGGTCATCCCCAGAAGAGTAGCCGAGACGGCCGCGCATTTCATTCTCGCGATTGATATCAGCAGATCCAAGTTCTCGTAGAGCTTCATCCCCTGCAACAGTCAGCTGAAGTTGTTTTCCCTGCAGCAATCAACGGAAGATCAATTCCCCAGACAGAGCCTGATTGATATTGGTGTGTTCACGTTCTCCTCAACAGGATGATTCCTCTACCTGAGTGGTCCTTTCTCCTTGACAGGAGGATTTCCCCCCTTCGGCATTTATTTGCTGATGGGATCGCATCATTGTGCATGATTGCATAGCATTGTGCATGATTGCATAGCATTGTGCATGAATGCATGGCATTTAACACTGCATAGCATCTGGCGTTGCAATAGCATTGTGCATGATTGCATGGCATTTAGCATAAATACATGTCATTCCCACCATGTGGGGGCATAACGCAAAAGCATATGCATCATAAGCATGACCTAGGTCATCATCATCCTTGTTGAACAGGTGTATCCCCAAAAAACCAGTTGCTCAGGACGATTCTTGAAGTTCTCCCCAGCAAGGTTATTTTCTTAGATGACTCTAAAAGACCCCGGTGTGATCCCCGTAGTCGCTCGCTCAAGATGATTTTTGAGATCCCCAGCGAAGTCTTCAGTTTGAGATGATTCTCGAACTCCTCAGCAGGGCCATTTGCTTAAGACGATTCTTAAGACCTCAGCGCAATTTCCCGAGTTGTTTGCCCAGGATGATTTCTGGAATCCCCAACAGAGTGGAGGTCTTTTCCCCAGCAGGTGGTTGGCATTTCCCCAGCAGCAGGCAGGTAGATTGATATCCCCAGTCGAGCACAATCATGATTGGCAGATGGAAGGTTCCCCCAAACAGATCCCGAAGGATTGTCCAGCAAGCTGAAGTTTGTTTATCCCGCGAGTTTGAGAACTTAATGACATGAGTGTCTTGTAGCCCGAAGGCTATGTTCCCTAGAAGGGTCGTTCCCCCAGAAAGCCGTTCAGGGCATCTATCGCTTTCCCCATGCAGAGTATAGCAGAGGATAGTGTGTTGACCAGCCTGATGTGCTGTGCTCTCCGGAGGAGTCCGTCATCCTCAAGTATAAGTCCAGATGAGATCGGCAGAAAATGCAGCTCCCTTGAAGGGTAGCTCTCCCTCAGTAAAGTTGGTAGGAATCATCTGAGTATGCTCTTTCGTTATTCCCCAGCAGTTGTTGAAGTCGTTTGGGTGAACTCTCTCGTCTTTCTGCAGCAAAGTCTACAAGGTCGTTGGGTGAACCCTTCTTCCTTTTTCCTCAGTGAGCCATCAGGATTATTTGGGTGAACCCTCATTCCTCTCTCCTCAACAGAGTTGTTAACGTGATGATTATGTCCGGTGACCCGACATGTTTGCTTTTAATTAGCAACGACTTGACAGGATGTCAAGCGAGTAGCAGCGTGATATGTCTGCTCCAACAATGATGTCTAATCTGAAGATGGATTTCATAAGCGCCAGAAGGCGATATCAGAAGGTTCCTGTGAAGCCAGATTTCCGTGTGGATGAAGCAACGGGTGGCTGAAGACAAGGTTCCGGAGTTGTAGATACAACAGAGTGATTCGTGTGAGTTTGAAGACCACGTCAGTTGTCCTGAGGTGATGATTGATTGCGATCAAGTGAATGATACGTCTTCTGATTGAAGTCGAAGATGTTTCTCCAGCTGAAGCGGAGTTTTGCCTATAGGCAAAGTGTTTGAATCCCCGTGGAGTCATGAATGGCTCAGGATACCATTTCTCTGACTAAAGTCACAGAGTTCTTATGCTGAAGCGAAGGTGCCTAAAGGCAAGGTCATCCCCCAAGGTAGTGAAGGACCTAGGATTCATTGTTCGGACTGAAGGCCGAAGTATATCCCTGACTGAAGTCACGGATGCTCTATAGCAGAGGTGGAGTTGCCTGAAGGCAGATCCATGTATCCTTGAGGGCCAAGGATCATTTTCTTCAGACTGAAGTCGAAGATACCTCCTGCAGAGTTGCCATCCTTGAAGGTCGAGGATGCTTATCTTCAGAAGTACTTGAAGATCTTTTCTAGCTGAAGCCGGAGTGGCCAGGGGCCAGGGTTCCATCTATCTTCAGAAATACTTGAAGACCTTTTCTAGCTGAAGCTGGAAGTGGCCAGGGGCCACAGTTTCATATAGTTCTAATGTTGAAGTTCTACGACAGGCAGTGTGCAGCAGTATTCCGATGTTCGTCATGGTTCTGAGGGTGAACCCCAGATCAGAGTGTGCTCGGTTAAGTCTCTCCTTCCCAGCGGAGTAGCTTCAGGTATGTAAGTGTACCTTTTTGTTCCATTCACCAGGGGTGAACCCCAGGTCAGATTATGTTTGTTTCAGGCAGCGAGGTTGGATGTTTGTTTGACGGCAATGTCAGATTCCTTAAATCCCCAGCAGAGATGATGTTGGTACGACGGCGATGTTGAGTGTCTCTCAGAATGATGTTTGTTTCTGGCAGCGATGTCAGATCAGTATCTCTCCAGCTAGTTGTTGAGCAGCTAGTGTTGCAGTGTTCAAAGATTTGTTCCCCGCAGAGTACCGTGCGCTCGTGCAGTTGGCAAATTTTCGGGTTCACCGATATTCAACCGTCTCGTACCTTGATTGGTTGAGAGCCGTTCGCTTCTCACCCAGTCAGGTTCAAGCCGTTTGAATAGGGGCAGCTGTTGCACCCCAAAATTTGACCAACATTTATTCATTCATGGAGTATTTGAAAGTTGATACCTTCATCAGAAAGTTCAAGAGATCCTCAGAGGAATTGGTTGAAACCAGGGTTGTGTGCCTCCTAACTTGAGAGTTGTGGGTGCTCCTCAGATGATTCTGAGACTTTGAGAATGAACTTGATGTTTTGAGAAAGCTTATGAGATGCCTTGATAGCCTTCATGAAGCCCAGAGAAGTCATTGTGCAAGAATTCAGGAGATTCAACCATGAATGGTAGAATTAGGGTTTTGACTGGGTCAACCCTAGATCAGCTGAAGATTTGGAGAAGGTTGAGACCTAATCCAAGGGCCATGAGATCATGGAATGATGCATAGAGATGTTATAAAGATGATTCCTAGACCAACTCATCATGATTGAAGGGTTTGAGAAGTTTTGAGTTAGGGTTTCTGAGGATTGTCAGTAGAAAAACCCTAATTTGATCCCTATTTTCCAGGCAGTTTTAGCCCTAGATGTGATTGATATCTCATCTTCCCCACAACATGAATGTTGTAGAGCTTGTTCCAAGCTTTAATTTGAGTGGTGGAAGTCCTTGATAGGAGTTACAGAGCTCAAGTTATGGTTTTGACAAATTACAGGTCAGTTGATGTGTGTGAATCTGGGTCCTTGAAAGTCACCCAACTTGCAGACAACTTTTGCCCTAGTAGGATGATTCCTATGGTTTCTTGGTCAACATGAATGTTGAAGAGGATCTTCTTAGCTTTAATTTGAGTGGTAGAAGTCCTTGATTGGATTTGTGGAACTCAACTTATGGTTTGAACAAGGCAGGGGTATTTTGGTCATTTGTCAGTTATAGGTCATTTTATCCAATGCCTAAAACTCCTATTTCCAAGCCTCAAATGGAAAAACTCAAAACATGAAAGTTGCTCAAAATGTGATTTTAAGTCTAGAAAGAAGGTCACAAATTGTTGGAAAAGCTCATAGCACAAGATTCCATGATTGGTCAAAAATGAACTAAAAATGACTTATAACTTTGAAAAGTTGAAATTGAAAAGTGATTTGGGAGATCTACAAATCCAAAATAGGTCATCCAATATATCATTTTGATTGGAAAAAACATTTTGAGAAGATTGGTTTAAGTAGAATTTTCATTTGAGGCTTAAAAAATGTGGTTCCTTTGGAAATTTGTTACTTGAAAAAGAAGGTAGCATTGAAAAACCCTACACAAGCTAAAAATGGACTTGTTTTTCACTCATCCTCATTCAATAACTCACATAAGGACATTTTGAGACCAAATTGAAGGCTTAAAGCATGGGAGATGAGATAACCAACTTCTCATTCAAAGAGAAATTCATGAACTTTCCACACCATTCTAGATGAATCTAGAGACTTCCAACAATTGTTATTTAAAGAATGCATCAAGGAGAGTCTAGGGTTGGTGAAACTTGAGCCAAGTCAGAGGAGAGAGAGAGATACATAGCCATTGGAGAGATTTCTTCAAGTTGAAGCAAGTTGAGATATCTTGCACTACCAGCCATCTCCTTCATCACCATTGCAAACAGAATACTGAGAATCATTCAAGGACCATCTGCAAGCAATTCCAAGGCTGGGAACCACCTCTACACCACTGCACCATAACCCTTTGACAGGTTTCTTCTTCACTCTATATCTCCTAAATTATTGAGTTTTAGTTAGTTTCATAGGCATAGACATGATGTACTAGGCTAGATGATTCTTCCCCATGAGTTACAGCCTGTTCCATGAGGTTCCATGGCAGGTGTTTGATTCTTTAAGTTTCAAGAACTATCTGTTTAGGAGGTTTTAGGTACCAAGAAATAGGTTAAAACGATCAGGATAACATCAAGAGCATGATTGCATCATTATAATGAAGTTTGATAAGGATTGATATCAGTTGGAAACTTTGAACCATGGTGGTACCAGGATGTTGAGGCATTCTGTTAGGGCAATCTAGGACGAGTTATGAGAAGCTTTACGTAGGGTTGTGTTCCCCTTGAGAAGTAGATGATTTTTTGTTTTTGAATCATGTGGAACCGTGGCGTGTGGAGAGAGCTAGTAGAGCTCGAATGTATGAGTGCGTGAGAGAGGGTTCTGCAAAACCCTAGTTTGTTTGAAGACGATGAAGGTCAGCCAATGGATCATCCTCAATGTTTGACTAGTTCGCCTAATCCAACGGCCCGGATTTAACCTGAGAAAGAGAGGGAAGTTCAAATAATTAAAACGCCGCGTTTCATTTTAAGGGCGTTCTGGGCCCAATGTTCTATTCGCCCCCCCCCCCCCCCCCCCTTTCTGTTGGCCCAATCATCTTTAACTGGTCTGATGTGCTTAATACACCCCCTCCCCTTTAATTCATTTAATTTCTTTTATTTCTTTTAATGTTTTTTCTCTGTTTTGTAAAATGCATTAAAAATAGATAAAAAATGTTTTTTAATTTCTTCTTTTTTTCCTGAGTAGATTAAAATGTGTAGAAAATTATAAAAATAAAATTGAGATTTTATTTTTAGGTTTAATATTTTTAGTAGATTTCCCATTTAAATAGCTTTTTAATTGTTTAATTTGGTATGTGATTTTGTAGGAATTGTTTTAGTACTTTCCTTTAATCTTTTTTACCCATTCTTTTTTGTGCAACTAGATGATTAGTCATACTTCCCCATAGGATTTTTTCTAGATTTTTTAGAATTAATCTTGATTAGTTTAATTAGGGTTGACTTAGGATAGTCTAATTAGGGTTTAGAATTGTGCATAGGTGATGAATCATTTTCTTTGAGCAAGTTTTATCTTGATTTTTAGGTAGAAACCTTTATAGATGTTATGAGTAGGTGTTGAGGACCCTTATGAATATTTGTTAAATTTTTCCCCATTAGTTTAGTATTTTTAGGTATTTTCTGAGATTGCCTGATGATTTGGTTTGTTCAGTGGGTTATCTGTTCATCTGTGGGGTTCATTCTGAGGAATTTGCTGAAGGGCTTGTGTTGCCTTGAGGATATTGATGGAGAGCATCATGAAGGGAAGCTTGTAGATCAAGATTCAGAGGCCCAGAGCTTGTCTCATCTCCTGTCTGTGAGGTTTGAGAGCCTGAAGTTTGAAGGAAGTTCATGGTACTTTCCTGAGGAAGGCACTATGAATGACTTTCATCCTTCCTTCTCACCTCTTTCTTAAGTATCCAATGATGTTGGAGCCAACTTGTGAGTTTAATTTCTCCTGAGGAGGAATGTAAACTGATCACTTGTTGTTGAGCCACATGGGATACAACTCCTAAGTGGAAGCCTCCTAGTACTTTCCTGAGGAAGGTCCTATGGGTCTATTCACTTAGTTCCATTAGATTGTCTAGGATTTCTTAAGTATCCAGTGATGTTGGAGCCAACTTGTGAGTTTAATTTCTCCTGAGGAGGAGTGTAAACTGATCACATGTTGTTGAGCCACATGGGATACAACTCCTAAGTGGAAGCCTCCTAGTACTTTCCTGAGGAAGGTCCTATGAGTCTATTCACTTAGTTCCACTAGTTCAAATAGGATTTCCTAAATATCCAGTGATGTTGGAGCCTGCTTGTGAGTTTAATTTCTCCTGAGGAGGAATGTAAACTGATCACAGTGGTTGAGCCACATAGGGTATGATTCCTGAGTATACACCTCTTAGTGCTTTCCTGAGGAAGACACTTTGAGTCTGACTGCTTAGCTCCCTGTCTTTGGTAAGCTTATTCTGAAGCTTGAAGACTGGGAATGATTTCTCCTGTTTAGGGTTCTGCTTGAGAGCTTTGCTTAGGTTTGTTTAGATCCTGTGATTAGGGTTAGGATTAGAGAGTAGTTGATTCTTTCTCAAGTGTGTTTGTTTGCCTGATGGCTCTTCATTCTTTTATCTGGTTCATTGCTTGATAGCATGTTGTTTATTTTCAGTATGATTACTGTTATTGCATGACTGGCTTGAGGTTGAGATGAGCTTGTGGAGGTTGAAGCCCCACACACATTTCCTCCCTCACTCGCATTGCATGCATTTTACTGTTAAAGCTGATGTTTTTGTCTGTATTCTGTGCATCATTGACATGATCCCTTAGGACTCTCATTTCCTCTGATGAGGACTTGATGATAGACTGTTAGGTTGAAACCCATGCATGATAACATCTAGGAGTTCCCTGTTCAAACCTCAACCATAGGATGAATCCATGGCATGATAACAGTAGGACTTGATAGTATCCCTCCTAGTTGAGCCTTTAACCCGTAGTTTCCCGAACTACGTTTGCTCTGATCTTTCATACCAGATGAAAGTACGTAGGCATAGGATGCGATATCCTAGCGAGCAACCTTCCCCCGTAGTTAGCCGAACTACGTTGACTCTGATTTCTCATTCTCTGATGAGAATACGTAGGCATAAAGTGCGACGCTTTGCCGAGTCATTTTCTTTTCTTTTTCAGCCAGCCTTGATAGGTAGATAGATTATAACCAACCCGTCCAAGTAAACAAACAAGCGAGGATCCCGTCGAGTACGACGGACGTGAGGGGTGCTAATACCTTCCCCTTGCGTAACCGACTCCCGAACCCAGACAATGGTTGCGATGACCTTGTCTTACCCTTATTCGTCAGGTTTCTCCGATCGTTTCCTTTCCCGCTCTGAGGGATAAATAACGAAAGGTGGCGACTCTTCTGTTTTGCCGGCACCTTATTTTCGCGCAAGCGACAGCTTTCCCCAGTGTGTTCTTCTCGTAGCGTCTGTCCCTGTGTCGTAGTATTCGTCATCATTTTCGCATTCATCATTCCAGCATACGTATCATATCATATTCATGGCATCATCTGCATTAAGCGGTCCTCGCTTTGTCCAATAGCATTGCATATCATCGCATATAAGGGCAAAATTTTCGGTTATCTATATTTAAATCTCTCCACCACGATTCCTCGAGTCTCTGTCACTCAAATCGTCCGGTGTAGCTATTTAAATAGGGGCAACTGTAATACCCCAAATTTTACCCTTATATTTTAGTCAGTCATTTAGCATCTCATATATGCATTTGCTAACCACTAACAAGTCCTGAAGGTGTTTGTTTTGCAGGAAATACCCCAGGGGCGTTTTGGTCATTTTGAAGCATAATCCGTAATTTTGGGACCTAATGGGGTTTTACTCCTGAGGCGTTTATTTACGTGGGTTTGATATCAATTTGGTTTGGAAAATCTGATCTGTAGGACAGGGTTTAACAAAAAATCATTTCTTCTATCTTCCAGTTCATCTTTAGAGGGACAACAGTGAAGACTTCTACTGATTGATGGAGTTTATTCGTGTTGAAGTTATTAAGATTTGGATCGAATTAATTCAAGGATATTTGTCTGATAAGATTTAATCGGATGTTGAGATGTTGGCAAATTAAATCATGAAAAGGAAATAGGAAAATGATTTTAATAAATATGTGAAGCTCATTCATAATATTTTATTATTATTCGTAAAGAGCATTTGGATAGAAATTTGAATAATATTTCATCATGATTTATAAGAGGGAAATAATTTGGATAAAAAATGTATTATTGAATTATTTCATAATATTTTTTATTACAAGTTACAGAGAAATAAAGATGGCATATCCTAAATCCTAAGTCCTAGAACTTCTAAGTGTCTTCGTAATGTCCTTGAGCTTCTCCGCAGAATCTCCAATTCACCTGCACATCAAAACAGAACAAACAGTATAGAAAAAATGTTAGGAGTTGTTTTTGACACTCTCAGAACAGTGTCATCATCGAGTGCCGGGAGTGGCACAACCGAAGCTGCGTCCTACCCCCGTTACCGATCCGCGCCGTTGGCGTCAGATCAGGTAACACCTGTTCTTATCGTTACGGGACATCCGAGAGATAGAAGTAATAAAAGAAGCGGGACTGATTCGTTTTGCCGCAATTGGATTTCCAAACTGATACGAGAATAAGGCAACATAGGCAAGTTGGACTCAGACCCGGATGCCGGCAGGTCTGAGTCGCTTTGGTTCCGAAATTTCCAACACCTGAAAAGCCACAAGCATCATCAGTACAACAGAACTCAAAGCATAAACAAGCTGCATAAACAAAACTAGGCAAAAAGGAGCTCGCGCCAGTACAAGTGTGAAGAGGCACAAAGAAACAAATCTGTTACAAAGGTTCAGAATGAAGGCATAGTTCAAAACAGAACGAAAGCCAAGTTCAAAACAGAACAAGAGAAATGAAACCAAACTATGGCATCAAACTGCATCAATTCTGAACAGGACAGAAAATACAAACCATCAAACAATGCATCAAAATGCAAGTTCATGCGCAAGAGCCAGAAGAAAACATCCTACAAATCTGCCATAACAGAAGGTCTTCAACAGGATCCAAAAAGCACAACAGCATCAAACATGGTTTAGCAGCGAGACTATCCCGAAGCAATCACATCAGTTCAGAATGCAAACAGCCAAATCACAGCATAAAATCATACCAGAAAAAGCAATCAACGATGGCAAGTCATCATGACAAACCAACAACCAGATGCCATTCTGCTCACAACACGAGCAATAAACATGAGATCATAGCGTCTTCTTCGAAGGGCTCAGTTAGAGTATCATTGCCCTAAGAATCAAGAAACAGAAAGTTTAAACGTCGCAGTTGGGTACAAGCAGCAGACCTGAGGATTAAAAGTTGAAACAGGTTAGGTTATCACAAGACAAAACTCGTGTCCAAGCATATCAGTTCAGAAATAAAACAGGTCACAAAACCATATCAGTTCACAAGCTCGGAAACCCTGTTCAAAAGAACACAGCACTGTCAAATGCAACCAAGCATCGAAATCAACCAATCTCGAAGGCAACCGAGGCCTCATCAAAGAGGTTCCCTCATCAGGCTCAGACAATGTTGTCATCACCGCCATATACCTTTCCCGGCAATTCTGACTCGACAAAAGCCGTGGTATCAGTCCTCTCTGAAAGAAGAAGAGGAAAAGAATCTGAGCTGCATCCAAAATCAAACAAATCGAAAACGAGTCAGTTCAGATGAAGTCAAACAAATCAGTTCGAGGTCAAAAAACAAATCAGTCAAACAAATCAGTTCAAGATCAGTTCAGATATCAAACAGTCCGAGCGAAGCCATAGGGAATCCTGAAAAAGGAAGGTTCAAATCATGAGATCAAACATATCAGAAAAATGAAATCCAATCTCACCAAAATCCCAATCAAATTCTAAAAGAGGGAACAGGGTTCAATCAGTATCTGAAAAACCAAACAAAATCAAATCAAACAAAATCATTCGAAATCAAATCTCAGAGTAACGTAAACCCAACACGGATTAAAGGCCCAAAAGAAAATAGAAGTTATAAAAAGGGTTGATTTCACCTCATAAAACGGGGAGGACGAAATCGTGAAAGCCCTAACGAACAAACCCTAGGCGTCGTGAACGAACAGCCGCGAACTCAGACGAAGATTGATCGTCATCATCGTTCATCACCAACCACCAATATCGTCTGCTAACGGATAGCCGCGAGAGAGAGGAACCGCGATCACAAACCCTAACGGAGATCGCAAGCGAACGCTAACGAAGGGAGATCGCGAGCGAACCATAGACGGCGACAACGAACAATCAATATCATCCGCGAATCACACCGAACTGAGAAGATCGCCATCGCCGTTCGTAGCGCCGGCGGGCAATCAACTCTCAGCCTCAACTTTACATCATCGGCTAAAGACAAATGTAAACCCTCACGCGTTAACTCACATGTTCATTATTTTTCATGTTTTTTGTAGAAGAAGACGCAAAACATAGCGATCGCGAGAGAAAGAAGAGGAAGATGAAGAACAGCGGCGCCGCGAGAAGAAGTCTGGGTTTGGAAACCCTAAAAAACATTTCATCTTATGACTAACAACTGGGTTGGGTCCGGGTGTGGTTACCGGCCCAACCCCCCCTTTATTTATTTTATTTTGTTTTGTTTCTTTAAAATTTGTTTTATGTTTTTTAAAACTGTTTTTAACATTTTATATTTATAATTCAGAAAAACTGTTTTTTAAAAATAAATAAAAAAACATTTTTATGTAAATATTAAGGATAAATAAAAAACTATTTTTAAAATAAAATAAGAAAAGCTTTTCTTAAAAATATTAAAAATAAAACCTTTTTAAAAGAGTAAAATATTTTTAAATTAAATCTTTTTTTTGCAAGCTAATATTAAATTTTTTTAAATAAAACAATAATAAAATCTTAAATTTGCATCTTTCTCTTCATTGTCTCGTAACTCATTTGATTGCCGCCTAACTCTGCCCACTAATGTCGTTTGTTCATTTTGCAGCTCATTACATTTACCATTACTTATTCCATTACTATATTGTAACTGCTTCTCATATGTAACCCCGCGAATCTAATAATCGCGCTTTAAATTTCTGCTCTTAAATTTCTGCTTGCATGACTTTAACTTCTGTTTTTATTCCCTGTTTACAGTTCATTTATCTCACACCTTCATCAATATTTCTGTCACATTGCACACACTGCCGAAGGAATTAGGTCTAGCTTTTGACCGCCGTGTCAATAGTCCTCAACTTCAAACTATTACACCCTTACAAACCCTAATTTTCACAAATGCCTCGCCGCAGGCAAAATTACAATTTTACCCCTAGCATTAGGTCAAAGAGCCGTCGCGCTCATTTTAGGGTTTCCCGCCGCGGAATCCCTAACCTAACCCTAATTCACTTAACAAATTCAACATAGAAATAGGAGTTTCAAAGACTCCACGTAAGCATGTCCTTAAGATGTGTTTACTTCCCCATTGAAACCTTGGCCACAGTCAAGACGTTTCTAACCTCCCTTTTGAGGGGAACTACGATTACTCTGATTCCACTCCCGTAAGGATACGTAGGCACAAGATGCGATGTCTTGCCGAGTAAACTTAGAATTAACCCCTTAGGTCTCTTTTCTCACTTTTAATCCTTTGTACATATACCTTAAGCAAATAAATAAAGCAAATAGTAAACATCTGAACAAAAGGTTCCTGTAGAGTACTACAGAAGTTTAGGGTGCTAATACCTTCCCTAAATTTAACCAACCCCCGAACCCTAGATCTTTCCCCGCATTGTGTTTACGATGCAAAAATAGGTTTTCCCTTTTTGACCTTTTCCTTCGGATAAATCAAAGAGCGGTTGTGAATTGAATTGCGATTCAAACTCATTAATAGTTTGTGATCCTATTTCCACCGCAACAGAAAATGGCGACTTCACTGGGGATTCCTAAACTTTTGAGGGTT
The DNA here is from genome assembly GCA_963859935.3 of Lathyrus sativus. Taxonomy (NCBI): domain Eukaryota; kingdom Viridiplantae; phylum Streptophyta; class Magnoliopsida; order Fabales; family Fabaceae; genus Lathyrus; species Lathyrus sativus. Next base: position 25,232,336 of record OZ012735.1, read on the forward strand.
ATCCCTAACTTGTTCATATTTATTACTATCTGTGTTATTATTCATTTGCATGTATATATTTGTGCTTTGATTGGGGGAATGTTCCTTGTGTTGTGAGATAAGTCCTACGCCCGGACTAGTGACATTATTATAGGATGGGGATATATTCGATGAGGCTTATAGGGAGTGAATCCCGACCAAGCTGATTCGAGAATCACCGCTCAGTTGAGACCTTTTCGAAAATGGTTCGGTTGAACGAGTAATCGTGAAAACTTTTTCCATGGTCGATTGGAGTCTGTGATATTGAGGACCGTAGTACCTTAACACCACCTTGGCCTTATTTAGGACGTAGTGCGGGAACTATGTGGGAGTAGTCCTACAACGGTTGCTACGCGATACTACACTCAGAAGAGGTTCTCTTGAGAATATTATTAACCCCCGAGTCAATCAGAAGGTCGATAATATCCGAAGGATGGGCTGATGACTTTGGGAATACGAGGTTTCAGTGTCTCTTCGATCTACCAAATGAGCATGGTCGTAAACTTTTCAAAATCTAACTATATAAGCAACGATTTCTAAAAGTGTGATATTGGATACATAAATACTATACAAATTTGGATGTTTTAGAATCTCCAGAGGAAAGGAGGTTGTTTCAAATTGATTATCACCAAGTCTTAAAGAAGTGAGTGTTGTTAGATTTTCGAATGATTTTCATGGATATTACCCATAAGTCCCACTTAATGTTAAATTCAAGTAATCTAACTTATACAAATATGAAAACTCAGGAACTGTACCATTGAATGATTTTCTACCTAAATCCAAGTACTTTAGTTTTCTACAATTTTACAAATCCTGGACGATATTTCCCTGAAAAATTTGGATTCGAGGGAGATTTTCTCAAGATATTGTAGATTACAAATTATATGTAAAGGAAGAATGTCGGTGAGATATTTGTTTGGGAGGTTAATTTGTGTAACATAATGTTTGGAATTGTAAAGAGCTCCATATATGGTGTAAGGTGAATCTGATGAGTTCCACGAAGTAAAAATATTTGAATGAGAACTATAAATTTATGATTTTATGTTCGAAAGAATTTGACGTTTATATGCGTGACAGAGTGTAAATAAGAAGAGTAAAATGATAGTGGTGGCAATATAATGTTTTTTAATGTGTTTCATGGGACTCATACATAAGCCCATGGAACTCATACAGCTTCAAGTGCGGAAGTATGAGTCAAGCTGTTTCACAACGGATTTATAGTTTCTTGGTGCTACGGATGAAGCCGTTTCATATGCGAAGTGGAGAGATAATAATCACATAATGTCAAAGAATGTAGTAAAAGATGGTGGATACATGGAATACAAGTGAGATTTTCTCAAGATATTGAAGACAATAAATTATATGAAAACGAAGAATTCCATTGAGATACCTGTTTGGGGTTGATATGTGTAACATAACATTTGGAACTGCGGAAAATTCCGTAGATGTTGCAGGTGAATTTGATGTGCTCCATTAAGTAAAACAATTGAATAAAAAAATTGATCTTGTGAACATGTTATTTTTGTGAATTGACTTTGAACATGTTATTTACACCCTCCATTCTCTCATCCTTGAAATCTTGATTAATAAAATGACTAATAAAATTGAATCTCCAATGCTTAGTTCAAAATATCATGAACCAATTTCCACCCTTTTTGAATTCTCGCTTAGAAAAGACACCTTGATATCAAGTATGATTCAATATTACACTTTACTTGAATCAAACCATATCCACCAATGGATAGACCTCGGAAATTCGTCACCTGAATTGAAATCTTGAATTAACAACCTGGATCTCGAATGACTTAGAACTTTGATTATGAACAAACCATTGCCTGACTAAAATTTAGTCGAGACCATTAATCCTCAATCAATACTGCACGCACACCTATCCTGAAAACCTCAACTGAATCCCATTTCCTTCCACCTTACCCTTGGATATCCTGAGTTCGAACAGCAAGCAGAAACAACATATCTTTTGAAATTTTTGGAACAACAATTAGTGGTTGAATGTACGAATGAAGGCTATATACGGGTAGGACAAATTTGGGGTATGACACGCACGCGCGCGCATATGTATATTACACACTTATACTTATTTGAGTAAGGTATTATTTTAATTTTTCTTATTAAGTTTTAAACACGTTGGAAACTTTCTTTTGGAAAATGAACACGTAAACTAGAATTGGACCAGACAACCTATTGTTATAAAGCTTTAGATTTTGAAGCTGAGAGAAATTTTCAATACAAATTGGGATATTTCCAAAAATGTTGATATTAGAAAGGCAAAACCAATACAAATTTTCAAGCTTTAGAATCTCCAGAGGAAAAGTGGTTTTTTTCTTTCAAAATGATTATCGCAATTTTTAAAAAAGTGAGTGTTGTTAGAATTTCCAATAATTTCTATGAAAAATTTACTAAAATTTAGATTTCCAATCCTAGTAAACATTTCCTGATCCTCCACTTCCTATCATACTCTCTTATTTGATTCCATAGATAATTTAATTCTATTTAATGTTAAACAAATGACATTGCTTTAAATTCCAAGAATTAGCCACAAGTACTTACTGCTTAAACTTGTTCTTCTATTCATGTCTAGTGAAGAGAAAATATGCTAATAAAATAATCAAAATGAATATTATGCTGACAATGGAGAAGAACACGAGGTTTCAGTGTCTCTTCGATCTACCAAAAGAACATGGTCGTAAAATTTTCAAAATCTAACTATATAAGCAACGGTTTCTAAAAGTGTGATATTGGATACATAAATACTATACAAATTTGGATGTTTTAGAATCTCCAGAGGAAAGGAGGCTGTTTCAAATTGATTATCACCAAGTCTTAAAGAAGTGAGTGTTGTTAGATTTTCGAATGATTTTCATGATATTACCCATAAGTCCCACTTAAAGTTAAATTCAAGTAATTTAACTTATACAAATATGAAAACTCAGGAACTGTACCATTGAAAGATTTTCTACCTAAATCTAAGTACTTTAGTTTTCTACAATTTTACAAATTCTGGACGATATTTCCCTGAAAAATTTGGATTCAAGGGAGATTTTCTCAAGATATTGTAAACTACAAATTATATGTAAAGGAAGAATGTCAGTGAGATATTTGTTTGGGGGGTTGATTTGTGTAACATAATGTTTGGAATTGTAAAGAGCTAAATAGAAGGTGTAAGGTGAATTTGATGAGTTCCACGAAGTAAAAATATTTGAATGAGAACTGTAAATTTATGATTTGAAGTTCGAAAGAATTTGAGGTTCATATGCGCGACAGAGTGTATATAAGAAGAGTAAAATGATAGTGGTGGCAATATAATGTTTTTTAGTGTGTTTCATGGGACTCATACAAAAGGCCATGGAACTCATACAGCTTCAAGTGCGGAAGTATGAGTGAAGCTGTTTCACAATGGATTTATAGTTTCTTGGTGATACGGATGAAGTCGTTTCATATGCGAAGTGGAGAGATAATAATTACATAATGTCAAAGAATGTAGTAAAAGCTGGTGGATACATGGAATACAAGAGAGATTTTCTCAATATATTGAAGACAATAAATTATATGAAAACGAAGAATTCCATTGAGATACTTGTTTGGGGTTGATATGTGTAACATAACATTTGGAACTGCGAAAAATTCCGTAGATGTTGCTAGTGAATTTGATGTTATCCATTAAGTAAAACAATTGAATAAAAAAAATTAATCTTGTGAACATGTTATTTTTGTGAATGGACTATGAACATGTTATTTACACCCTCCATTCTCTCATCCTTGAAATCTTGATTAATAAAATGACTAATAAAATTGAATCTCCAATTCTTAGTTCAAAATATCATGAACCAATTTCCACCCTTTTTGAATTCTCTCTTAGTAAAGACACCTTGACATCAAGTATGAATCAATATTACACTTCACATGAATTAAACCATATCCAACCAATGGATAGACCTCAGAAATTTGTCACCTGAATTGAAATCTTGAATTAACAACCTGGATCTCGAATGACTTAGAACTTTGATTATGAATAAACCATTGCCTGACTAAAATTTAGTCGAGACCATTAATCCTCAATCAATACTGCACGCACACCTATCCTGATAACCTCAACTGAGTCCCATTTCCGTCCACCCTACCCTTGCGATATCCTGAGCTCGAACAGCAAGAAGAAACAACATATCTTTTGAAATTTTTCGAACAACAATTAGTGGGTGGATGTACGGATGAATGCTATATACGGGTAGGACAAATTTGGGGTATATCACGCACGCGCGCGCATATGTATTTTACACACTTATACTTATTTGAGTAATGTATTATTTTAATTTTTCTTGATAAGTTTTAAACACGTTTGAAACTTTCTTTTGTAAAATGAAAACGTAAACTAGAATTGGATCAGACAACCTATTGTTAGAAAGCTTAAGATTTTGAAGCTGAGACAGATTTTCAATACAAATTGGGATATTTCCAAAAATGTTGATATTAGAAAGGCAAAACCAATACAAGTTTTCAAGCTTTAGAATCTTCAAAGGAAAAGTGTTTTTTTTCTTCAAAATGATAATCGCAATGTTTAAAAAAGTGAGTGTTGTTAGAATTTCCAATAATTTCTATGAAAAATTTACTAAAATTTAGATTTCCAATCCTAGTAAACATTTCCTGATCCTCCACTTCCAATCATACTCTCTTACTTGATTCCATAGATAATTTTGTTCTATTTAATGTTAAACAAATGACATTGCTTTAAATTTCAAGAATTAGCCACAAGTACTTACTGCTTAAACTTGTTCTTCTACTTAAACTTGTTCTTCTATTCATATCTAGTGAAGAGAAAATATGCTAATAAAATAATATATTATGCTGCCAATGGAGAAGAATACGAGGTTTCAGTGTCTCTTCGATCTACCAAATGAGCATGGTCGTAAACTTTTCAAAATCTAACTATATAAGCAACGATTTCTAAAAGTGTGATATTGGATACATAAATACTATACAAATTTGGATGTTTTAGAATCTCCAGAGGAAAGGAGGTTGTTTCAAATTGATTATCACCAAGTCTTAAAGAAGTGAGTGTTGTTAGATTTTCGAATGATTTTCATGGATATTACCCATAAGTCCCACTTAATGTTAAATTCAAGTAATCTAACTTATACAAATATGAAAACTCAGGAACTGTACCATTGAATGATTTTCTACCTAAATCCAAGTACTTTAGTTTTCTACAATTTTACAAATCCTGGACGATATTTCCCTGAAAAATTTGGATTCGAGGGAGATTTTCTCAAGATATTGTAGATTACAAATTATATGTAAAGGAAGAATGTCGGTGAGATATTTGTTTGGGAGGTTAATTTGTGTAACATAATGTTTGGAATTGTAAAGAGCTCCATATATGGTGTAAGGTGAATCTGATGAGTTCCACGAAGTAAAAATATTTGAATGAGAACTATAAATTTATGATTTTATGTTCGAAAGAATTTGACGTTTATATGCGTGACAGAGTGTAAATAAGAAGAGTAAAATGATAGTGGTGGCAATATAATGTTTTTTAATGTGTTTCATGGGACTCATACATAAGGCCATGGAACTCATACAGCTTCAAGTGCGGAAGTATGAGTCAAGCTGTTTCACAACGGATTTATAGTTTCTTGGTGCTACGGATGAAGCCGTTTCATATGCGAAGTGGAGAGATAATAATCACATAATGTCAAAGAATGTAGTAAAAGATGGTGGATACATGGAATACAAGTGAGATTTTCTCAAGATATTGAAGACAATAAATTATATGAAAACAAAGAATTCCATTGAGATACCTGTTTGGGGTTGATATGTGTAACATAACATTTGGAACTGCGGAAAATTCCGTAGATGTTGCAGGTGAACTTGATGTGCTCCATTAAGTAAAACAATTGAATAAAAAAATTGATCTTGTGAACATGTTATTTTTGTGAATTGACTTTGAACATGTTATTTACACCCTCCATTCTCTCATCCTTGAAATCTTGATTAATAAAATGACTAATAAAATTGAATCTCCAATGTTTAGTTCAAAATATCATGAACCAATTTCCAACCTTTTTGAATTCTCGCTTAGAAAAGACACCTTGATATCAAGTATGATTCAATATTACACTTTACTTGAATCAAACCATATCCCACCAATGGATAGACCTCGAAAATTCGTCAGTTGAATTGAAATCTTGAATTAACAACCTGGATCTCGAATGACTTAGAACTTTGATTATGAACAAACCATTGCCTGACTAAAATTTAGTCGAGACCATTAATCCTCAATCAATACTGCACGCACACCTATCCTGAAAACCTCAACTGAATCCCATTTCCTTCCACCTTACCCTTGGATATCCTGAGTTCGAACAGCAAGCAGAAACAACATATCTTTTGAAATTTTTGGAACAACAATTAGTGGTTGGATGTACGAATGAAGGCTATATACGGGTAGGACAAATTTGGGGTATGACACGCACGCGCGCGCATATGTATATTACACACTTATACTTATTTGAGTAAGGTATTATTTTAATTTTTCTTATTAAGTTTTAAACACGTTGGAAACTTTCTTTTGGAAAATGAACACGTAAACTAGAATTGGACCAGACAACCTATTGTTATAAAGCTTAAGATTTTGAAGCTGAGAGAAATTTTCAATACAAATTGGGATATTTCCAAAAATGTTGATATTAGAAAGGCAAAACCAATACAAATTTTCAAGCTTTAGAATCTCCAGAGGAAAAGTGGTTTTTTTCTTTCAAAATGATTATCGCAATTTTTAAAAAAGTGAGTGTTGTTAGAATTTCCAATAATTTCTATGAAAAATTTACTAAAATTTAGATTTCCAATCCTAGTAAACATTTCCTGATCCTCCACTTCCAATCATACTCTCTTATTTGATTCCATAGATAATTTAATTCTATTTAATGTTAAACAAATGACATTGCTTTAAATTCCAAGAATTAGTCACAAGTACTTACTGCTTAAACTTGTTCTTCTATTCATGTCTAGTGAAGAGAAAATATGCTAATAAAATAATCAAAATTAATATTGTGCTGACAATGGAGAAGAACACGAGGTTTCAGTGTCTCTTCGATCTACCAAAAGAACATGGTCGTAAAATTTTCAAAATCTAACTATATAAGCAACGGTTTCTAAAAGTGTGATATTGGATACATAAATACTATACAAATTTGGATGTTTTAGAATCTCCAGAGGAAAGGAGGCTGTTTCAAATTGATTATCACCAAGTCTTAAAGAAGTGAGTGTTGTTAGATTTTTGAATGATTTTCATGATATTACCCATAAGTCCCACTTAAAGTTAAATTCAAGTAATTTAACTTATACAAATATGAAAACTCAGGAACTGTACCATTGAAAGATTTTCTACCTAAATCTAAGTACTTTAGTTTTCTACAATTTTACAAATTCTGGACGATATTTCCCTGAAAAATTTGGATTCAAGGGAGATTTTCTCAAGATATTGTAAACTACAAATTATATGTAAAGGAAGAATGTCAGTGAGATATTTGTTTGGGGGGTTGATTTGTGTAACATAATGTTTGGAATTGTAAAGAGCTAAATAGAAGGTGTAAGGTGAATCTGATGAGTTCCACGAAGTAAAAATATTTGAATGAGAACTGTAAATTTATGATTTGAAGTTCGAAAGAATTTGAGGTTCATATGCGCGACAGAGTGTATATAAGAAGAGTAAAATGATAGTGGTGGCAATATAATGTTTTTTAGTGTGTTTCATGGGACTCATACAAAAGGCCATGGAACTCATACAACTTCAAGTGCGGAAGTATGAGTGAAGCTGTTTCACAATGGATTTATAGTTTCTTGGTGATACGGATGAAGTCGTTTCATATGCGAAGTGGAGAGATAATAATTACATAATGTCAAAGAATGTAGTAAAAGCTGGTGGATACATGGAATACAAGAGAGATTTTCTCAATATATTGAAGACAATAAATTATATGAAAACGAAGAATTCCATTGAGATACTTGTTTGGGGTTGATATGTGTAACATAACATTTGGAACTGCGAAAAATTCTGTAGATGTTGCTAGTGAATTTGATGTTATCCATTAAGTAAAACAATTGAATAAAAAAATTGATCTTGTGAACATGTTATTTTTGTGAATGGACTATGAACATGTTATTTACACCCTCCATTCTCTCATCCTTGAAATCTTGATTAATAAAATGACTAATAAAATTGAATCTCCAATGCTTAGTTCAAAATATCATGAACCAATTTCCACCCTTTTTGAATTCTCTCTTAGTAAAGACACCTTGACATCAAGTATGAATCAATATTACACTTTACATGAATTAAACCATATCCAACCAATGGATAGACCTCAGAAATTTGTCACCTGAATTGAAATCTTGAATTAACAACCTGGATCTCGAATGACTTAGAACTTTGATTATGAATAAACCATTGCCTGACTAAAATTTAGTCGAGACCATTAATCCTCAATCAATACTGCACGCACACCTATCCTGATAACCTCAACTGAGTCCCATTTCCGTCCACCCTACCCTTGCGATATCCTGAGTTCGAACAGCAAGAAGAAACAACATATCTTTTGAAATTTTTCGAACAACAATTAGTGGGTGGATGTACGGATGAAGGCTATATACGGGTAGGACAAATTTGGGGTATGTCACGCACGCGCACGCATATGTATTTTACACACTTATACTTATTTGAGTAATGTATTATTTTAATTTTTCTTGATAAGTTTTAAACACATTTGAAACTTTCTTTTGTAAAATGAAAACGTAAACTAGAATTGGATCAGACAACCTATTGTTAGAAAGCTTAAGAGTTTGAAGCTGAGACAGATTTTCAATACAAATTGGGATATTTCCAAAAATGTTGATATTAGAAAGGCAAAACCAATACAAGTTTTCAAGCTTTAGAATCTTCAAAGGAAAAGTGTTTTTTTTTTCAAAATGATAATCGCAATGTTTAAAAAAGTGAGTGTTGTTAGAATTTCCAATAATTTCTATGAAAAATTTACTAAAATTTAGATTTCCAATCGTAGTAAAAATTTCCTGATCCTCCACTTCCAATCATACTCTCTTACTTGATTCCATAGATAATTTTGTTCTATTTAATGTTAAACAAATGACATTGCTTTAAATTTCAAGAATTAGCCACAAGTACTTACTGCTTAAACTTGTTATTCTACTTAAACTTGTTCTTCTATTCATATCTAGTGAAGAGAAAATATGCTAATAAAATAATATATTATGCTGCCAATGGAGAAGAATACGAGGTTTCAGTGTCTCTTCGATCTACCAAATGAGCATGGTCGTAAACTTTTCAAAATCTAACTATATAAGCAACGATTTCTAAAAGTGTGATATTGGATACATAAATACTATACAAATTTGGATGTTTTAGAATCTCCAGAGGAAAGGAGGTTGTTTCAAATTGATTATCACCAAGTCTTAAAGAAGTGAGTGTTGTTAGATTTTCGAATGATTTTCATGGATATTACCCATAAGTCCCACTTAATGTTAAATTCAAGTAATCTAACTTATACAAATATGAAAACTCAGGAACTGTACAATTGAATGATTTTCTACCTAAATCCAAGTACTTTAGTTTTCTACAATTTTACAAATCCTGGACGATATTTCCATGAAAAATTTGGATTCGAGGGAGATTTTCTCAATATATTGTAGACTACAAATTATATGTAAAGGAAAAATGTCAGTGAGATATTTGTTTGGGAGGTTGATTTGTGTAACATAATGTTTGGAATTGTAAAGATCTCCATAGAAGGTGTAAGGTGAATCTGATGAGTTCCACGAAGTAAAAATGTTTGAATGAGAACTGTAAATTTATGATTTGAAGTTCGAAAGAATTTGAGGTTCATATGCGTGACAAAGTGTAAATAAGAAGAGTAAAATGATAGTGGTGGCAATATAATGTTTTTTAGTGTGTTTCATGGGACTCATACAAAAGGCCATGGAACTCATACAACTTCAAGTGCGGAAGTATGAGTGAAGATGTTTCACAATAGCTTTATAGTTTCTTGGTGCTACGGATGAAGCCGTTTCATATGCAAAGTGGAGAGATAATAATCACATAATGTCAAAGAATGTACTAAAAGCTTGTGGATACATGGAATACAAGAGAGATTTTCTCAAGATATTGAAGACAATAAATTATATGAAAACGAAGAATTCCATTGAGATGCTGGTTTGGGGTTGATATGTGTTACATAACATTTGGAACTGCAGAAAATTATGTAGAAGTTGCAGGTGAATTTGATGTGCTCCATTAAGTAAAACAATTGAATGAATATTTGAATTAATGAATTGAAGTTCAAAAGAATTTATAGGTCGTATGAGTGACAGAGTGTACATAGGAAGAGTAAAAACTGATTGGTGACAAGAGAATGGTTTACACTATGATTCATGGAACCCATATATAAGGACGTGGAACTCATACAACTTTAACTACCGCAAGTTGGGTTGTTGGTAACGTTAGTTTGTTTCTTTTTGCTATACATGAATCTAAGGGTATGACACCAAAAGCTAGAATTTCTTCTTACAAAATCGGTTGTTTTTATTTTGATATTCTTGCTGCTATGGATGAAGCTGTTTCAAAATTGATATATAGTTTCCTGCTAATGACATTGTTAGTGATGGTAGATTTTTCATTAGTGTTTTTTTGTTTTAGAGTGATGATTTACCTGATTATAATTTATAAGCTTCCTTTATATTATTCTTGTAATTGTGGTAGTAGTATATATATTGCTACTTATGATCTTTAGATTATTTAAAAGTTAAAGAAAAGATTGTTGTTTGTGATAGAGGAAGGAATGCTAGAGTTGAGAAGTGTTGGTGGGTTAGGAATCATTATGTCGAATACTACTTTCCATTTTATAGAGTTGAGTGAACATATATATTTTTAAATAGACTATATATAATTTATAATGCAAATAAGTGATTATAAAATAAGTTGGTCTACTATTTCAGTTTCCGGCTAATCATTGGTTTTTCTTCCTAACCAATTCCCTAAGTGGTTTCGATCTTTATTCGATTTCAATATCAAATGACAAGCGCACTAAGATATTGAACAGACTAATATTCCTATATTCCAAATTAAGAAAACAGGTAAGCACAACCCCGAGTTAAGAAAACACGACATAGAAGCGCGATTTAACGACTAAGCGACGTAAAAAGTGATTAAAAGTTAGGAATACAATCATACGAATTAAATCAAATGTTAGACGCCAAATTTCACTTATTTGATCTATCAAATGTTGGCATTTTTCACTCATTTTTGTCAAGAAAGTGTTGAAAACCAATCTTTCTTTGTTTGGTTTGCAATATATTGTGAAAATCTCTTGGTACCTCTGTTTTGTGTGCTATTGTGCAGAAATTGGGCACAAAACAATTGAAAAGTAAGACACAAGAAATGGTTAAGGAAACTAAGACAGAATGCAAACAACAGCTGGCTTCGCTAGGCGAAGGGGTGGCGAACATGAAGCGAGCACTCGCTAGGCGAAGCACTAGCGAACACTCCCAGACTTGGACAAAACCAAAAAGACCATCAATTCTCTAGGCGAAGCTCGCAGCGAAGGACTCGCTAGGCGAAGGAATTACTCGCCTAGCGAACATATGGAAATGTCTCAGGGGCGGTTTGACTGATCAGTGGCACCTCACGTGCCAAACTAAGTGCTCGCTAGGCGAAGGATCTGCTCGCTAGGCGAGCGTAGCATATCCTGAATGTAGTTGCGTAGTTGAATAATATTGTAACACACAACAAAAAATGTAGGCGTAGGATTGTGAGATCCTAGCGAGCAACCTCCTCTCTTTTCTACCGTAGTCCCATGAACTACAGATGCTCTGATTCTTCACTTCTTCCAAGTGAAAATACGTAGGCACAAGGGTCCGAATCCTTGGCGAGCACTCTAATCTAAAACCACCAATTTCTCCTTAGCAATCTAAACTCTTTTACTTACCTTTTCACTTTATTCCCTTAGAAGAAAACTAATAAGCTAAACTAACATTTCTCACGAATCGAATCAAGAGGTTTCCGTTGAGTACAACGAACTTGAGGGGTGCTAATACCTTCCCCTCATGTAACCGACTCCCGAACCTAGAACTTGGTTGCGATGACCATGTTCTTTCCCTAAAGGTTTTCTCGATATTTTCCTATTCCTTCTTGGGATAAATAAAATTCGGTGGCGACTTTGTTTTTCGTGACCATTCGCGAAGGATCGTGCTTTTTCGAGGTACGACAACTTGGTGAAAGATTGTGTTAGTTAAGAGTTACAACTTTGTGAAACCACACTATTTAATTTATAAATAGACTATTTTGGATTTAAAAAAACATTGCAATTTGAACTCTCCTCTTCATTTCTTTAATTTAAATTTTCTTCTATTCTAGATTCGAATTTTTGAATTTTCAACTGTCTTATAAAAACTCAAAATAATTTGACTTATCTTGAAAATTTCTACGTGTAGATTCAAAAACAATTAAGATAATTTTGGAAATACTATTTAAAAATAGTTTATATGCACAATTTTAACAAATACTAGCATGTATAAATAAAAATTATATTGCACATGTTTGCCTAAGTCTCATTAGTCATTGCCAATTCATCAATGATTGTTTTTCTTCCAAATTCCGAATTGTAATTCATCTTAACATATAGTTAAATAATATGAATTTTGATACAAAGAATTGATGAATTTAACTAAACTTAACTAATTTTTTATTATTTATAAATACAATAAATAGATTGGTGCTATTAATTTATTTTAAATCTCTCGGCTACATTTCTCTATTTGTATGGCTTTTATTATATCTCACATTCTATATACCTACCAACTTTTACCCTTTGTGATATTATGTAATTATTCTCTCAATTTCATCTATCAAGATAAATATCACCATGCAACATCTTCACTTACTTAATTTCTCAATACTTTGCATTTCTCAATTAGTATGTGTTTTATTATCTCTTCCATTCCATGTATCTTTTACTACTTTCTAGTCTTTATTCCATTGTTATCTATCCAGCTAATCTATCAATATAAACATCATGATGCAACATCTTCACTTGCTTAATTTCTCTATATGCTGCATTTCTCTATTAGTATGTGTTTTATTATCTCTTGCATTCCATGTATCTTTTACTACTTTCTAGACATTATTTGATTTGTTATCTATCCACCTCATCTATCAATACAAACATCATGATGCAGCATCTTCACTTGCTTAATTTCTCTATTCGTATGTGTTTTGTTATCTCTTGCATTTCATATATCTTTGCCATTAGTGTTTCTTTGTATTAGAGTGATGATTTACATGATTATAATTTATAAGATTCCTTTATATTGTTCTAGTAATTGTGGTGGTAGTATACATATTTTGTTGTTTGCAATAGAGGAGGTTAGGGATCATTATATCGAATAGTACTTTGCATTTTATAGAGTTTAGTGAATATAAATATTTTTAAATAGACTATGTATAATTTAAATAAAAGGAGTTCATTCATACAAAACATATGCACACACGCCCACAAATATATATTATACATTCAATTATGGTATTATTCTTTAACTTACATTATTTACTTTTATATATTTTGGCAAATATTTATGTAGTCTATTGTCGATTGTTATTATGCACGTAGTTTTAATGTGCGTGGTATCAATTGTATGACTAACTCTTTTAGACAATAGAAAAAATATTCGACTTTTATCAAAGTTCGTTATAACACATTCTTTCAAAAAGAAAAAATATGGAATAAAAAAGAAATATGTGCAGCCACGCATGCACGCACAAACATATATTATACGTTTATATTTTTTTGTAACATTTTTATTTTATTTTATACATTTTTTATGAAATATATTTTGTAGTCTTTCATCATTGTTATTACGAGCATAGTTTTAGTGTGTTTGGTATCACTTATATGAAGATCTCTTTGTTATAATCCAAAAAATATTTGTCCTTAATCAATGGTGGTTACATCGCATTCTTTCAAGACGAAATAAATACGGAAAAAATAAGAAACACATGCAAGCGCGCACGCGCGCATATGTATATTACACACTTATATTTATTTGAGTAAGATATTATTTTAATTTTTCTTATTAAATTTTAAACATGTTAAAAAATTTCTTTTGGAAAATGAACACGAAAACTAGAATTGGACCAGACAAACTATTGTTAGAAAGCTTAAGATTTTGAAGTTGAGAAGAGAAAAAGCAGAGTGGTGACAAGAGAATGGTTTACACTGTGATTCATGGAACCCATATATAAGGCCATGGAACTCATACAACTTTAACTACCGCAAGTTGGGTTGTTGGCAACGCTAGTTTGTTTCTTCTTACAAAATCAGTTGTTTTTATTTTGATATTCTTGCTGCTATGGATGAAGCTGTTTCAAAATCGATATATAGTTTCTTGCTAATGTCGTTGTTAGTGATGGTAGAGTTTTCATTAGTGTTTCTTTGTTTTAGAGTGATGATTTACCTGATTATAATTATAAACTTCCTTTATATTGTTCTAGTAATTGTGGTAGTAGTATATATATTGTTACTTATGATCTTTAGATTATTTGAAAGTTAAAGAAAAGATTGTTGTTTGTGATAGAGGAGGGAATGCTAGAGTTGAGAAGTGTTGGTGGGTTAGGAATCATTATGTCGAATACTACTTTTTATTTTATAGAGTTGAGTGAACATACATATTTTTAAATAGACTATATATAATTTATAATGCAAATAATTGATTATAAAATAAGCTGATCTACTGTTTCAGTTTCTGGCCAATCATTGATTTTTCTTCCTAACCAATTCTCTAAGCGGCTTCGATCTCTATTCGATTTCAATATCAAATGACAAGCGCACTAAGATATTGAACAGACTGATATTCCTATATTCCAAATTAAGAAAACGGATAAACACAATCATGCATGAGTTAAGAAAACACGATATAGAAACGCGATTTAACGACTACAATCATACGAATTAAATCAAACCATTCCACAAAATAATACATTCAGCAAATGAAATTTCATAGAATAGAATAGAAAGAGAAACGATATTGAATTGATAGAATAAAAACCTCAAAGCTTTGGAAATGCGATTACATTGGATTGACTCTTGATGATTAGTTCTTCATCGTAATCGTACAAAAGCAAAAACTAAAATTTGTGAAAATAAGGTCATGAACAGTAGAGTGACTACTACTAGGTATAGAGAAGCATAACAAAATCTGGTTCTAATCCAACTGGGTTGAAAAACATAGAAAACCCAGCCCAAAACTAAGTATTCCTAAAGGCAGAATTCGGTCCCGACTTCAACGAATTATTCGAGCTTGCTACACTCCTAAAGTTCTAGAATTCTATCTTAGCTTTCCAACGCCTATTAAAATGCGTCAATTCAATCCTTGTACCTTCAATTATGATCCGAACAGTGGACAGGTATCAAATAACCCTTAACGCTGAAAATAAGCTGCGAAAATAGATTAACGGCAAATAAAGACTTAATTATAAAAATATAATAAAATAGTAAAATAAACAAAACAAACTAATAAAATGTCTAAGTACAAACATAAGAGATTGTGCATTAAAATGCACTGATAAGCACGCGCCCACAAGTATATGTTATACATTTCATTATGGTATTATTCTTTAACTTTAATTATTTATTTTCTTATATTTTAGCAAATACTTATGTAGTCTATTATGATTGTTATTATGCAAATATTTTTAATGTGTGTCGTATCGATTATATGACTAACTCTTTGAAACAACCCAAAAAATATTCGACCTTTATCATAGATCGTTATAACATAGTCTTTCAAGAAGAAAAAAATATGGAAAAAATTATTATGTGCAGGGAAGGCACGCATGCACGTACAAATATATATTATACATTTATATTATTTTTACCATTTTTATTTTATTTTTTACATTTTTTTTAAATATGTTTTGTAGTCTTCCATCATTGTTATTATAAACTTAGTTTTAGTGTGTGTGGTATCACTTATAAGACTATCTCTTTGAGATGATCCAAAATATATTAGTCATTTATCAATGGGCGTCACTTCGTATTCTTTGAAGGAGAAATAAATAAGAAAAAAAAATAAGAAACACATGCAGCACACACGCGCAAGCAAATATATATTAGACACAAACTACATATTTGAATAAGGTATTATTTTAATTTTTCTTATTATGTTTTAATCATGTTGGCAAATATGTTTTAGAAAATGAACACGTAAACTAGAATTGGACAACACAAATTATTGTTAGAAAGCTTAAGATTCTGAAGCTGAGTGAGATTTCTACTACAAATTAGGATATTTCCAAAAATGTTATATTAGATAGGCAAAGCCAATACATATTTTCAAACTTTAGACTCTCCAAAGAAAAGGATGTTTTTTCAAAATATTTATCACAATGTTTAAAAAAGTGAGTGTTGTTAGATTTTCAAATAATTACTATAGAAAATTTACTTAAATCTAGATTTCCAATCTTAGTAAACATTCCCTAATCCTCGATTTCCAATCATATACTCTTTTATTTGATTCCATAGATAATTTAATTCTATTTAATGTTAAACAAATGACACTGCTTTAAATCACATGAATTAGTCACAAGTACTTGTTGCTTAAACTTGTTATTTTGTTCATGTCTAGTGAAGAGAAAATATGTTAATGAAATATTCAGAATGAATATTCTGCTGGGAATGGAAAAAATCAAGAGGTTTCACTGTCTTTTCGATCCGCTAAATGAACATGGACGGAAATTCTTCAAAATCAAACTATTGAAGTCACGATTTCTAAAAAGTGTGATATTGGATACATAAATCAAACACAAATTTGGAAGTTATAGAATCTCCAAAGGAAAGGAGGTTGTTTCAAATTGATTGTCATTAAGTCTTAAAGAAGTGAGTGATGTTAGATTTTCCAATGATTTTCATGGAAATTTCCCTGAAATAGCACTCTAATTTAAATTCAACTACTCTAACTTATTGAAAGATGAATTTAAATTCAACTAGTCAACTACTTCAACTACTCTAATTGTATGAGTGACAATGTGTACATAGGAAGAGTAAAATGAAAATGGTGACAATATAATGTTTTGTAGTGTGATTCAAGGAACTCATAGAGGTTTAATTGCAGCAGTATGGGTGAAGCTGTTTCACAATGGATATACAGTTTCTTGGTGCTATGGATGAAGTTGTTTCATGTGAGTAGTGGAGAGATGATAATCACATAATGTCACGGAAGGTGGTAAAAGCCAGTGGATACATGGAATACAAGAAAGGTTTTCTCAAGATATTGAAGACAACAAATTATATGAAACAGAAGAATGCCAATGAGATATTTGTTTGGGATGTTGATTTGTGTAACATATTTGTTTGCAAAAAATTTCATAGAAGTTGCAGGGTGAATTTTATGAGTTCCATTAAGTAAAACATTTGAATGAAATTTTGAATTAATAAATTGAACTTTAAAATAATTTAAACATCGGATGAGTGGCAGAGTGTACAAAGGAATATTAAAAATCAAGTAATGACAAGAGATTGGTTTGCATTTTGATTCATGGAACCCATATAGAACTCCATGAAAGTAATACAACTTTAACTACAGCAAATTGAGTAATTGGTAACGCTAGTTTGTGTCATACCCCAAACGTGTCCTACCTATATATTACCTTTACATGTATTTCCCTCTATTAACCATTATTCAAAAATCCAAAAATATGTTGTTTCAACTTTCATTGTCTTATTGTTTAAAAATCAACATGGTGGAAGGAATCCTATCTACATTGGTTCAGTTCTATAATCTGGTATACCACTGCTTCACATTTCCATATTATCAGCTCACACCAACATTGGAAGAGTACTCTCATCTGATTGATTTTCCTATGATTGATCAAGATCCTTTCTTCGGGCTGGAAGATATCCCCAAAGATCAAACCATTGCAAGAGCTACCTCCTTGAAAGTGTCAGATATCAAAGCTCACATGACCACCAAGGGAGGAATTCAAGGTCTACCAGCTAAATTCTTGATAGAGAAAGCCCTATACTTTTCCAGCAGTTGCGGTTAGAATATGATATCAAATTATTAATTAATTTGAATCGCATCTTTAGTTCACAACCGCTCTTTGATTTATCCGAAGGAAAAGGTCAAAAGAGGGAAAACCTAATTTTGCATCGTAAAGACAATGCAGGGAGAGATCTAGGTAAGGGGTTGGTTAAGCTTAGGGAAGGTATTAGCACCCTAAACTTCTGTAGTACTCTACAGGAACCTTTTATTTATTTTTTCTATTTTTGCTTTAATTATTTGCTTTAAGTATATATTGAGCTAAGGGTTAAAAGTGAAAAAGAAGACCTAAGGGTTAGTCCTAAGTTTACTCGGCAAGATTCACATTTTGTGCCTACGTATCCTGGGTAGGGAATGGAATCAGAGTAATCGTAGTTCCCCTCGAAAGGAAGGTTAGAAACGTCTTGACTGTGGTCAAGGTTTCAAAGGGAAGTAAACGTATCTTAAGGACACGCTTACGTGGAGTGCGGCGACTCCTATTTCTACGTTGAAATAGTTGAATTGAAATTATGGTGAAATTAGGTATTCCACGGCGGGAAACCCTAAAACAGAGTACGACGACTCTTTGACCTAATACTAGGGTAAATGGAATTTTCGTCCACGGCGGGACACCTATGCAATTTAGGGTTTTGGAATGTTCAAAGGGTTAGGACTATTGACTCGACAGTCAAACTGTGAGACCTAATCCTTCGGAAGGTGTAACGATGAATTATGTAGATGATAAATTATTATTATATGGCAGAACTAAAGTACGAAAATAAAGACAGTGGTAAAGAAAAGCATCGCGACGATCACTCGCGTAAATTACAAATCCCAAAAATAAAAATAAATAACTGCGACGATATCTCGCATAATTACAACCGAAAAATAAAATACGAAAATCAATGACGAAATAGCAAACAGAGATAAATAAGAATTAACCGACGGTCAGACTAAAATTAAACTAGAGGGTTAGGAACTCTATTTTCAATTTTGAACTAGAAATTAGATCGAAAGTGTTAGCAAAATAAATCAGAATTATTTTTAAGCAAAAATTTTAGAATTAAATTAAAATGATTTTTTTTAATGTCTTTTTTTTTTTGCCTTGTTAAAGGTTATTATACATCTATTTACAAAAGTCTCAATTTTTGAGCTAAAATTAAATTTAGTAAGGAGTTAAGTTAATTTATTTTTAATGTTAGAACATCAATACAAAGATTAAATATTCTAATTAAGAAAATATTGCCCCAAAATTTCTATTTTAAATTAGAGGTTTTTCCAAAAAGTTTTTTCATTAAGCTTTTCTTTGAAGAAGAGTTAATCCTTAAATAAAAAAAGAATTAAATTTTTAATTATATAAAGAAAAAAGTTTTAATTTCTAAACAAGAGAACTTATTTTAGATTATGTTTGTTTTTTTTACTTTAACTTATTTACAACATCTTTTCTAAGGCAAATATTTATGTAGTCTATTGTCGATTGTTATTATGCACATAGTTTTAATGTGCGTGGCATCAACTGTATGACTAACTCTTTCATACAACAGAAAAAATATTCGGCCTTTATCAAAGGTCGTTATAACACATTCTTTTAAAAAGAAAAAATATGGAAAAAAAAAAGAAATATGTGCAGCCATGCACGCACGCACAAATATATATTATACGTTTATATTTTTTTTGTAACATTCTTATTTTATTTTATACATTTTTTATGAAATATGTTTTGTAGTCTTTCATCATTGGTATTACGAACATAGTTTTAGTGTGTGTGGTATCACTTATATGAAGATCTCTTTGTTATGATCCAAAAAATATTTGTTCTTAATCAATGGTGGTTACATCGCATTCTTTCAAGAAGAAATAAATCCGGGAAAAAAAAATAAGAAACACATGCAAATGCGCACGCGCGCATATGTATATTACACGCTTATACTTATTTGAGTAAGGTATTATTTTAATTTTTCTTATTAAGTTTTAAACATGTTAAAAAATCTATTTTTCTTATTAATTTTTCTTATTTTATTTTTTCTTATTGTTAAGGATCGAACCAATAACCATTACAATTAACTCTTCAGTTTTTCAAAAATTAAGGGGTAAATTGGGAGTTTTTGATGACATCCTTCGTTTCATTGCCTCTGTAACTGAAATTAGATCAACTCCACGTTTGAGGTTACATGTGTTTTTAATAGTAGTGTTTTTAATATATATATTTGATATAATAAAATGATATGTTTTTATTTCAGTTTAATATAATCTATTTTCTAAGTAGCATTTGAACAATGTCCATAGGAATTAAAGCTAGACAATCATCACAACACTAGCACTCACATAAAATAAACTTTAAATTTAAATAATGTCCATAGGAAAAGAGAATGTCATTCACTCAATCTTTACTGTTAATTGAAAAGTTGAGAGGAGAAGGATAGTTCAAATTCTAGTTATTTTGAGAAGTAGTATATTCATTGCGTATAACTATATTGTTAAGGGACCACAGAAAGAACATTTAAATGATACTATACGCGTTTGTAGTGAAAGACCGAATCTCGTAAACAACAGGGAGTACCAGGTTTGTCGATTTCTATCTTGAAGCTCTTACGTACCTTTCTCTTTATTATAACAAGTTCACCGGTTTTCTTCCACAAAAGATTGGTTCTTGGATTGGAATGAAACTCATAGATGTTTAGAAAATCCACTTTCTGGTGGTAGCTATTCCACCTAACATGTGTAAGAATAACTGAATTAATTATATGGTAATGATGAATAACAGTTTCACAGGAAGTATACTAGAGAACTATGCAAATTACACAGCTTTGATACATTTTAGATTATCAAAGAATTCACTTTCAGGTGTTATTCCTTTAGGTATATTTGCAAGTGTTTGATCTTGGAAGGAACCAATTTGAAGGATCAATATCTCCTGATATTGGTAAAGTTAAATTTTGTTGTAATTATAATTTTTTGTGTCAAAACAGTGTAACTCAACAAAAATAAAGATTGTTCGAAATTAGCATAAGGTGTGTGTGTGTGTCGAGTTGTTTAGATTTCGAAGTGTCAAAGTAAGTTGTTTGACACAGAGTTTTGACTTGGATCAAAATTAATAATTTTGAGCTTTTGTAATTTTAGACTTTCTTCTATTATAAATAGAGGGAGTAACCCTTATTTTGTAATAACTTCTATTCACAGATTTTTTTGCAGTTGAAAAGTGAATAAAGAAGTTTTCCACAATTTGTGGACGGAGATTCCGCAATTCAAATCATTATCTTCTTCCTTTGATTTTGTTAAACACTTTCTTTCTTTTATCGTTTTTCTTTAAAATTGTTGCGCATAATCTTTCTTGAGATCAAGGTTGATTAAAAATTCTCAAAAGGTTTTGGGTTAATTCCAACATCTGGTATATAGAGCTTCCGTTGTGATTCGAGGGAAGAAAATCACGATGGATCTGAATCAACAAACAGGCATTTTCCGGCGAACATTCCAAATCTCTAGAATAATAATTATGAGAATTGGTGCAAACAAATAAATGTGGTTTTCTATTATCATCTTTGATGTTTT
Source organism: Lathyrus sativus (assembly GCA_963859935.3). Classification (NCBI taxonomy): domain Eukaryota; kingdom Viridiplantae; phylum Streptophyta; class Magnoliopsida; order Fabales; family Fabaceae; genus Lathyrus; species Lathyrus sativus. Next base: position 25,253,996 of record OZ012735.1, read on the forward strand.
TATGAAGATTTCAGTTTAATATAATCTATTTTCTAAGTAGCATTTGAACAACGTCCATATGAATTAAAGCTAGACAATCATCACAACACTAGCACTCATATTGAGAAGTAGTATATTCATTGCGTATAGCTATATTGTTAAGGGACCACACAAAGAGCATTTAAATGATGCTATACGCGTTTGTAGTGAAAGACCGAATCTCGTAAACAACAGGGAGTACCAGTGAATTTGTTATCATAAAGAGAAAGGTTTAGCATAAAAAATTAATATTTTTTTCGTAAAAAATTGATTGACGATTCTTTGAGCAATTCTTCACAGAAGCTTTAGCATTAAATTTTAAATTAATTATGAACTATATATCACAAATAATTTCATAAATAAAGATTCACATATCAAGATTTTCGGAATCCTACAAAAATGCTTAAATATAAGCTTGTTTATTCATTTTTATCATCGTCTCTAAACAAATCTTTACCTTACATTTAATGAGTATTAACGCTAGACACCTTGCCATTAATGATCTGAGTGAAACATAAAATTCTCATAATAAAAGTATTAAGAAAGTGAGTGTTGTTAGATTTTCGAATGATTTTCATGGATATTACCCATAAGTCCCACTTAAAGTTAAATTCAAGTAATCTAACTTATACAAATATGAAAACTCAGGAACGGTACCATTGAATGATTTTCTACCTAAATCCACGTACTTTAGTTTTCTACAATTTTACAAATCCTGGACGATATTTCCAAGAAAATTTTAGATTCGAGGGAGATTTTCTCAAGATATCGTAGACTACAAATTATATATGTAGACTACAAATTATATATAAAGGAAGAATCTAAGTGAGATATTTGTTTGGGAGGTTAATTTGTGTAACATAATGTTTGGAATTGTAAAGACCTCCATAGAAGATGTAAGGTGAATCTGATGAGTTCCACGAAGTAAAAATATTTGAATGAGAACCGTAAATTTATGATTTGAAGTTCGAAACAATTTGAGGTTCGTATGCGTGACAGAGTGTAAATAAGAAGAGTAAAATGAGAGTGGTGACAATATAATATTTTTTAGTGTGCTTCATGGAACTCATACAACTTCAAGTGCGGAAGTATGAGCGAAGATGTTTCACAATGGATATATAGTTTCTTGGTGCTATGGATGAAGTTGTTTCATATGCGAAATGGAGAGATAATAATCACATAAAGTCAAAGAATGTACTAAAAGCTAGTGGATACATGGAATACAAGACATCATGATGCAACATCTTCACTTGCTTAATTTTTCTATATGCTGCATTTCTCTATTAGTATGTGTTTTATTATCTATTGCATTCCATATATCTTTTACTACTTTCTAGACATTATTTGATTTGTTATCTATTCACCTCATCTATCAATACAAACATCATGATGCAGCATCTTCACTTGCTTAATTTCTCTATTAGTATGTGTTTTGTCATCTTTTGCATTTCATATATCTTTGTCATTAGTGTTTCTTTGTATTAGAGTGATGATTTACCTGATTATAATTTATAAGCTTCCTTTATATTGTTCTAGTAATTTTGGTAGTAATATACATATTTTGTTGTTTGCAATAGAGGAGGTTAGGGATCGTTATATCGAATAGTACTTTGCATTTTATAGAGTTTAGTGAATATAAATATTTTTAAATAGACTATGTATAATTTAAATAAAAGGAGTTCATTCATAGAAAACATATGCACACGCGCCCACAGATATATATTATACATTAAATTATGGTATTATTCTTTAACTTACATTATTTACTTTTATATATTTTGGCAAAAATTTATGTAGTCTATTGTGATTGTTATTATGCACATAGTTTTAATGTGCGTGGTATCAATTGTATGATTAACTCTTTCAGACAGTAGAAAAAATATTCGACCTTTACCAAAGGTCGTTATAACACATTCTTTCAAGAAGAAAAAATATGGAAAAAAAAGAAATATGTGCAGCCACGCACGCACGCACAAATATATATTATACGCTTATATTTTTTGTAACATTCTTATTTTATTTTATACATTTTTTTATGAAATATGTTTTGTAGTCTTTCATCATTGTTATTACGAGCATAGTTTTAGTGTGTGTGGTATCACTTATATGAAGATCTCTTTGTTATAATCCAAAAAATATTTGTCCTTAATCAATGGTGGTTACGTCGCACTCTATCAAGAAGAAATAAATACGGAAAAAAAATAAGAAACACATGCAAGCGTGCACTGTTGCACCTCAAAAAATCATCCGAAAACACGACCTCGCGCTAAAGGTGCGGAAATGCGGTTCGATAGAGTCACCACTGAACTTTATTTATCCCGAATGAACAGGAGAGGAAAATATCGAAAAAAACCTCTTAAAAATGAAAGGAACACGGTCGTCACAACCTAATGTTCCGGGTTCGGGAGTCGGTTACGCGAAGGAAATGTATTAGCACCCCTCACGTCCGTTGTATTCAACGGAAACCTCTTAATTCGAATTATGATGAAAGTTAGCTAAGCTTAATTCTTCTCTTCTCAATACTAAACGATACTATAAAGGGATAAATACACTAAGGGGAAAGAGGATGGTTATAGGATAGGGTGCTCGCCAAGGATTGGGGCCCTTATGCCTACGTATGCTCATTCGGACGAGAATGAGAAATTAGAGCGTCGTAGTTAGACTACGGGAAAGGATGGGGGGGACGGAAGATGGAGGGGATTGTGCTCGCCAAGATCATCTCAATCTTGTGCCTACGTATCTTGCATTCAAGAGTGAATGAAGAATCAGAGCATCCATAGTTCGTGGTAACAACCACGAAAAGAAACGGGATTGAATTGGCTTGAAGTGAGGATCAGATGACGATTACTAGAAGTTTAAGAAAGACTTCTCGGGCCCAAGTAATCGAGAAAGTGAGTCAAAGACTTGACTATCTCTCTTTTTAATCATGGAAAGGGTTATACTTGAAAGGTGAATTTGAACTGATGACGATTATTTGAAGCTTAAGAAAGACTTCTCGGGCCCAAGTAATTGGGAAAGCGAGTCAAAGACTTGACTATCTCTCTTTTTCATCACAAAAGAAGTTGTGTTTGAATGATGTTTGAATAATGAGTGGTTGGAATCGGGCGACGATTAGTCGAAGCTTAAGAAAGACTTCTCGGGCCCAAATAATCGGGAGAGCGAACCAAATACTTGGATCTCTCTCTTTTTCATCACGAATAGAAAGTTTGTTTGAATGGTATCTGAAAGGATGAGTAGTTGAACGATGGTTGAACGTTGTCGGGTTGTTAATGTTATTTAGAGGCGTCAATTGTCCACACACGAGTAAGATAACTCACATCCAAACAACTGAAAGCAAGATCAAAGACTTAATCTCACTCTTTACACCTTGAAAAGAATTAAATAGTTGTTAATTAATTGATAGTTTGTTATGAAAATCCGCTTGACGTTAGATCAAGGGTTTGACCTATTATCGCGTGCAAAATGTGTGGTAACGAAAATGGTTTAAGAAATGGCTCGATGATGAGTCGAGGGTCTGGATTGAAAACGGAACCGACTTGACTTACGTATCAAGGGTCAAGTTGTGAGAAATGATACTAGTCTCTGAGGGTGCCCCCAATATGGAAACAACGATGAAGTGTGTGCAATAGGTTGATGGCGAATGCGGACGAGCACTCGACTTACAAAGGGTGTTTGAAAATGGCTCGATGATGAATCGAGAATTAGTTTGAAAATAGTTTGATCTACGCTAGTCCGTAAGGGTGCTCCTAGAAGATAAACTACAATCAAAGAAATACGAAACATACATCGGAATGGGAGAAGGGTACATGTAATTTACACGGGATTGCACGAAATAAAGGGGTCTCATTGTCAGGTAGGCCAAGAGAAAGCCGTGTGTGTGCATTGTATCCAAAACTACGCCTTGAGCTAAAGTCGGGCATAAATCCATGTCAGGGTTCTCGCAAATGACCAAAGATCCAACAGTCCACCAATTTGGCTTTTAGCATTTTGATAGTTTATTATGTGTTTTCAAATATGGGTGAATAAGAATGAAGAAAATGATATGAGTATGAACAATATGAATAATATAGCAAGATAATATAACAATAATATCCACAATAATATTTGACTGAAATTTAAAGCAATTGATATTTAACAGAAATTAAAGTTAGTAGTTAGTTTGTTAGAATTAAATCGGGACAAATGTAATGCTAAACTGCCGTAGCTCGACTTATGATGAAAAGTCGAACTATAAGAGGTTGCGTAAAGTTGATATCCGTGCTAAAAACAAGATAGAAAAATGATATTGAGGATCATTCTCTAATTTAATCGTGTCACACGGACTAAAAAATGGTGGATCTCGTCACAATCGCAAACATTATGTCGATTAGTCGAAGGTAGCCTATCACGATCCCAAAGTAAAGAAAATGATCCAAATGGTCATTCCATAGATTTGAAATCGAGAAGGTTATCGACTTTGATAAAACGGAGTTTACGAATCAAAAGACATCATAGATCGAAAAAATTAAATAAAAACGGGAATGAAGAAGAAAATGAAATAGAAAATGAAATGGTCTCGAATAAATTGTCATCTATCAATAGTTTGACCGATAATAATTCTTAAAAAATTCGTCATAGACCAAAAACGATAAAAAATAAATAAAATGAATAAAAAACGATAAAAATTGAAAATGAAAAAAGAAAAGAAAGTTTGGTCTCAGATTTATCGTTTTTCATCAATAGTTTGACAGAAAAACAATTTCGAGGTCTCTTCATCGACCGTTAAGTGAAAATGAACTAAATCTAAATTCAAAATTCCCCTCAAAACTTAATTTAAAACTAAATGAGCATAAAATAATTAAGAAAAACTTTGATAATAATTCAAAACATAAAATCAAGAAAAGAGGGGGAATAAATAATTGATGGGGGTATGTACAAGAGATGGGTGTGAATATTATGGTGAGTGTGAAGAAATCACACGGGCCTCAAGCCAGCCCATCCTCCCATCGTTAAGTCTTTTCTAGGCAAACAAAAAAAATTAACCAGCTATGAAATGAGAAAATTTTACCCCATACCCCTACACTTATACCCATACCCCTACAATAAAAAATATTGGACCAAAATACCCTTGTATAAATAGTTATAACTTTAGAAATTTTACACTTTCATTTCATTTTCACTTCACACTTCCGGAGCTCTCATTTTTCACATACAAACCGGAAGTCTTCCAACTAGTCATCCGAAACTTATTTTTTCACCTGCACATACCAGAAGTCCAAAAGTAAAAAAAATTTAAGAGAAATATTTAAAAAACAAAATTGAAATCAAATTTAAAAAAAAATGTAAAAAAAATACAAAACCCAAACAGTTTTGCGAAGAGTGGTTCCCCAGGCTTGAATATCTGATCATGCAAACTATAATATTTCCACATAACAAACAATTTCATCAAATTTCTATCAGCGTTTACCAAAACCCAAATCTTCAAATAATAATAACAATAATTACATAAAATAATATGTAACATACATGCTCTAGGTTTTCACTCCTAAGATCTATAAAAAAAATTACATTTTTTTACATCAAATTGAAATCGAATATTAAGGGCATCGCGACTTGGTGTAGTGCAATGGAGAAGAACACGAGATTTCAGTGTCTCTTCGATCAACCAAATGAACATGGTCGTAAAATTTTCAAAATCTAACTATATAAACAACGATTTCTAAAAGTGTGATATTGGATACATAAATACTATACAAATTTGGATGTTTTAGAATCTCCAGAGGAAAGGAGGTTGTTTCAAATTGATTATACAAATTTGGATGTTTTAGAATCTCCAGAGGAAAGGAGGTTATTTCAAATTGATTATCACCAAGTTTTAAAGAAGTGAGTGTTGTTAGATTTTCGAATGATTTTCATGGATATTACCCATAAGTCCCACTTAAAGTTAAATTCAAGTAATCTGACTTATACAAATATGAAAACTCAGGAACTGTACTATTGAATGATTTTCTACCTAAATCCAAGTACTTAGTTTTCTACAATTTTACAAATGCTGGACGATATTTCCATGAAAAATTTGGATTCGAGGGAGATTTTCTCAAGATATTGTAGACTACAAATTATATGTAAAGGAAGAATCTCAGTGAGATATTTGTTTGGGAGGTTGATTTGTGTAACATAATGTTTGGAATTGTAAAGAGCTCCATAGAAGGTGTAAGGTGACTCTGATGAGTTCCACGAAGTAAAAATATTTGAATGAGAACTGTAAATTTATGATTTAAAGTTCGAAGTAAAAAAATTGTTATGGTTGGAACAAATAATTTATCATAATTTTGAAAATATTTTTTTCAAAATCTAAATTTGTTTAAATAATTTATTTTAATATTATGTGTAAACAATATAATTTAAAAAAAATAAAGATTTATGCCTCAATTTTTTATAGAAACGGAGAGGTACGTTTATTGTATTTTTATCAAAAACGAAACATATTTTACCTCAATTTTGAAGAATAACCAAAGTAATATAAGGGTGTTTCTTCATTTTCATCGTCGTCTTTAAACAAATATTTATAGTCTATTTAATGAGTATCAACGATCAAAATCTTGACACTAGTGATCCGCGTGAAACATAAAATCTTTATTATAATTTTTTTTTTAAATTTCTCTCGAATAGATTGCAAGTGCATAAATTTATTTGGGTTCAAGTTTTGTGTTGTTAAATTATCATATAGTTGAATATTTATTTTATCTATCTAACATTTTTTTCTTATTTACATAAGAAATTTGATCTGCCAAGAGATAAATGAAACGAGAATCCCTACATTCCCACTTCCTCAAGATATTCATCAATTGTTCTTCACTGATATCGATGATGTTAAAGAAAAATGCAATATATTGTGTAATTAATGTAGTTTATAAACAAGTTAATAAACAAAGAGGTATATGGTGATAGTTTTGAAAATCGATGGGTAAAGTGACAGCTTTTGATGACATCTTTCGATCCCTCGCATCTGTAACTGAGGTTAAGTCAACGTGACATTCGATGTTACATGTGTATTTTGTAATAAAACTTTTTATCATGTATATATCAGATATTATTCTTCATATACAAAATTATTTTGAAACACAATAGTTCAATGATAAATAATATTTATTTACCTATGCATACATATTTGTATTTGATTTAAAAATTATAAATTAATTATAAAGAATTAAAATAAATTTATTCATTAATAACTAAGAAAAACAAAAAAATATTATAATAAAATTTCATTAGAATAATAAAAGGAATAAATAAGAATTAGAAAAATAAGAACATAAGAATATGTATAGAAATAATATAATTCAATAGAAACTATTCTTTGCACAATCTTTCTAGGATGCTCGATAAAAAAAACTTTAATATCATATCACAAATCAGCAAATCAATGAAGAAAAACATTATTTAGGCAATACTTCTTGGATGCACTTTATTCCGACAATACAATTCTTTAGAGATGCATGAAAATCTCAATTGATATTTTTTTCATTAAAATTGACCGATGATTCTTTGAGAAACCCTTCAAGAATTCTTTAATACTAAATTATAAGTACATTGTGAATTATATATCACAAATATTTTCATAAATCAAGATAAATATATCAATATTTTCAAAATCCTACAAAAATGTTAAAATATAAGTGTGTTTATTCAGTTTTATTATCGTCTTTAAACAAATCTTTATCATACATTTAATGAGTATTGAAGCTCAACACATTGTCACAAGTGATCCGCGTGAAACCAAAAATACTCAATATAAAAATATTTTGAATATTAAAATTTGATAATGAAACACTTGACATGAAAATTTTAAAACATAAAAAAATATAAATTTTATCTAAGAAAATTTCTTTAGGATGAATTTCAACTACAAGAAAATAATTTAGGTTAAAGGTTTGTGTTATTAAATTATCATATAGTTGATATTTATTTATCTATCTAACCATTTTTACTTATTCACATTAGATATTTGGTTTGCAACAAGATCAATGAAATAAAGATCCCAACCGTTGTTATTCTTCATGATATCCACGAATTGTTCTTAACCAATAGCGATGAGGATGGAGAACAAATTTAATATCCTTTGTAGTTAATCTAGTTTATAAACAAGTTAATTTATTAATAGTCAGTGTAAAGAGTTAATGTAATGAGAAGTTAAAATGTAGGGTGGAATGTTAAAAATATAAAAAATATAATGTTAAGGATCAAATCAATAACCATTACAATTAACCCTTTAGTTTTTCAAAAATTAAGGGGTAAATAGGGAGCTTTTGATGACACCCTTCATTTCATCGCCTCTCTAATTGAAATTAGATCAACTTCACGTTTGAGGTTACATGTGTTTTTCGCAGTAGTGATTTTAATCATGTATATATCAGCTTTTATTATTCATAAACAAAATTATTTTGAAAAATAATTTTTCATTAATCAACAAAATATATTTAGTCATGCATCCATATTTTTACTTGATTTAATTATTATAAATTAAATCTAAAGAATTAAGTATATTTATTCATAAATAACTAAACAAATCAAAAAATATTATAATTAAATTTCATTAGAATAATATAAGCAAATAAATTGGAATTATGAAAAATAAAAATATAACAATATATATATATATATATATATATATATATATATATATATATATATATATATATATATATATATATATATATATATATATATATATATATATATATATATATATATATTATAATTCAATATAAACTACTCATTGCACAATTCTTTTAGGATGCTCGAAAAAAAACTTTAATATGTTTTCACAAATCATCACATCAATGAAGAAAAATGATTCTTTTAGCATTCCTCCTTCGATATTTTAACATTATTCTAAAAATTCTTCTTGGATGCATGTTATTCACGCAATGCAATTCTTTAGGTATGCATGAAAATATGAAGTGATATTTTTTCATAAAAATTGATCGACGATTCTTTGAAAAATTCTTCACAGAAGCTTTAGCATTAAATTTTAAGTTCATTGTGAACTATATATCACAAATAATTTCATAAATAAAGATTAACATATCAAGATTTTCGAAATCCTACAGGAATGCTTAAATATTAGCGTGTTTATTCACTTTTATCATCATCTCGAAACAAATTTTTATCTTACATTTAATGAGCATTAACGCTCGACATCTTGCCACTAATGATCCGAGTGAAAGCTAAAATCTTATAATAAAAGTATTTTGAATATTAAAATTTGATAATCAAACGTTTGATATGAAAACTTTGAAATTTTAAAAAATGTATATTTTTTCTAGGAGAATTTCTCAAGGATGAATTTCAAGAGTAGATTTTTTTTTTTGGTTAAAGGTTAATGTTGTTAAATTATCATATAGTCAAATATTTATTTATCTATCTAACCATTTTTTTACTTATTCACATTAGATATTTGGTTTACAACAAGATCAATGAAATGAAGATCCCAACATTTGTTATTCTCCATGATATCCACCAATGTTCTTTACTGATAGCGATGAGGATGGAGAACAAAAGTAATATCCTTTGTAATTAATCTAGTTTGTAAACAAGTTAGTTTATTAATATTCAGTGTAAAGAATTAATGTAATGAGAAATTAAAATGTATGGTGGAATTTTGAAGTATAAAAAATTTATTGTTAAGGATCGAACCAATAACCATTACAATTAACCCTTCAGTTATTCAAAAATTAAGGGGTAAATCAGGAGTTTTCTATATGGTCAACATGAGAATGCATGCATTCTGAACATTGATGATTGGTGGATTTTGATCTTGATGATTCATCAAAACACAATCTAGAAACTCAAGTCTATAAAACCAGAACCTGAAACGCAAAGCAGTAACACTTGTTCTCTTTCCACTTCCGAGTACACTTCATCTCTATCTTAGGTATTCTGCATAAACATCCCTAACTCAGTACAACTTCTTAACTCTAGCAATCTCTTCACTATTACAAACAACAATTTCTCGTTTAACAGCGTGAGATCACATGAAACAGCTTCCTCCATAGCACCAAATTACTATCTATCCATTGAATGAGTTCCATGGCCTTTTGTATGAGATCCACGAATTACAACGCAAGCCATTCTATTGTCACAACTCTCGTTTTACTCTTCCTATGTACACACTGTCACTCATATGAGCTTCAAATTCTTTCGAACTTCAAATCATCAATTCAAAGTTCTCATTCAAATGTTTTTACTTCATGGAACTCATCAAATTCACCCTGCAACTCCCAAAAGAAAATAGAAGATATAAAAAGGGTTGATTTCACCTCATAAAACGGGGAGGACGAAATCGTGAAAGCCCTAACGAACAAACCCTAGGCGTCGTGAACGAACAGCCGCGAACTCAGACGAAGATTGATCGTCATCATCGTTCATCACCAACCACCAATATCGTCTGCTAACGGATAGCCGCGAGAGAGAGGAACCGCGATCACAAACCCTAACGGAGATCGCAAGCGAACGCTAACGAAGGGAGATCGCGAGCGAACCATAGACGGCGACAACGAACAATCAATATCATCCGCGAATCACACCGAACTGAGAAGATCGCCATCGCCGTTCGTAGCGCCGGCGGGCAATCAACTCTCAGCCTCAGCTTTACATCATCGGCTAAAGACAAATGTAAACCCTCACGCGTTAACTCACATGTTCATTATTTTTCATGTTTTTTGTAGAAGAAGACGCAAAACATAGCGATCACGAGAGAAAGAAGAGGAAGATGAAGAACAGCGGCGCCGCGAGAAGAAGTCTGGGTTTGGAAACCCTAAAAAACATTTCATCTTATGACTAACAACTGGGTTGGGTCCGGGTGTGGTTACCGGCCCAACCCCCCCCCCCCCCCCCCCCCTTTATTTATTTTATTTTGTTTTGTTTCTTTAAAATTTGTTTTATGTTTTTTAAAACTGTTTTTAACATTTTATATTTATAATTCAGAAAAACTGTTTTTTAAAAATAAATAAAAAAATTTTTTTATGTAAATATTAAGGATAAATAAAAAACTATTTTTAAAATAAAATAAGAAAAGCTTTTCTTAAAAATATTAAAAATAAAACCTTTTTAAAAGAGTAAAATATTTTTAAATTAAATCTTTTTTTTGCAAGCTAATATTAAATTTTTTTAAATAAAACAATAATAAAATCTCAAATTTGCATCTTTCTCTTCATTGTCTCGTAACTCATTTGATTGCCGCCTAACTCTGCCCACTAATGTCGTTTGTTCATTTTGCAGCTCATTACATTTACCATTACTTATTCCATTACTATATTGTAACTGCTTCTCATATGTAACCCCGCGAATCTAATAATCGCGCTTTAAATTTCTGCTCTTAAATTTCTGCTTGCATGACTTTAACTTCTGTTTTTATTCCCTGTTTACAGTTCATTTATCTCACACCTTCATCAATATTTCTGTCACATTGCACACACTGCCGAAGGAATTAGGTCTAGCTTTTGACCGCCGTGTCAATAGTCCTCAACTTCAAACTATTACACCCTTACAAACCCTAATTTTCACAAATGCCTCGCCGCAGGCAAAATTACAATTTTACCCCTAGCATTAGGTCAAAGAGCCGTCGCGCTCATTTTAGGGTTTCCCGCCGCGGAATCCCTAACCTAACCCTAATTCACTTAACAAATTCAACATAGAAATAGGAGTTTCAAAGACTCCACGTAAGCATGTCCTTAAGATGTGTTTACTTCCCCATTGAAACCTTGGCCACAGTCAAGACGTTTCTAACCTCCCTTTTGAGGGGAACTACGATTACTCTGATTCCACTCCCGTAAGGATACGTAGGCACAAGATGCGATGTCTTGCCGAGTAAACTTAGAATTAACCCCTTAGGTCTCTTTTCTCACTTTTAATCCTTTGTACATATACCTTAAGCAAATAAATAAAGCAAATAGTAAACATCTGAACAAAAGGTTCCTGTAGAGTACTACAGAAGTTTAGGGTGCTAATACCTTCCCTAAATTTAACCAACCCCCGAACCCTAGAACTTTCCCCGCATTGTGTTTACGATGCAAAAATAGGTTTTCCCTTTTTGACCTTTTCCTTCGGATAAATCAAAGAGCGGTTGTGAATTGAATTGCGATTCAAACTCATTAATAGTTTGTGATCCTATTTCCACCGCAACACTACCTAAATCCAAGTACTTTAGTTTTCTACAATTTTACAAATCCTGGACGATATTTCCCTGAAAAATTTGGATTCGAGGGAGATTTTCTCAAGATATTGTAGATTACAAATTATATGTAAAGGAAGAATGTCGGTGAGATATTTGTTTGGGAGGTTAATTTGTGTAACATAATGTTTGGAATTGTAAAGAGCTCCATATATGGTGTAAGGTGAATCTGATGAGTTCCACGAAGTAAAAATATTTGAATGAGAACTATAAATTTATGATTTTATGTTCGAAAGAATTTGACGTTTATATGCGTGACAGAGTGTAAATAAGAAGAGTAAAATGATAGTGGTGGCAATATAATGTTTTTTAATGTGTTTCATGGGACTCATACATAAGGCCATGGAACTCATACAGCTTCAAGTGCGGAAGTATGAGTCAAGCTGTTTCACAACGGATTTATAGTTTCTTGGTGCTACGGATGAAGCCGTTTCATATGCGAAGTGGAGAGATAATAATCACATAATGTCAAAGAATGTAGTAAAAGATGGTGGATACATGGAATACAAGTGAGATTTTCTCAAGATATTGAAGACAATAAATTATATGAAAACGAAGAATTCCATTGAGATACCTGTTTGGGGTTGATATGTGTAACATAACATTTGGAACTGCGGAAAATTCCGTAGATGTTGCAGGTGAATTTGATGTGCTCCATTAAGTAAAACAATTGAATAAAAAAATTGATCTTGTGAACATGTTATTTTTGTGAATTGACTTTGAACATGTTATTTACACCCTCCATTCTCTCATCCTTGAAATCTTGATTAATAAAATGACTAATAAAATTGAATCTCCAATGCTTAGTTCAAAATATCATGAACCAATTTCCACCCTTTTTGAATTCTCGCTTAGAAAAGACACCTTGATATCAAGTATGATTCAATATTACACTTTACATGAATCAAACCATATCCCACCAATGGATAGACCTCGGAAATTCGTCACCTGAATTGAAATCTTGAATTAACAACCTGGATCTCAAACGACTTAAAACTTTGATTATGAACAAACCATTGCCTGACTAAAATTTAGTCGAGACCATTAATCCTCAATAAATACTGCACGCACACCTATCCTGAAAACCTCAACTGAATCCCATTTCTTTCCACCTTACCCTTGGATATCCTGAGTTCGAACAACAAGCAGAAACAACATATCTTTTGAAATTTTTGGAACAACAATTAGTGGTTGGATGTACGAATGAAGGCTATATACGGATAGGACAAATTTGGGGTATGACACGCACGCGCGCGCATATGTATATTACACACTTATACTTATTTGAGTAAGGTATTATTTTAATTTTTCTTATTAAGTTTTAAACACGTTGGAAACTTTCTTTTGGAAAATGAACACGTAAACTAGAATTGGACCAGACAACCTATTGTTATAAAGCTTAAGATTTTGAAGCTGAGAGAAATTTTCAATACAAATTGGGATATTTCCAAAAATGTTGATATTAGAAAGGCAAAACCAATACAAATTTTCAAGCTTTAGAATCTCCAGAGGAAAAGTGGTTTTTTTCTTTCAAAATGATTATCGCAATTCTTAAAAAAGTGAGTGTTGTTAGAATTTCCAATAATTTCTATGAAAAATTTACTAAAATTTAGATTTCCAATCCTAGTAAACATTTCCTGATCCTCCACTTCCAATCATACTCTCTTATTTGATTCCATAGATAATTTAATTCTATTTAATGTTAAACAAATGACATTGCTTTAAATTCCAAGAATTAGCCACAAGTACTTACTGCTTAAACTTGTTCTTCTATTCATGTCTAGTGAAGAGAAAATATGCTAATAAAATAATCAAAATGAATATTGTGCTGACAATGGAGAAGAACACGAGGTTTCAGTGTCTCTTCGATCTACCAAAAGAACATGGTCGTAAAATTTTCAAAATCTAACTATATAAGCAACGGTTTCTAAAAGTGTGATATTGGATACATAAATACTATACAAATTTGGATGTTTTAGAATCTCCAGAGGAAAGGAGGCTGTTTCAAATTGATTATCACCAAGTCTTAAAGAAGTGAGTGTTGTTAGATTTTTGAATGATTTTCATGATATTACCCATAAGTCCCACTTAAAGTTAAATTCAAGTAATTTAACTTATACAAATATGAAAACTCAGGAACTGTACCATTGAAATATTTTCTACCTAAATCTAAGTACTTTAGTTTTCTACAATTTTACAAATTCTGGACGATATTTCCCTGAAAAATTTGGATTCAAGGGAGATTTTCTCAAGATATTGTAAACTACAAATTATATGTAAAGGAAGAATGTCAGTGAGATATTTGTTTGGGGGGTTGATTTGTGTAACATAATGTTTGGAATTGTAAAGAGCTAAATAGAAGGTGTAAGGTGAATCTGATGAGTTCCACGAAGTAAAAATATTTGAATGAGAACTGTAAATTTATGATTTGAAGTTCGAAAGAATTTGAGGTTCATATGCGCGACAAAGTGTATATAAGAAGAGTAAAATGATAGTGGTGGCAATATAATGTTTTTTAGTGTGTTTCATGGGACTCATACAAAAGGCCATGGAACTCATACAGCTTCAAGTGCGGAAGTATGAGTGAAGCTGTTTCACAATGGATTTATAGTTTCTTGGTGATACGGATGAAGTCGTTTCATATGCGAAGTGGAGAGATAATAATTACATAATGTCAAAGAATGTAATAAAAGCTGGTGGATACATGGAATACAAGAGAGATTTTCTCAATATATTGAAGACAATAAATTATATGAAAACGAAGAATTCCATTGAGATACTTGTTTGGGGTTGATATGTGTAACATAACATTTGGAACTGCGAAAAATTCCGTAGATGTTGCTAGTGAATTTGATGTTATCCATTAAGTAAAACAATTGAATAAAAAAATTGATCTTGTGAACATGTTATTTTTGTGAATGGACTATGAACATGTTATTTACACCCTCCATTCTCTCATCCTTGAAATCTTGATTAATAAAATGACTAATAAAATTGAATCTCCAATGCTTAGTTCAAAATATCATGAACCAATTTCCACCCTTTTTGAATTCTCTCTTAGTAAAGACACCTTGACATCAAGTATGAATCAATATTACACTTTACATGAATTAAACCATATCCAACCAATGGATAGACCTCAGAAATTTGTCACCTGAATTGAAATCTTGAATTAACAACCTGGATCTCGAATGACTTAGAACTTTGATTATGAATAAACCATTGCCTGACTAAAATTTAGTCGAGACCATTAATCCTCAATCAATACTGCACGCACACCTATCCTGATAACCTCAACTGAGTCCCATTTCCGTCCACCCTACCCTTGCGATATCCTGAGTTCGAACAGCAAGAAGAAACAACATATTTTTTGAAATTTTTCGAACAACAATTAGTGGGTGGATGTACGGATGAAGGCTATATAAGGGTAGGACAAATTTGGGGTATGTCACGCACGCGCGCGCATATGTATTTTACACACTTATACTTATTTGAGTAATGTATTATTTTAATTTTTCTTGATAAGTTTTAAACACGTTTGAAACTTTCTTTTGTAAAATGAAAACGTAAACTAGAATTGGATCAGACAACCTATTGTTAGAAAGCTTAAGATTTTGAAGCTGAGACAGACTTTCAATACAAATTGGGATATTTCCAAAAATGTTGATATTAGAAAGGCAAAACCAATACAAGTTTTCAAGCTTTAGAATCTTCAAAGGAAAAGTGTTTTTTTTTTCAAAATGATAATCGCAATGTTTAAAAAAGTGAGTGTTGTTAGAATTTCCAATAATTTCTATGAAAAATTTACTAAAATTTAGATTTCCAATCCTAGTAAACATTTCCTGATCCTCCACTTCCAATCATACTCTCTTACTTGATTCGATAGATAATTTTGTTCTATTTAATGTTAAACAAATGACATTGCTTTAAATTTCAAGAATTAGCCACAAGTACTTACTGCTTAAACTTGTTCTTCTACTTAAACTTGTTCTTCTATTCATATCTAGTGAAGAGAAAATATGCTAATAAAATAATATATTATGCTGCCAATGGAGAAGAACACGAGGTTTCAGTGTCTCTTCGATCTACCAAATGAGCATGGTCGTAAACTTTTCAAAATCTAACTATATAAGCAACGATTTCTAAAAGTGTGATATTGGATACATAAATACTATACAAATTTGGATGTTTTAGAATCTCCAGAGGAAAGGAGGTTGTTTCAAATTGATTATCACCAAGTCTTAAAGAAGTGAGTGTTGTTAGATTTTCGAATGATTTTCATGGATATTACCCATAAGTCCCACTTAATGTTAAATTCAAGTAATCTAACTTATACAAATATGAAAACTCAGGAACTGTACCATTGAATGATTTTCTACCTAAATCCAAGTACTTTAGTTTTCTACAATTTTACAAATCCTGGACGATATTTCCCTGAAAAATTTGGATTCGAGGGAGATTTTCTCAAGATATTGTAGATTACAAATTATATGTAAAGGAAGAATGTCGGTGAGATATTTGTTTGGGAGGTTAATTTGTGTAACATAATGTTTGGAATTGTAAAGAGCTCCATATATGGTGTAAGGTGAATCTGATGAGTTCCACGAAGTAAAAATATTTGAATGAGAACTATAAATTTATGATTTTATGTTCGAAAGAATTTGACGTTTATATGCGTGACAGAGTGTAAATAAGAAGAGTAAAATGATAGTGGTGGCAATATAATGTTTTTTAATGTGTTTCATGGGACTCATACATAAGGCCATGGAACTCATATAGCTTCAAGTGCGGAAGTATGAGTCAAGCTGTTTCACAACGGATTTATAGTTTCTTGGTGCTACGGATGAAGCCGTTTCATATGCGAAGTGGAGAGATAATAATCACATAATGTCAAAGAATGTAGTAAAAGATGGTGGATACATGGAATACAAGTGAGATTTTCTCAAGATATTGAAGACAATAAATTATATGAAAACGAAGAATTCCATTGAGATACCTGTTTGGGGTTGATATGTGTAACATAACATTTGGAACTGCGGAAAATTCCGTAGATGTTGCAGGTGAATTTGATGTGCTCCATTAAGTAAAACAATTGAATAAAAAAATTGATCTTGTGAACATGTTATTTTTGTGAATTGACTTTGAACATGTTATTTACACCCTCCATTCTCTCATCCTTGAAATCTTGATTAATAAAATGACTAATAAAATTGAATCTACAATGCTTAGTTCAAAATATCATGAACCAATTTCCACCCTTTTTGAATTCTCGCTTAGAAAAGACACCTTGATATCAAGTATGATTCAATATTACACTTTACTTGAATCAAACCATATCCCACCAATGGATAGATCTCGGAAATTCGTCACCTGAATTGAAATCTTGAATTAACAACCTGGATCTCGAACGACTTAGAACTTTGATTATGAACAAACCATTGCCTGACTAAAATTTAGTCGAGACCATTAATCCTCAATCAATACTGCACGCACACCTATCCTGAAAACCTCAACTGAATCCCATTTCCTTCCACCTTACCCTTGGATATCCTGAGTTCGAACAGCAAGCAGAAACAACATATCTTTTGAAATTTTTGGAACAACAATTAGTGGTTGAATGTACGAATGAAGGCTATATACGGGTAGGACAAATTTGGGGTATGACACGCACGCGCGCGCATATGTATATTACACACTTATACTTATTTGAGTAAGGTATTATTTTAATTTTTCTTATTAAGTTTTAAACACGTTGGAAACTTTCTTTTGGAAAATGAACACGTAAACTAGAATTGGACCAGACAACCTATTGTTATAAAGCTTAAGATTTTGAAGCTGAGAGAAATTTTCAATACAAATTGGGATATTTCCAAAAATGTTGATATTAGAAAGGCAAAACTAATACAAATTTTCAAGCTTTAGAATCTCCAGAGGAAAAGTGGTTTTTTTCTTTCAAAATGATTATCGCAATTTTTAAAAAAGTGAGTGTTGTTAGAATTTCCAATAATTTCTATGAAAAATTTACTAAAATTTAGATTTCCAATCCTAGTAAACATTTCCTGATCCTCCACTTCCTATCATACTCTCTTATTTGATTCCATAGATAATTTAATTCTATTTAATGTTAAACAAATGACATTGCTTTAAATTCCAAGAATTAGCCACAAGTACTTACTGCTTAAACTTGTTCTTCTATTCATGTCTAGTGAAGAGAAAATATGCTAATAAAATAATCAAAATGAATATTATGCTGACAATGGAGAAGAACACGAGGTTTCAGTGTCTCTTCGATCTACCAAAAGAACATGGTCGTAAAATTTTCAAAATCTAACTATATAAGCAACGGTTTCTAAAAGTGTGATATTGGATACATAAATACTATACAAATTTGGATGTTTTAGAATCTCCAGAGGAAAGGAGGCTGTTTCAAATTAATTATCACCAAGTCTTAAAGAAGTGAGTGTTGTTAGATTTTCGAATGATTTTCATGATATTACCCATAAGTCCCACTTAAAGTTAAATTCAAGTAATTTAACTTATACAAATATGAAAACTCAGGAACTGTACCATTGAAAGATTTTCTACCTAAATCTAAGTACTTTAGTTTTCTACAATTTTACAAATTCTGGACGATATTTCCCTGAAAAATTTGGATTCAAGGGAGATTTTCTCAAGATATTGTAAACTACAAATTATATGTAAAGGAAGAATGTCAGTGAGATATTTGTTTGGGGGGTTGATTTGTGTAACATAATGTTTGGAATTGTAAAGAGCTAAATAGAAGGTGTAAGGTGAATCTAATGAGTTCCACGAAGTAAAAATATTTGAATGAGAACTGTAAATTTATGATTTGAAGTTCGAAAGAATTTGAGGTTCATATGCGCGACAGAGTGTATATAAGAAGAGTAAAATGATAGTGGTGGCAATATAATGTTTTTTAGTGTGTTTCATGGGACTCATACAAAAGGCCATGGAACTCATACAGCTTCAAGTGCGGAAGTATGAGTGAAGCTGTTTCACAATGGATTTATAGTTTCTTGGTGATACGGATGAAGTCGTTTCATATGCGAAGTGGAGAGATAATAATTACATAATGTCAAAGAATGTAGTAAAAGCTGGTGGATACATGGAATACAAGAGAGATTTTCTCAATATATTGAAGACAATAAATTATATGAAAACGAAGAATTCCATTGAGATACTTGTTTGGGGTTGATATGTGTAACATAACATTTGGAACTGCGAAAAATTCCGTAGATGTTGCTAGTGAATTTGATGTTATCCATTAAGTAAAACAATTGAATAAAAAAAATTAATCTTGTGAACAAGTTATTTTTGTGAATGGACTATGAACATGTTATTTACACCCTCCATTCTCTCATCCTTGAAATCTTGATTAATAAAATGACTAATAAAATTGAATCTCCAATGCTTAGTTCAAAATATCATGAACCAATTTCCACCCTTTTTGAATTCTCTCTTAGTAAAGACACCTTGACATCAAGTATGAATCAATATTACACTTTACATGAATTAAACCATATCCAACCAATGGATAGACCTCAGAAATTTGTCACCTGAATTGAAATCTTGAATTAACAACCTGGATCTCGAATGACTTAGAACTTTGATTATGAATAAACCATTGCCTGACTAAAATTTAGTCGAGACCATTAATCCTCAATCAATACTGCACGCACACCTATCCTGATAACCTCAACTGAGTCCCATTTCCGTCCACCCTACCCTTGCGATATCCTGAGTTCGAACAGCAAGAAGAAACAACATATCTTTTGAAATTTTTCGAACAACAATTAGTGGGTGGATGTACGGATGAAGGCTATATACGGGTAGGACAAATTTGGGGTATGTCACGCACGCGCGCGCATATGTATTTTACACACTTATACTTATTTGAGTAATGTATTATTTTAATTTTTCTTGATAAGTTTTAAACACGTTTGAAACTTTCTTTTGTAAAATGAAAACGTAAACTAGAATTGGATCAGACAACCTATTGTTAGAAAGCTTAAGATTTTGAAGCTGAGACAGATTTTCAATACAAATTGGGATATTTCCAAAAATGTTGATATTAGAAAGGCAAAACCAATACAAGTTTTCAAGCTTTAGAATCTTCAAAGGAAAAGTGTTTTTTTTCTTCAAAATGATAATCGCAATGTTTAAAAAAGTGAGTGTTGTTAGAATTTCCAATAATTTCTATGAAAAATTTACTAAAATTTAGATTTCCAATCCTAGTAAACATTTCCTGATCCTCCACTTCCAATCATACTCTCTTACTTGATTCCATAGATAATTTTGTTCTATTTAATGTTAAACAAATGACATTGCTTTAAATTTCAAGAATTAGCCACAAGTACTTACTGCTTAAACTTGTTCTTCTACTTAAACTTGTTCTTCTATTCATATCTAGTGAAGAGAAAATATGCTAATAAAATAATATATTATGCTGCCAATGGAGAAGAATACGAGGTTTCAGTGTCTCTTCGATCTACCAAATGAGCATGGTCGTAAACTTTTCAAAATCTAACTATATAAGCAACGATTTCTAAAAGTGTGATATTGGATACATAAATACTATACAAATTTGGATGTTTTAGAATCTCCAGAGGAAAGGAGGTTGTTTCAAATTGATTATCACCAAGTCTTCAAGAAGTGAGTGTTGTTAGATTTTCGAATGATTTTCATGGATATTACCCATAAGTCCCACTTAATGTTAAATTCAAGTAATCTAACTTATACAAATATGAAAACTCAGGAACTGTACCATTGAATGATTTTCTACCTAAATCCAAGTACTTTAGTTTTCTACAATTTTACAAATCCTGGACGATATTTCCCTGAAAAATTTGGATTCGAGGGAGATTTTCTCAAGATATTGTAGATTACAAATTATATGTAAAGGAAGAATGTCGTTGAGATATTTGTTTGGGAGGTTAATTTGTGTAACATAATGTTTGGAATTGTAAAGAGCTCCATATATGGTGTAAGGTGAATCTGATGAGTTCCACGAAGTAAAAATATTTGAATGAGAACTATAAATTTATGATTTTATGTTCGAAAGAATTTGACGTTTATATGCGTGACAGAGTGTAAATAAGAAGAGTAAAATGATAGTGGTGGCAATATAATGTTTTTTAATGTGTTTCATGGGACTCATACATAAGGCCATGGAACTCATACAGCTTCAAGTGCGGAAGTATGAGTCAAGCTGTTTCA
Source organism: Lathyrus sativus (assembly GCA_963859935.3). Taxonomy (NCBI): domain Eukaryota; kingdom Viridiplantae; phylum Streptophyta; class Magnoliopsida; order Fabales; family Fabaceae; genus Lathyrus; species Lathyrus sativus. The sequence goes on from OZ012735.1 coordinate 25,275,465, forward strand.
CAACGGATTTATAGTTTCTTGGTGCTACGGATGAAGCCGTTTCATATGCGAAGTGGAGAGATAATAATCACATAATGTCAAAGAATGTAGTAAAAGATGGTGGATACATGGAATACAAGTGAGATTTTCTCAAGATATTGAAGACAATAAATTATATGAAAACGAAGAATTCCATTGAGATACCTGTTTGGGGTTGATATGTGTAACATAACATTTGGAACTGCGGAAAATTCCGTAGATGTTGCAGGTGAATTTGATGTGCTCCATTAAGTAAAACAATTGAATAAAAAAATTGATCTTGTGAACATGTTATTTTTGTGAATTGACTTTGAACATGTTATTTACACCCTCCATTCTCTCATCCTTGAAATCTTGATTAATAAAATGACTAATAAAATTGAATCTCCAATGCTTAGTTCAAAATATCATGAACCAATTTCCACCCTTTTTGAATTCTCGCTTAGAAAAGACACCTTGATATCAAGTATGATTCAATATTACACTTTACTTGAATCAAACCATATCCCACCAATGGATAGACCTCGGAAATTCGTCACCTGAATTGAAATCTTGAATTAACAACCTGGATCTCGAACGACTTAGAACTTTGATTATGAACAAACCATTGCCTGACTAAAATTTAGTCGAGACCATTAATCCTCAATCAATACTGCACGCACACCTATCCTGAAAACCTCAACTGAATCCCATTTCCTTCCACCTTACCCTTGGATATCCTGAGTTCGAACAGCAAGCAGAAACAACATATCTTTTGAAATTTTTGGAACAACAATTAGTGGTTGGATGTACGAATGAAGGCTATATACGGGTAGGACAAATTTGGGGTATGACACGCACGCGCGCGCATATGTATATTACACACTTATACTTATTTGAGTAAGGTATTATTTTAATTTTTCTTATTAAGTTTTAAACACGTTGGAAACTTTCTTTTGGAAAATGAACACGTAAACTAGAATTGGACCAGACAACCTATTGTTATAAAGCTTAAGATTTTGAAGCTGAGAGAAATTTTCAATACAAATTGGGATATTTCCAAAAATGTTGATATTAGAAAGGCAAAACCAATACAAATTTTCAAGCTTTAGAATCTCCAGAGGAAAAGTGGTTTTTTTCTTTCAAAATGATTATCGCAATTTTTAAAAAAGTGAGTGTTGTTAGAATTTCCAATAATTTCTATGAAAAATTTACTAAAATTTAGATTTCCAATCCTAGTAAACATTTCCTGATCCTCCACTTCCTATCATACTCTCTTATTTGATTCCATAGATAATTTAATTCTATTTAATGTTAAACAAATGACATTGCTTTAAATTCCAAGAATTAGCCACAAGTACTTACTGCTTAAACTTGTTCTTCTATTCATGTCTAGTGAAGAGAAAATATGCTAATAAAATAATCAAAATGAATATTATGCTGACAATGGAGAAGAACACGAGGTTTCAGTGTCTCTTCGATCTACCAAAAGAACATGGTCGTAAAATTTTCAAAATCTAACTATATAAGCAACGGTTTCTAAAAGTGTGATATTGGATACATAAATACTATACAAATTTGGATGTTTTAGAATCTCCAGAGGAAAGGAGGCTGTTTCAAATTGATTATCACCAAGTCTTAAAGAAGTGAGTGTTGTTAGATTTTCGAATGATTTTCATGATATTACCCATAAGTCCCACTTAAAGTTAAATTCAAGTAATTTAACTTATACAAATATGAAAACTCAGGAACTGTACCATTGAAAGATTTTCTACCTAAATCTAAGTACTTTAGTTTTCTACAATTTTACAAATTCTGGACGATATTTCCCTGAAAAATTTGGATTCAAGGGAGATTTTATCAAGATATTGTAAACTACAAATTATATGTAAAGGAAGAATGTCAGTGAGATATTTGTTTGGGGGGTTGATTTGTGTAACATAATGTTTGGAATTGTAAAGAGCTAAATAGAAGGTGTAAGGTGAATCTAATGAGTTCCACGAAGTAAAAATATTTGAATGAGAACTGTAAATTTATGATTTGAAGTTCGAAAGAATTTGAGGTTCATATGCGCGACAGAGTGTATATAAGAAGAGTAAAATGATAGTGGTGGCAATATAATGTTTTTTAGTGTGTTTCATGGGACTCATACAAAAGGCCATGGAACTCATACAGCTTCAAGTGCGGAAGTATGAGTGAAGCTGTTTCACAATGGATTTATAGTTTCTTGGTGATACGGATGAAGTCGTTTCATATGCGAAGTGGAGAGATAATAATTACATAATGTCAAAGAATGTAGTAAAAGCTGGTGGATACATGGAATACAAGAGAGATTTTCTCAATATATTGAAGACAATAAATTATATGAAAACGAAGAATTCCATTGAGATACTTGTTTGGGGTTGATATGTGTAACATAACATTTGGAACTGCGAAAAATTCCGTAGATGTTGCTAGTGAATTTGATGTTATCCATTAAGTAAAACAATTGAATAAAAAAAATTAATCTTGTGAACAAGTTATTTTTGTGAATGGACTATGAACATGTTATTTACACCCTCCATTCTCTCATCCTTGAAATCTTGATTAATAAAATGACTAATAAAATTGAATCTCCAATGCTTAGTTCAAAATATCATGAACCAATTTCCACCCTTTTTGAATTCTCTCTTAGTAAAGACACCTTGACATCAAGTATGAATCAATATTACACTTTACATGAATTAAACCATATCCAACCAATGGATAGACCTCAGAAATTTGTCACCTGAATTGAAATCTTGAATTAACAACCTGGATCTCGAATGACTTAGAACTTTGATTATGAATAAACCATTGCCTGACTAAAATTTAGTCGAGACCATTAATCCTCAATCAATACTGCACGCACACCTATCCTGATAACCTTAACTGAGTCCCATTTCCGTCCACCCTACCCTTGCGATATCCTGAGTTCGAACAGCAAGAAGAAACAACATATCTTTTGAAATTTTTCGAACAACAATTAGTGGGTGGATGTACGGATGAAGGCTATATACGGGTAGGACAAATTTGGGGTATGTCACGCACGCGCGCGCATATGTATTTTACACACTTATACTTATTTGAGTAATGTATTATTTTAATTTTTCTTGATAAGTTTTAAACACGTTTGAAACTTTCTTTTGTAAAATGAAAACGTAAACTAGAATTGGATCAGACAACCTATTGTTAGAAAGCTTAAGATTTTGAAGCTGAGACAGATTTTCAATACAAATTGGGATATTTCCAAAAATGTTGATATTAGAAAGGCAAAACCAATACAAGTTTTCAAGCTTTAGAATCTTCAAAGGAAAAGTGTTTTTTTTCTTCAAAATGATAATCGCAATGTTTAAAAAAGTGAGTGTTGTTAGAATTTCCAATAATTTCTATGAAAAATTTACTAAAATTTAGATTTCCAATCCTAGTAAACATTTCCTGATCCTCCACTTCCAATCATACTCTCTTACTTGATTCCATAGATAATTTTGTTCTATTTAATGTTAAACAAATGACATTGCTTTAAATTTCAAGAATTAGCCACAAGTACTTACTGCTTAAACTTGTTCTTCTACTTAAACTTGTTCTTCTATTCATATCTAGTGAAGAGAAAATATGCTAATAAAATAATATATTATGCTGCCAATGGAGAAGAAGACGAGGTTTCAGTGTCTCTTCGATCTACCAAATGAGCATGGTCGTAAACTTTTCAAAATCTAACTATATAAGCAACGATTTCTAAAAGTGTGATATTGGATACATAAATACTATACAAATTTGGATGTTTTAGAATCTCCAGAGGAAAGGAGGTTGTTTCAAATTGATTATCACCAAGTCTTAAAGAAGTGAGTGTTGTTAGATTTTCGAATGATTTTCATGGATATTACCCATAAGTCCCACTTAATGTTAAATTCAAGTAATCTAACTTATACAAATATGAAAACTCAGGAACTGTACCATTGAATGATTTTCTACCTAAATCCAAGTACTTTAGTTTTCTACAATTTTACAAATCCTGGACGATATTTCCCTGAAAAATTTGGATTCGAGGGAGATTTTCTCAAGATATTGTAGATTACAAATTATATGTAAAGGAAGAATGTCGGTGAGATATTTGTTTGGGAGGTTAATTTGTGTAACATAATGTTTGGAATTGTAAAGAGCTCCATATATGGTGTAAGGTGAATCTGATGAGTTCCACGAAGTAAAAATATTTGAATGAGAACTATAAATTTATGATTTTATGTTCGAAAGAATTTGACGTTTATATGCGTGACAGAGTGTAAATAAGAAGAGTAAAATGATAGTGGTGGCAATATAATGTTTTTTAATGTGTTTCATGGGACTCATACATAAGGCCATGGAACTCATACAGCTTCAAGTGCGGAAGTATGAGTCAAGCTGTTTCACAACGGATTTATAGTTTCTTGGTGCTACGGATGAAGCCGTTTCATATGCAAAGTGGAGAGATAATAATCACATAATGTCAAAGAATGTAGTAAAAGATGGTGGATACATGGAATACAAGTGAGATTTTCTCAAGATATTGAAGACAATAAATTATATGAAAACGAAGAATTCCATTGAGATACCTGTTTGGGGTTGATATGTGTAACATAACATTTGGAACTGCGGAAAATTCCGTAGATGTTGCAGGTGAATTTGATGTGCTCCATTAAGTAAAACAATTGAATAAAAAAATTGATCTTGTGAACATGTTATTTTTGTGAATTGACTTTGAACATGTTATTTACACCCTCCATTCTCTCATCCTTGAAATCTTGATTAATAAAATGACTAATAAAATTGAATCTACAATGCTTAGTTCAAAATATCATGAACCAATTTCCACCCTTTTTGAATTCTCGCTTAGAAAAGACACCTTGATATCAAGTATGATTCAATATTACACTTTACTTGAATCAAACCATATCCCACCAATGGATAGACCTCGGAAATTCGTCACCTGAATTGAAATCTTGAATTAACAACCTGGATCTCGAACGACTTAGAACTTTGATTATGAACAAACCATTGCCTGACTAAAATTTAGTCGAGACCATTAATCCTCAATCAATACTGCACGCACACCTATCCTGAAAACCTCAACTGAATCCCATTTCCTTCCACCTTACCCTTGGATATCCTGAGTTCGAACAGCAAGCAGAAACAACATATCTTTTGAAATTTTTGGAACAACAATTAGTGGTTGAATGTACGAATGAAGGCTATATACGGGTAGGACAAATTTGGGGTATGACACGCACGCGCGCGCATATGTATATTACACACTTATACTTATTTGAGTAAGGTATTATTTTAATTTTTCTTATTAAGTTTTAAACACGTTGGAAACTTTCTTTTGGAAAATGAACACGTAAACTAGAATTGGACCAGACAACCTATTGTTATAAAGCTTAAGATTTTGAAGCTGAGAGAAATTTTCAATACAAATTGGGATATTTCCAAAAATGTTGATATTAGAAAGGCAAAACCAATACAAATTTTCAAGCTTTAGAATCTCCAGAGGAAAAGTGGTTTTTTTCTTTCAAAATGATTATCGCAATTTTTAAAAAAGTGAGTGTTGTTAGAATTTCCAATAATTTCTATGAAAAATTTACTAAAATTTAGATTTCCAATCCTAGTAAACATTTCCTGATCCTCCACTTCCTATCATACTCTCTTATTTGATTCCATAGATAATTTAATTCTATTTAATGTTAAACAAATGACATTGCTTTAAATTCCAAGAATTAGCCACAAGTACTTACTGCTTAAACTTGTTCTTCTATTCATGTCTAGTGAAGAGAAAATATGCTAATAAAATAATCAAAATGAATATTATGCTGACAATGGAGAAGAACACGAGGTTTCAGTGTCTCTTCGATCTACCAAAAGAACATGGTCGTAAAATTTTCAAAATCTAACTATATAAGCAACGGTTTCTAAAAGTGTGATATTGGATACATAAATACTATACAAATTTGGATGTTTTAGAATCTCCAGAGGAAAGGAGGTTGTTTCAAATTGATTATCACCAAGTCTTAAAGAAGTGAGTGTTGTTAGATTTTCGAATGATTTTCATGATATTACCCATAAGTCCCACTTAAAGTTAAATTCAAGTAATTTAACTTATACAAATATGAAAACTCAGGAACTGTACCATTGAAAGATTTTCTACCTAAATCTAAGTACTTTAGTTTTCTACAATTTTACAAATTCTGGACGATATTTCCCTGAAAAATTTGGATTCAAGGGAGATTTTCTCAAGATATTGTAAACTACAAATTATATGTAAAGGAAGAATGTCAGTGAGATATTTGTTTGGGGGTTGATTTGTGTAACATAATGTTTGGAATTGTAAAGAGCTAAATAGAAGGTGTAAGGTGAATCTAATGAGTTCCACGAAGTAAAAATATTTGAATGAGAACTGTAAATTTATGATTTGAAGTTCGAAAGAATTTGAGGTTCATATGCGCGACAAAGTGTATATAAGAAGAGTAAAATGATAGTGGTGGCAATATAATGTTTTTTAGTGTGTTTCATGGGACTCATACAAAAGGCCATGGAACTCATACAGCTTCAAGTGCGGAAGTATGAGTGAAGCTGTTTCACAATGGATTTATAGTTTCTTGGTGATACGGATGAAGTCGTTTCATATGCGAAGTGGAGAGATAATAATTACATAATGTCAAAGAATGTAGTAAAAGCTGGTGGATACATGGAATACAAGAGAGATTTTCTCAATATATTGAAGACAATAAATTATATGAAAACGAAGAATTCCATTGAGATACTTGTTTGGGGTTGATATGTGTAACATAACATTTGGAACTGCGAAAAATTCCGTAGATGTTGCTAGTGAATTTGATGTTATCCATTAAGTAAAACAATTGAATAAAAAAAATTAATCTTGTGAACAAGTTATTTTTGTGAATGGACTATGAACATGTTATTTACACCCTCCATTCTCTCATCCTTGAAATCTTGATTAATAAAATGACTAATAAAATTGAATCTCCAATGCTTAGTTCAAAATATCATGAACCAATTTCCACCCTTTTTGAATTCTCTCTTAGTAAAGACACCTTGACATCAAGTATGAATCAATATTACACTTTACATGAATTAAACCATATCCAACCAATGGATAGACCTCAGAAATTTGTCACCTGAATTGAAATCTTGAATTAACAACCTGGATCTCGAATGACTTAGAACTTTGATTATGAATAAACCATTGCCTGACTAAAATTTAGTCGAGACCATTAATCCTCAATCAATACTGCACGCACACCTATCCTGATAACCTCAACTGAGTCCCATTTCCGTCCACCCTACCCTTGCGATATCCTGAGTTCGAACAGCAAGAAGAAACAACATATCTTTTGAAATTTTTCGAACAACAATTAGTGGGTGGATGTACGGATGAAGGCTATATACGGGTAGGACAAATTTGGGGTATGTCACGCACGCGCGCGCATATGTATTTTACACACTTATACTTATTTGAGTAATGTATTATTTTAATTTTTCTTGATAAGTTTTAAACACGTTTGAAACTTTCTTTTGTAAAATGAAAACGTAAACTAGAATTGGATCAGACAACCTATTGTTAGAAAGCTTAAGATTTTGAAGCTGAGACAGATTTTCAATACAAATTGGGATATTTCCAAAAATGTTGATATTAGAAAGGCAAAACCAATACAAGTTTTCAAGCTTTAGAATCTTCAAAGGAAAAGTGTTTTTTTTCTTCAAAATGATAGTCGCAATGTTTAAAAAAGTGAGTGTTGTTAGAATTTCCAATAATTTCTATGAAAAATTTACTAAAATTTAGATTTCCAATCCTAGTAAACATTTCCTGATCCTCCACTTCCAATCATACTCTCTTACTTGATTCCATAGATAATTTTGTTCTATTTAATGTTAAACAAATGACATTGCTTTAAATTTCAAGAATTAGCCACAAGTACTTATGAGCGAAGATGTTTCACAATGGATATATAGTTTCTTGGTGCTATGGATGAAGTTGTTTCATATGCGAAATGGAGAGATAATAATCACATAAAGTCAAAGAATGTAGTAAAAGCTAGTGGATACATGGAATACAAGACATCATGATGCAACATCTTCACTTGCTTAATTTTTCTATATGCTGCATTTCTCTATTAGTATGTGTTTTATTATCTATTGCATTCCATATATCTTTTACTACTTTCTAGACATTATTTGATTTGTTATCTATTCACCTCATCTATCAATACAAACATCATGATGCAGCATCTTCACTTGCTTAATTTCTCTATTAGTATGTGTTTTGTCATCTTTTGCATTTCATATATCTTTGTCATTAGTGTTTCTTTGTATTAGAGTGATGATTTACCTGATTATAATTTATAAGCTTCCTTTATATTGTTCTAGTAATTTTGGTAGTAATATACATATTTTGTTGTTTGCAATAGAGGAGGTTAGGGATCGTTATATCGAATAGTACTTTGCATTTTATAGAGTTTAGTGAATATAAATATTTTTAAATAGACTATGTATAATTTAAATAAAAGGAGTTCATTCATAGAAAACATATGCACACGCGCCCACAGATATATATTATACATTAAATTATGGTATTATTCTTTAACTTACATTATTTACTTTTATATATTTTGGCAAAAATTTATGTAGTCTATTGTGATTGTTATTATGCACATAGTTTTAATGTGCGTGGTATCAATTGTATGATTAACTCTTTCAGACAGTAGAAAAAATATTCGACCTTTACCAAAGGTCGTTATAACACATTCTTTCAAGAAGAAAAAATATGGAAAAAAAAGAAATATGTGCAGCCACGCACGCACGCACAAATATATATTATACGCTTATATTTTTTGTAACATTCTTATTTTATTTTATACATTTTTTTATGAAATATGTTTTGTAGTCTTTCATCATTGTTATTACGAGCATAGTTTTAGTGTGTGTGGTATCACTTATATGAAGATCTCTTTGTTATAATCCAAAAAATATTTGTCCTTAATCAATGGTGGTTACGTCGCACTCTTTCAAGAAGAAATAAATACGGAAAAAAATAAGAAACACATGCAAGCGTGCACTGTTGCACCTCAAAAAATCATCCGAAAACACGACCTCGCGCTAAAGGTGCGGAAATGCGGTTCGATAGAGTCACCACTGAACTTTATTTATCCCGAATGAACATGAGAGGAAAATATCGAAAAAAACCTCTTAAAAATGAAAGGAACACGGTCGTCACAACCTAATGTTCCGGGTTCGGGAGTCGGTTACGCGAAGGAAATGTATTAGCACCCCTCACGTCCGTTGTATTCAACGGAAACCTCTTAATTCGAATTATGATGAAAGTTAGCTAAGCTTAATTCTTCTCTTCTCAATACTAAACGATACTATAAAGGGATAAATACACTAAGGGGAAAGAGGATGGTTATAGGATAGGGTGCTCGCCAAGGATTGGGGCCCTTATGCCTACGTATGCTCATTCGGACGAGAATGAGAAATTAGAGCGTCGTAGTTAGACTACGGGAAAGGATGGGGGGGACGGAAGATGGAGGGGATTGTGCTCGCCAAGATCATCTCAATCTTGTGCCTACGTATCTTGCATTCAAGAGTGAATGAAGAATCAGAGCATCCATAGTTCGTGGTAACAACCACGAAAAGAAACGGGATTGAATTGGCTTGAAGTGAGGATCAGATGACGATTACTAGAAGTTTAAGAAAGACTTCTCGGGCCCAAGTAATCGAGAAAGTGAGTCAAAGACTTGACTATCTCTCTTTTTAATCATGGAAAGGGTTATACTTGAAAGGTGAATTTGAACTGATGACGATTATTTGAAGCTTAAGAAAGACTTCTCGGGCCCAAGTAATTGGGAAAGCGAGTCAAAGACTTGACTATCTCTCTTTTTCATCACAAAAGAAGTTGTGTTTGAATGATGTTTGAATAATGAGTGGTTGGAATCGGGCGACGATTAGTCGAAGCTTAAGAAAGACTTCTCGGGCCCAAATAATCGGGAGAGCGAACCAAATACTTGGATCTCTCTCTTTTTCATCACGAATAGAAAGTTTGTTTGAATGGTATCTGAAAGGATGAGTAGTTGAACGATGGTTGAACGTTGTCGGGTTGTTAATGTTATTTAGAGGCGTCAATTGTCCACACACGAGTAAGATAACTCGCATCCAAACAACTAAAAGCAAGATCAAAGACTTAATCTCACTCTTTACACCTTGAAAAGAATTAAATAGTTGTTAATTAATTGATAGTTTGTTATGAAAATCCGCTTGACGTTAGATCAAGGGTTTGACCTATTATCGCGTGCAAAATGTGTGGTAACGAAAATGGTTTAAGAAATGGCTCGATGATGAGTCGAGGGTCTGGATTGAAAACGGAACCGACTTGACTTACGTATCAAGGGTCAAGTTGTGAGAAATGATACTAGTCTCTGAGGGTGCCCCCAATATTGAAACAACGATGAAGTGTGTGCAATAGGTTGATGGCGAATGCGGACGAGCACTCGACTTACAAAGGGTGTTTGAAAATGGCTCGATGATGAATCGAGAATTAGTTTGAAAATAGTTTGATCTACGCTAGTCCGTAAGGGTGCTCCTAGAAGATAAACTACAATCAAAGAAATACGAAACATACATCGGAATGGGAGAAGGGTACATGTAATTTACACGGGATTGCACGAAATAAAGGGGTCTCATTGTCAGGTAGGCCAAGAGAAAGCCGTGTGTGTGCATTGTATCCAAAACTACGCCTTGAGCTAAAGTCGGGCACAAATCCATGTCAGGGTTCTCGCAAATGACCAAAGATCCAACAGTCCACCAATTTGGCTTTTAGCATTTCGATAGTTTATTATGTGTTTTCAAATATGGGTGAATAAGAATGAAGAAAATGATATGAGTATGAACAATATGAATAATATAGCAAGATAATATAACAATAATATCCACAATAATATTTGACTGAAATTTAAAGCAATTGATATTTAACAGAAATTAAAGTTAGTAGTTAGTTTGTTAGAATTAAATCGGGACAAATGTAATGCTAAACCGCCGTAGCTCGACTTATGATGAAAAGTCGAACTATAAGAGGTTGCGTAAAGTTGATATCCGTGCTAAAAACAAGATAGAAAAATGATATTGAGGATCATTCTCTAATTTAATCGTGTCACACGGACTAAAAAATGGTGGATCTCGTCACAATCGCAAACATTATGTCGATTAGTCGAAGGTAGCCTATCACGATCCCAAAGTAAAGAAAATGATCCAAATGGTCATTCCATAGATTTGAAATCGAGAAGGTTATCGACTTTGATAAAACGGAGTTTACGAATCAAAAGACATCATAGATCGAAAAAATTAAATAAAAACGGGAATGAAGAAGAAAATGAAATAGAAAATGAAATGGTCTCGAATAAATTGTCATCTATCAATAGTTTGACCGATAATAATTCTTAAAAAATTCGTCATAGACCAAAAACGATAAAAAATAAATAAAATGAATAAAAAACGATAAAAATTGAAAATGAAAAAAGAAAAGAAAGTTTGGTCTCAGATTTATCGTTTTTCATCAATAGTTTGACAGAAAAACAATTTCGAGGTCTCTTCATCGACCGTTAAGTGAAAATGAACTAAATCTAAATTCAAAATTCCCCTCAAAACTTAATTTAAAACTAAATGAGCATAAAATAATTAAGAAAAACTTTGATAATAATTCAAAACATAAAATCAAGAAAAGAGGGGGAATAAATAATTGATGGGGGTATGTACAAGAGATGGGTGTGAATATTATGGTGAGTGTGAAGAAATCACACGGGCCTCAAGCCAGCCCATCCTCCCATCGTTAAGTCTTTTCTAGGCAAACAAAAAAAATTAACCAGCTATGAAATGAGAAAATTTTACCCCATACCCCTACACTTATACCCATACCCCTACAATAAAAAATATTGGACCAAAATACCCTTGTATAAATAGTTATAACTTTAGAAATTTTACACTTTCATTTCATTTTCACTTCACACTTCCGGAGCTCTCATTTTTCACATACAAACCGGAAGTCTTCCAACTAGTCATCCGAAACTTATTTTTTCACCTGCACATACCAGAAGTCCAAAAGTAAAAAAAATTTAAGAGAAATATTTAAAAAACAAAATTGAAATCAAATTTAAAAAAAAATGTAAAAAAAATACAAAACCCAAACAGTTTTGCGAAGAGTGGTTCCCCAGGCTTGAATATCTGATCATGCAAACTATAATATTTCCACATAACAAACAATTTCATCAAATTTCTATCAGCGTTTACCAAAACCCAAATCTTCAAATAATAATAACAATAATTACATAAAATAATATGTAACATACATGCTCTAGGTTTTCACTCCTAAGATCTATAAAAAAAATTACATTTTTTTACATCAAATTGAAATCGAATATTAAGGGCATCGCGACTTGGTGTAGTGCAATGGAGAAGAACACGAGATTTCAGTGTCTCTTCGATCAACCAAATGAACATGGTCGTAAAATTTTCAAAATCTAACTATATAAACAACGATTTCTAAAAGTGTGATATTGGATACATAAATACTATACAAATTTGGATGTTTTAGAATCTCCAGAGGAAAGGAGGTTGTTTCAAATTGATTATACAAATTTGGATGTTTTAGAATCTCCAGAGGAAAGGAGGTTATTTCAAATTGATTATCACCAAGTTTTAACGAAGTGAGTGTTGTTAGATTTTCGAATGATTTTCATGGATATTACCCATAAGTCCCACTTAAAGTTAAATTCAAGTAATCTGACTTATACAAATATGAAAACTCAGGAACTGTACTATTGAATGATTTTCTACCTAAATCCAAGTACTTAGTTTTCTACAATTTTACAAATGCTGGACGATATTTCCATGAAAAATTTGGATTCGAGGGAGATTTTCTCAAGATATTGTAGACTACAAATTATATGTAAAGGAAGAATCTCAGTGAGATATTTGTTTGGGAGGTTGATTTGTGTAACATAATGTTTGGAATTGTAAAGAGCTCCATAGAAGGTGTAAGGTGACTCTGATGAGTTCCACGAAGTAAAAATATTTGAATGAGAACTGTAAATTTATGATTTAAAGTTCGAAGTAAAAAAATTGTTATGGTTGGAACAAATAATTTATCATAATTTTGAAAATATTTTTTTCAAAATCTAAATTTGTTTAAATAATTTATTTTAATATTATGTGTAAACAATATAATTTAAAAAAAATAAAGATTTATGCCTCAATTTTTTATAGAAACGGAGAGGTACGTTTATTGTATTTTTATCAAAAACGAAACATATTTTACCTCAATTTTGAAGAATAACCAAAGTAATATAAGGGTGTTTCTTCATTTTCATCGTCGTCTTTAAACAAATATTTATAGTCTATTTAATGAGTATCAACGATCAAAATCTTGACACTAGTGATCCGCGTGAAACATAAAATCTTTATTATAATTTTTTTTTAAATTTCTCTCGAATAGATTGCAAGTGCATAAATTTATTTGGGTTCAAGTTTTGTGTTGTTAAATTATCATATAGTTGAATATTTATTTTATCTATCTAACATTTTTTTCTTATTTACATAAGAAATTTGATCTGCCAAGAGATAAATGAAACGAGAATCCCTACATTCCCACTTCCTCAAGATATTCATCAATTGTTCTTCACTGATATCGATGATGTTAAAGAAAAATGCAATATATTGTGTAATTAATGTAGTTTATAAACAAGTTAATAAACAAAGAGGTATATGGTGATAGTTTTGAAAATCGATGGGTAAAGTGGCAGCTTTTGATGACATCTTTCGATCCCTCGCATCTGTAACTGAGGTTAAGTCAACGTGACATTCGATGTTACATGTGTATTTTGTAATAAAACTTTTTATCATGTATATATCAGATATTATTCTTCATATACAAAATTATTTTGAAACACAATAGTTCAATGATAAATAATATTTATTTACCTATGCATACATATTTGTATTTGATTTAAAAATTATAAATTAATTATAAAGAATTAAAATAAATTTATTCATTAATAACTAAGAAAAACAAAAAAATATTATAATAAAATTTCATTAGAATAATAAAAGGAATAAATAAGAATTAGAAAAATAAGAACATAAGAATATGTATAGAAATAATATAATTCAATAGAAACTATTCTTTGCACAATCTTTCTAGGATGCTCGATAAAAAAAACTTTAATATCATATCACAAATCAGCAAATCAATGAAGAAAAACATTATTTAGGCAATACTTCTTGGATGCACTTTATTCCGACAATACAATTCTTTAGAGATGCATGAAAATCTCAATTGATATTTTTTTCATTAAAATTGACCGATGATTCTTTGAGAAACCCTTCAAGAATTCTTTAATACTAAATTATAAGTACATTGTGAATTATATATCACAAATATTTTCATAAATCAAGATAAATATATCAATATTTTCAAAATCCTACAAAAATGTTAAAATATAAGTGTGTTTATTCAGTTTTATTATCGTCTTTAAACAAATCTTTATCATACATTTAATGAGTATTGAAGCTCAACACATTGTCACAAGTGATCCGCGTGAAACCAAAAATACTCAATATAAAAATATTTTGAATATTAAAATTTGATAATGAAACACTTGACATGAAAATTTTAAAACATAAAAAAATATAAATTTTATCTAAGAAAATTTCTATAGGATGAATTTCAACTACAAGAAAATAATTTAGGTTAAAGGTTTGTGTTATTAAATTATCATATAGTTGATATTTATTTATCTATCTAACCATTTTTACTTATTCACATTAGATATTTGGTTTGCAACAAGATCAATGAAATAAAGATCCCAACCGTTGTTATTCTTCATGATATCCACGAATTGTTCTTAACCAATAGCGATGAGGATGGAGAACAAATTTAATATCCTTTGTAGTTAATCTAGTTTATAAACAAGTTAATTTATTAATAGTCAGTGTAAAGAGTTAATGTAATGAGAAGTTAAAATGTAGGGTGGAATGTTAAAAATATAAAAAATATAATGTTAAGGATCAAATCAATAACCATTACAATTAACCCTTTAGTTTTTCAAAAATTAAGGGGTAAATAGGGAGCTTTTGATGACACCCTTCATTTCATCGCCTCTCTAATTGAAATTAGATCAACTTCACGTTTGAGGTTACATGTGTTTTTCGCAGTAGTGATTTTAATCATGTATATATCAGCTTTTATTATTCATAAACAAAATTATTTTGAAAAATAATTTTTCATTAATCAACAAAATATATTTAGTCATGCATCCATATTTTTACTTGATTTAATTATTATAAATTAAATCTAAAGAATTAAGTATATTTATTCATAAATAACTAAACAAATCAAAAAATATTATAATTAAATTTCATTAGAATAATATAAGCAAATAAATTGGAATTATGAAAAATAAAAATATAACAATATATATATATATATATATATATATATATATATATATATATATATATATATATATATATATATATATATATATATATATATATATATATATATATATATATATATATATATATTATAATTCAATATAAACTACTCATTGCACAATTCTTTTAGGATGCTCGAAAAAAAACTTTAATATGTTTTCACAAATCATCACATCAATGAAGAAAAATGATTCTTTTAGCATTCCTCCTTCGATATTTTAACATTATTCTAAAAATTCTTCTTGGATGCATGTTATTCACGCAATGCAATTCTTTAAGTATGCATGAAAATATGAAGTGATATTTTTTCATAAAAATTGATCGACGATTCTTTGAAAAATTCTTCACAGAAGCTTTAGCATTAAATTTTAAGTTCATTGTGAACTATATATCACAAATAATTTCATAAATAAAGATTAACATATCAAGATTTTCGAAATCCTACAGGAATGCTTAAATATTAGCGTGTTTATTCACTTTTATCATCATCTCGAAACAAATTTTTATCTTACATTTAATGAGCATTAACGCTCGACATTTTGCCACTAATGATCCGAGTGAAAGCTAAAATCTTATAATAAAAGTATTTTGAATATTAAAATTTGATAATCAAACGTTTGATATGAAAACTTTGAAATTTTAAAAAATGTATATTTTTTCTAGGAGAATTTCTCTAGGATGAATTTCAAGAGTAGAATTTTTTTTTGGTTAAAGGTTAATGTTGTTAAATTATCATATAGTCAAATATTTATTTATCTATCTAACCATTTTTTTACTTATTCACATTAGATATTTGGTTTACAACAAGATCAATGAAATGAAGATCCCAACATTTGTTATTCTCCATGATATCCACCAATGTTCTTTACTGATAGCGATGAGGATGGAGAACAAAAGTAATATCCTTTGTAATTAATCTAGTTTGTAAACAAGTTAGTTTATTAATATTCAGTGTAAAGAATTAATGTAATGAGAAATTAAAATGTATGGTGGAATTTTGAAGTATAAAAAATTTATTGTTAAGGATCGAACCAATAACCATTACAATTAACCCTTCCGTTATTCAAAAATTAAGGGGTAAATCAGGAGTTTTCTATATGGTCAACATGAGAATGCATGCATTCTTAACATTGATGATTGGTGGATTTTGATCTTGATGATTCATCAAAACACAATCTAGAAACTCAAGTCTATAAAACCAGAACCTGAAACGCAAAGCTGTAACACTTGTTCTCTTTCCACTTCCGAGTACACTTCATCTCTATCTTAGGTATTCTGCATAAACATCCCTAACTCAGCACAACTTCTTAACTCTAGCAATCTCTTCACTATTACAAACAACAATTTCTCGTTTAACAGCGTGAGATCACATGAAACAGCTTCCTCCATAGCACCAAATTACTATCTATCCATTGAATGAGTTCCATGGCCTTTTGTATGAGATCCACGAATTACAACGCAAGCCATTCTATTGTCACAACTCTCGTTTTACTCTTCCTATGTACACACTGTCACTCATATGAGCTTCAAATTCTTTCGAACTTCAAATCATCAATTCAAAGTTCTCATTCAAATGTTTTTACTTCATGGAACTCATCAAATTCACCCTGCAACTTTTATGGAATTCTTTGCAACTCCCAACATTTTGTCACACAGATCAACCTCCCAAACATATATCTCACCGGCATTCTTCCTTCTCAATATGTTGCATTTCTCAATTAGTATGTGTTTTATTATCTCTTCCATTCCATGTATCTTTTACTACTTTCTAGTCTTTATTCCATTGTTATCTATCCAGCTCATCTATCAATATAAACATCATGATGCAGCATCTTCACTTGCTTAATTTCTCTATATGTTGCATTTCTCTATTAGTATGTGTTTTATTATCTATTGCATTTCATGTATCTTTTACTACTTTTTAGACATTATTTGATTTGTTATCTATCCACCTCATCTATCAATACAAACATCATAACGCAACATCTTCACTTGCTTAATTTCTCTATTAGTATGTGTTTTGTTATCTTTTGCATTTCATATATCTTTGTCATTAGTGTTTCTTTGTATTAGAGTGATGATTTACCTGATTATAATTTATAAGCTTCTTTTATATTGTTCTAGTAATTGTGACAGTAGTATACATATTTTGTTGTTTGCGATAGAGGAGGTTAGGGATCGTTATATCGAATAGTACTTTGTATTTTATAGAGTTTAGTGAATATAAATATTTTTAAATAGACTATGTATAATTTAAATAAAAGGAGTTCATTCATACAAAACATATGCACACGCACCCACAAATATATATTATACATTCAATTATGGTATTATTCTTTAACTTACATTATTTACTTTTATATATTTTGGCAAATATTTATGTAGTCTATTGTCGATTGTTATTATGCACGTAGTTTTAATGTGCGTGGTATCAATTGTATGACTAACTCTCTTAGACAATAGAAAAAATATTTGACTTTTATCAAAGGTCGTTATAACACATTCTTTCAAAAAGAAAAAATATGGAATAAAAAAGAAATATGTGCAGCCACGCATGCGCGCACAAATATATATTATACGTTTATATTTTTTTGTAACATTTTTATTTTATTTTATACATTTTTTATGAAATATATTTTGTAGTCTTTCATCATTTTTATTACGAGCATAGTTTTAGTGTGTTTGGTATCACTTATATGAAGATCTCTTTGTTATGATCTAAAAAATATTTGTCCTTAATCAATGGCGGTTACATCGCATTCTTTCAAGACGAAATAAATACGGAAAAAAATAAGAAACACATGCAAGCGCGCACGCGCGCATATGTATATTACACACTTATACTTATTTGAGTAAGATATTATTTTAATTTTTCTTATTAAATTTTAAACATGTTAAAAAATTTCTTTTGGAAAATGAACACGTAAACTAGAATTGGACCAGACAAACTATTGTTAGAAAGCTTAAGATTTTGAAGCTGAGAAGAGAAAAAGCAGATTGGTGACAAGAGAATGGTTTACACTGTGATTCATGGAACCCATATATAAGGCCATGAAACTTATACAACTTTAACTACCGCAAGTTGGGTTGTTGGCAACGCTAGTTTGTTTCTTTTGCTATACATGAAGCTAAGGGAATGACACCAAAAGCTAGAATTTCTTCTTACAAAATCAGTTGTTTTTATTTTGATATTCTTGCTGCTATGGGTGAAGCTGTTTCAAAATCGATATATAGTTTCTTGCTAATGTCGTTGTTAGTAATGGTAATGGTAGAGTTTTCATTAGTGTTTCTTTGTTTTATAGTGATGATTTACCTGATTATAATTATAAACTTCCTTTATATTGTTCTAGTAATTGTGGTAGTAGTATATATATTGTTACTTATGATCTTTAGATTATTTGATAGTTAAAGAAAAGATTGTTGTTTGTGATAGAGGAGGGAATGCTAGAGTTGAGAAGTGTTGGTGGGTTAGGAATCATTATGTCGAATACTACTTTTTATTTTATAGAGTTGAGTGAACATACATATTTTTAAATAGACTATATATAATTTATAATGCAAATAATTGATTATAAAATAAGCTGATCTACTGTTTCAGTTTTCAGCTAATCATTGGTTTTTCTTCCTAACCAATTCTCTAAGCGACTTCGATCTCTATTCGATTTCAATATCAAATGACAAGCACACTAAGATATTGAACAGACTGATATTTCTATATTCCAAATTAAGAAAACGGATAAACACAACCATGCATGAGTTAAGAAAACACGATATAGAAGCGCGATTTAACGACTACAATCATACGAATTAAATCAAACCATTCCACAAAATAATACATTCAGCAAATGAAATTTCATAGAATAGAATAGAAAGAGAAATGATATTGAATTATTCGAGCTTGCTACACTCCGAAAGTTCTAGAATTCTATCTTAGCTTTCCAACGCCTATTAAAATGCGTCAATCCAATCCTTATGCAAATATTTTTAATGTGTGTCGTATCAATTATATGACTAACTCTTTGAAACAACCCAAAAAATATTCGACCTTTATCATAGGTCGTTATAACACAGTCTTTTAAGAAGAAAAAAAAATGAAAAAAATTTTTATGTGCAGGCAAGGCACGCATGCACGTACAAATATATATTATACATTTATATTATTTTTACCATTCTTATTTTATTTTTTATATTTTTTTAAATATGTTTTGTATCTTCCATCATTGTTATTATAAACTTAGTCTTAGTGTGTGTGGTATCACTTATAAGACTATCTCTTTGAGATGATAAAAAATATATTAGTCATTTATCAATGGGCGTCACTTCGTATTCTTTGAAGGAGAAATAAATAAGAAAAAAAATAAGAAACACATGCAGCACACACGCGCAATCAAATATATATTACACACAAGCTACATATTTGAATAAGGTATTATTTTAATTTTTCTTATTATGTTTTAATCATGTTGGCAAATATGTTTTAGAAAATGAACACGTAAACTAGAATTGGACAACACAAATTATTGTTAGAAAGCTTAAGATTCTGAAGCTGAGTGAGATTTCTACTACAAATTAGGATATTTCCAAAAATGTTGATATTAGATAGGCAAAGCAAATACATATTTTCAAACTTTAGACTCTCCAAAGGAAAAGATGTTTTTTCAAAATATTTATCACAATGTTTAAAAAAGTGAGTGTTGTTAGATTTTCAAATAATTACTATAGAAAATTTACTTAAATCTAGATTTCCAATCTTAGTAAACATTCCCTAATCCTCGATTTCCAATCATATACTCTTTTATTTGATTCCATAGATAATTTAATTCTATTTAATGTTAAACAAATGACACTGCTTTAAATCACATGAATTAGTCACAAGTACTTGTTGCTTAAACTTGTTATTTTGTTCATGTCTAGTGAAGAGAAAATATGTTAATGAAATATTCAGAATGAATATTCTGCTGGGAATGGAAAAAATCAAGAGGTTTCACTGTCTTTTCGATCCGCTAAATGAACATGGACGGAAATTCTTCAAAATCAAACTATTGAAGTCACGATTTCTAAAAAGTGTGATATTGGATACATAAATCAAACACAAATTTGGAAGTTATAGAATCTCCAAAGGAAAGGAGGTTGTTTCAAATTGATTGTCATTAAGTCTTAAAGAAGTGAGTGATGTTAGATTTTCCAATGATTTTCATGGAAATTTCCCTGAAATAGCACTCTAATTTAAATTCAACTACTCTAACTTATTGAAAGATGAATTTAAATTCAACTAGTCAACTACTTCAACTACTCTAATTGTATGAGTGACAATGTGTACATAGGAAGAGTAAAATGAAAATGGTGACAATATAATGTTTTGTAGTGTGATTCAAGGAACTCATAGAGGTTTAATTGCAGCAGTATGGGTGAAGCTGTTTCACAATGGATATACAGTTTCTTGGTGCTATGGATGAAGTTGTTTCATGTGAGTAGTGGAGAGATGATAATCACATAATGTCACGGAAGGTGGTAAAAGCCAGTGGATACATGGAATACAAGAAAGGTTTTCTCAAGATATTGAAGACAACAAATTATATGAAACAGAAGAATGCCAATGAGATATTTGTTTGGGATGTTGATTTGTGTAACATATTTGTTTGCAAAAAATTTCATAGAAGTTGCAGGGTGAATTTTATGAGTTCCATTAAGTAAAACATTTGAATGAAATTTTGAATTAATAAATTGAACTTTAAAATAATTTAAACATCGGGTGAGTGGCAGAGTGTACAAAGGAATATTAAAAATCAAGTAATGACAAGAGATTGGTTTGCATTTTGATTCATGGAACCCATATAGAACTCCATGAAAGTAATACAACTTTAACTACAGCAAATTGAGTAATTGGTAACGCTAGTTTGTGTCATACCCCAAACATGTCCTACCTATATATTACCTTTACATGTATTTCCCTCTATTAACCATTATTCAAAAATCCAAAAATATGTTGTTTCAACTTTCATTGTCTTATTGTTTAAAAATCAACATGGTGGAAGGAATCCTATCTACATTGGTTCAGTTCTATAATCTGGTATACCACTGCTTCACATTTCCATATTATCAGCTCACACCAACATTGGAAGAGTACTCTCATCTGATTGATTTTCCTATGATTGATCAAGATCCTTTCTTCGGGCTGGAAGATATCCCCAAAGATCAAACCATTGCAAGAGCTACCTCCTTGAAAGTGTCAGATATCAAAGCTCACATGACCACCAAGGGAGGAATTCAAGGTCTACCAGCTAAATTCTTGATAGAGAAAGCCCTATACTTTTCCAGCAGTTGCGGTTAGAATATGATATCAAATTATTAATTAATTTGAATCGCATCTTTAGTTCACAACCGCTCTTTGATTTATCCGAAGGAAAAGGTCAAAAGAGGGAAAACCTAATTTTGCATCGTAAAGACAATGCAGGGAGAGATCTAGGTAAGGGGTTGGTTAAGCTTAGGGAAGGTATTAGCACCCTAAACTTCTGTAGTACTCTACAGGAACCTTTTATTTATTTTTTCTATTTTTGCTTTAATTATTTGCTTTAAGTATATATTGAGCTAAGGGTTAAAAGTGAAAAAGAAGACCTAAGGGTTAGTCCTAAGTTTACTCGGCAAGATTCGCATTTTGTGCCTACGTATCCTGGGTAGGGAATGGAATCAGAGTAATCGTAGTTCCCCTCGAAAGGGAGGTTAGAAACGTCTTGACTGTGGTCAAGGTTTCAAAGGGAAGTAAACGTATCTTAAGGACACGCTTACGTGGAGTGCGGCGACTCCTATTTCTACGTTGAAATAGTTGAATTGAAATTATGGTGAAATTAGGTATTCCACGGCGGGAAACCCTAACACAGAGTACGACGACTCTTTGACCTAATACTAGGGTAAATGGAATTTTCGTCCACGGCGGGACACCTATGCAATTTAGGGTTTTGGAATGTTCAAAGGGTTAGGACTATTGACTCGACAGTCAAACTGTGAGACCTAATCCTTCGGAAGGTGTAACGATGAATTATGTAGATGATAAATTATTATTATATGGCAGAACTAAAGTACGAAAATAAAGACAGTGGTAAAGAAAAGCATCGCGACGATCACTCGCGTAAATTACAAATCCCAAAAATAAAAATAAATAACTGCGACGATATCTCGCATAATTACAACCGAAAAATAAAATACGAAAATCAATGACGAAATAGCAAACAGAGATAAATAAGAATTAACCGACGGTCAGACTAAAATTAAACTAGAGGGTTAGGAACTCTATTTTCAATTTTGAACTAGAAATTAGATCGAAAGTGTTAGCAAAATAAATCAGAATTATTTTTAAGCAAAAATTTTAGAATTAAATTAAAATGATTTTTTTTAATGTCTTTTTTTTTTGCCTTGTTAAAGGTTATTATACATCTATTTACAAAAGTCTCAATTTTTGAGCTAAAATTAAATTTAGTAAGGAGTTAAGTTAATTTATTTTTAATGTTAGAACATCAATACAAAGATTAAATATTCTAATTAAGAAAATATTGCCCCAAAATTTCTATTTTAAATTAGAGGTTTTTCCAAAAAGTTTTTTCATTAAGCTTTTCTTTGAAGAAGAGTTAATCCTTAAATAAAAAAAGAATTAAATTTTTAATTATATAAAGAAAAAAGTTTTAATTTCTAAACAAGAGAACTTATTTTAGATTATGTTTGTTTTTTTTACTTTAACTTATTTACAACATCTTTTCTAAGGCAAATATTTATGTAGTCTATTGTCGATTGTTATTATGCACATAGTTTTAATGTGCGTGGCATCAACTGTATGACTAACTCTTTCATACAACAGAAAAAATATTCGGCCTTTATCAAAGGTCGTTATAACACATTCTTTTAAAAAGAAAAAATATGGAAAAAAAAAAGAAATATGTGCAGCCATGCACGCACGCACAAATATATATTATACGTTTATATTTTTTTTTGTAACATTCTTATTTTATTTTATACATTTTTTATGAAATATGTTTTGTAGTCTTTCATCATTGGTATTACGAGCATAGTTTTAGTGTGTGTGGTATCACTTATATGAAGATCTCTTTGTTATGATCCAAAAAATATTTG
Source organism: Lathyrus sativus (assembly GCA_963859935.3). Taxonomy (NCBI): domain Eukaryota; kingdom Viridiplantae; phylum Streptophyta; class Magnoliopsida; order Fabales; family Fabaceae; genus Lathyrus; species Lathyrus sativus. Next base: position 25,299,135 of record OZ012735.1, read on the forward strand.
TTCTTAATCAATGGTGGTTACATCGCATTCTTTCAAGAAGAAATAAATACGGGAAAAAAAAATAAGAAACACATGCAAATGCGCACGCGCGCATATGTATATTACACACATATACTTATTTGAGTAAGGTATTATTTTAATTTTTCTTATTAAGTTTTAAACATGTTAAAAAATCTATTTTTCTTATTAATTTTTCTTATTTTATTTTTTCTTATTGTTAAGGATCGAACCAATAACCATTACAATTAACTCTTCAGTTTTTCAAAAATTAAGGGGTAAATTGGGAGTTTTTGATGACATCCTTCGTTTCATTGCCTCTGTAACTGAAATTAGATCAACTCCACGTTTGAGGTTACATGTGTTTTTAATAGTAGTGTTTTTAATATATATATTTGATATAATAAAATGATATGTTTTTATTTCAGTTTAATATAATCTATTTTCTAAGTAGCATTTGAACAATGTCCATAGGAATTAAAGCTAGACAATCATCACAACACTAGCACTCACATAAAATAAACTTTAAATTTAAATAATGTCCATAGGAAAAGAGAATGTCATTCACTCAATCTTTACTGTTAATTGAAAAGTTGAGAGGAGAAGGATAGTTCAAATTCTAGTTATTTTGAGAAGTAGTATATTCATTGCGTATAACTATATTGTTAAGGGACCACAGAAAGAACATTTAAATGATACTATACGCGTTTGTAGTGAAAGACCGAATCTCGTAAACAACAGGGAGTACCAGGTTTGTCGATTTCTATCTTGAAGCTCTTACGTACCTTTCTCTTTATTATAACAAGTTCACCGGTTTTCTTCCACAAAAGATTGGTTCTTGGATTGGAATGAAACTCATAGATGTTTAGAAAATCCACTTTCTGGTGGTAGCTATTCCACCTAACATGTGTAAGAATAACTGAATTAATTATATGGTAATGATGAATAACAGTTTCACAGGAAGTATACCAGAGAACTATGCAAATTACACAGCTTTGATACATTTTAGATTATCAAAGAATTCACTTTCAGGTGTTATTCCTTTAGGTATATTTGCAAGTGTTTGATCTTGGAAGGAACCAATTTGAAGGATCAATATCTCCTGATATTGGTAAAGTTAAATTTTGTTGTAATTATAATTTTTTGTGTCAAAACAGTGTAACTCAACAAAAATAAAGATTGTTCGAAATTAGCATAAGGTGTGTGTGTGTGTGTGTCGAGTTGTTTAGATTTCGAAGTGTCAAAGTAAGTTGTTTGACACAGAGTTTTGACTTGGATCAAAATTAATAATTTTGAGCTTTTGTAATTTTAGACTTTCTTCTATTATAAATAGAGGGAGTAACCCTTATTTTGTAATAACTTCTATTCACAGATTTTTTTGCAGTTGAAAAGTGAATAAAGAAGTTTTCCACAATTTGTGGACGGAGATTCCGCAATTCAAATCATTATCTTCTTCCTTTGATTTTGTTAAACACTTTCTTTCTTTTATCGTTTTTCTTTAAAATTGTTGCGCATAATCTTTCTTGAGATCAAGGTTGATTAAAAATTCTCAAAAGGTTTTGGGTTAATTCCAACATCTGGTATATAGAGCTTCCGTTGTGATTCGAGGGAAGAAAATCACGATGGATCTGAATCAACAAACAGGCATTTTCCGGCGAACATTCCAAATCTCTAGAATAATAATTATGAGAATTGGTGCAAACAAATAAATGTGGTTTTCTATTATCATCTTTGATGTTTTTATGAAGATTTCAGTTTAATATAATCTATTTTCTAAGTAGCATTTGAACAACGTCCATATGAATTAAAGCTAGACAATCATCACAACACTAGCACTCATATTGAGAAGTAGTATATTCATTGCGTATAGCTATATTGTTAAGGGACCACACAAAGAGCATTTAAATGATGCTATACGCGTTTGTAGTGAAAGACCGAATCTCGTAAACAACAGGGAGTACCAGTGAATTTGTTATCATAAAGAGAAAGGTTTAGCATAAAAAATTAATATTTTTTTCGTAAAAAATTGATTGACGATTCTTTGAGCAATTCTTCACAGAAGCTTTAGCATTAAATTTTAAATTAATTATGAACTATATATCACAAATAATTTCATAAATAAAGATTCACATATCAAGATTTTCGGAATCCTACAAAAATGCTTAAATATAAGCTTGTTTATTCATTTTTATCATCGTCTCGAAACAAATCTTTACCTTACATTTAATGAGTATTAACGCTAGACACCTTGCCATTAATGATCTGAGTGAAACATAAAATTCTCATAATAAAAGTATTAAGAAAGTGAGTGTTGTTAGATTTTCGAATGATTTTCATGGATATTACCCATAAGTCCCACTTAAAGTTAAATTCAAGTAATCTAACTTATACAAATATGAAAACTCAGGAACTGTACCATTGAATGATTTTCTACCTAAATCCACGTACTTTAGTTTTCTACAATTTTACAAATCCTGGACGATATTTCCAAGAAAATTTTAGATTCGAGGGAGATTTTCTCAAGATATCGTAGACTACAAATTATATATGTAGACTACAAATTATATATAAAGGAAGAATCTAAGTGAGATATTTGTTTGGGAGGTTAATTTGTGTAACATAATGTTTGGAATTGTAAAGACCTCCATAGAAGGTGTAAGGTGAATCTGATGAGTTCCACGAAGTAAAAATATTTGAATGAGAACCGTAAATTTATGATTTGAAGTTCGAAACAATTTGAGGTTCGTATGCGTGACAAAGTGTAAATAAGAAGAGTAAAATGAGAGTGGTGACAATATAATATTTTTTAGTGTGCTTCATGGAACTCATACAACTTCAAGTGCGGAAGTATGAGCGAAGATGTTTCACAATGGATATATAGTTTCTTGGTGCTATGGATGAAGTTGTTTCATATGCGAAATGGAGAGATAATAATCACATAAAGTCAAAGAATGTAGTAAAAGCTAGTGGATACATGGAATACAAGACATCATGATGCAACATCTTCACTTGCTTAATTTTTCTATATGCTGCATTTCTCTATTAGTATGTGTTTTATTATCTATTGCATTCCATATATCTTTTACTACTTTCTAGACATTATTTGATTTGTTATCTATTCACCTCATCTATCAATACAAACATCATGATGCAGCATCTTCACTTGCTTAATTTCTCTATTAGTATGTGTTTTGTCATCTTTTGCATTTCATATATCTTTGTCATTAGTGTTTCTTTGTATTAGAGTGATGATTTACCTGATTATAATTTATAAGCTTCCTTTATATTGTTCTAGTAATTTTGGTAGTAATATACATATTTTGTTGTTTGCAATAGAGGAGGTTAGGGATCGTTATATCGAATAGTACTTTGCGTTTTATAGAGTTTAGTGAATATAAATATTTTTAAATAGACTATGTATAATTTAAATAAAAGGAGTTCATTCATAGAAAACATATGCACACGCGCCCACAGATATATATTATACATTAAATTATGGTATTATTCTTTAACTTACATTATTTACTTTTATATATTTTGGCAAAAATTTATGTAGTCTATTGTGATTGTTATTATGCACATAGTTTTAATGTGCGTGGTATCAATTGTATGATTAACTCTTTCAGACAGTAGAAAAAATATTCGACCTTTACCAAAGGTCGTTATAACACATTCTTTCAAGAAGAAAAAATATGGAAAAAAAAGAAATATGTGCAGCCACGCACGCACGCACAAATATATATTATACGCTTATATTTTTTGTAACATTCTTATTTTATTTTATACATTTTTTTATGAAATATGTTTTGTAGTCTTTCATCATTGTTATTACGAGCATAGTTTTAGTGTGTGTGGTATCACTTATATGAAGATCTCTTTGTTATAATCCAAAAAATATTTGTCCTTAATCAATGGTGGTTACGTCGCACTCTTTCAAGAAGAAATAAATACGGAAAAAAATAAGAAACACATGCAAGCGTGCACTGTTGCACCTCAAAAAATCATCCGAAAACACGACCTCGCGCTAAAGGTGCGGAAATGCGGTTCGATAGAGTCACCACTGAACTTTATTTATCCCGAATGAACAGGAGAGGAAAATATCGAAAAAAACCTCTTAAAAATGAAAGGAACACGGTCGTCACAACCTAATGTTCCGGGTTCGGGAGTCGGTTACGCGAAGGAAATGTATTAGCACCCCTCACGTCCGTTGTATTCAACGGAAACCTCTTAATTCGAATTATGATGAAAGTTAGCTAAGCTTAATTCTTCTCTTCTCAATACTAAACGATACTATAAAGGGATAAATACACTAAGGGGAAAGAGGATGGTTATAGGATAGGGTGCTCGCCAAGGATTGGGGCCCTTATGCCTACGTATGCTCATTCGGACGAGAATGAGAAATTAGAGCGTCGTAGTTAGACTACGGGAAAGGATGGGGGGGACGGAAGATGGAGGGGATTGTGCTCGCCAAGATCATCTCAATCTTGTGCCTACGTATCTTGCATTCAAGAGTGAATGAAGAATCAGAGCATCCATAGTTCGTGGTAACAACCACGAAAAGAAACGGGATTGAATTGGCTTGAAGTGAGGATCAGATGACGATTACTAGAAGTTTAAGAAAGACTTCTCGGGCCCAAGTAATCGAGAAAGTGAGTCAAAGACTTGACTATCTCTCTTTTTAATCATGGAAAGGGTTATACTTGAAAGGTGAATTTGAACTGATGACGATTATTTGAAGCTTAAGAAAGACTTCTCGGGCCCAAGTAATTGGGAAAGCGAGTCAAAGACTTGACTATCTCTCTTTTTCATCACAAAAGAAGTTGTGTTTGAATGATGTTTGAATAATGAGTGGTTGGAATCGGGCGACGATTAGTCGAAGCTTAAGAAAGACTTCTCGGGCCCAAATAATCGGGAGAGCGAACCAAATACTTGGATCTCTCTCTTTTTCATCACGAATAGAAAGTTTGTTTGAATGGTATCTGAAAGGATGAGTAGTTGAATGATGGTTGAACGTTGTCGGGTTGTTAATGTTATTTAGAGGCGTCAATTGTCCACACACGAGTAAGATAACTCGCATCCAAACAACTGAAAGCAAGATCAAAGACTTAATCTCACTCTTTACACCTTGAAAAGAATTAAATAGTTGTTAATTAATTGATAGTTTGTTATGAAAATCCGCTTGACGTTAGATCAAGGGTTTGACCTATTATCGCGTGCAAAATGTGTGGTAACGAAAATGGTTTAAGAAATGGCTCGATGATGAGTCGAGGGTCTGGATTGAAAACGGAACCGACTTGACTTACGTATCAAGGGTCAAGTTGTGAGAAATGATACTAGTCTCTGAGGGTGCCCCCAATATTGAAACAACGATGAAGTGTGTGCAATAGGTTGATGGCGAATGCGGACGAGCACTCGACTTACAAAGGGTGTTTGAAAATGGCTCGATGATGAATCGAGAATTAGTTTGAAAATAGTTTGATCTACGCTAGTCCGTAAGGGTGCTCCTAGAAGATAAACTACAATCAAAGAAATACGAAACATACATCGGAATGGGAGAAGGGTACATGTAATTTACACGGGATTGCACGAAATAAAGGGGTCTCATTATCAGGTAGGCCAAGAGAAAGCCGTGTGTGTGCATTGTATCCAAAACTACGCCTTGAGCTAAAGTCGGGCACAAATCCATGTCAGGGTTCTCGCAAATGACCAAAGATCCAACAGTCCACCAATTTGGCTTTTAGCATTTCGATAGTTTATTATGTGTTTTCAAATATGGGTGAATAAGAATGAAGAAAATGATATGAGTATGAACAATATGAATAATATAGCAAGATAATATAACAATAATATCCACAATAATATTTGACTGAAATTTAAAGCAATTGATATTTAACAGAAATTAAAGTTAGTAGTTAGTTTGTTAGAATTAAATCGGGACAAATGTAATGCTAAACCGCCGTAGCTCGACTTATGATGAAAAGTCGAACTATAAGAGGTTGCGTAAAGTTGATATTCGTGCTAAAAACAAGATAGAAAAATGATATTGAGGATCATTCTCTAATTTAATCGTGTCACACGGACTAAAAAATGGTGGATCTCGTCACAATCGCAAACATTATGTCGATTAGTCGAAGGTAGCCTATCACGATCCCAAAGTAAAGAAAATGATCCAAATGGTCATTCCATAGATTTGAAATCGAGAAGGTTATCGACTTTGATAAAACGGAGTTTACGAATCAAAAGACATCATAGATCGAAAAAATTAAATAAAAACGGGAATGAAGAAGAAAATGAAATAGAAAATGAAATGGTCTCGAATAAATTGTCATCTATCAATAGTTTGACCGATAATAATTCTTAAAAAATTCGTCATAGACCAAAAACGATAAAAAATAAATAAAATGAATAAAAAACGATAAAAATTGAAAATGAAAAAAGAAAAGAAAGTTTGGTCTCAGATTTATCGTTTTTCATCAATAGTTTGACAGAAAAACAATTTCGAGGTCTCTTCATCGACCGTTAAGTGAAAATGAACTAAATCTAAATTCAAAATTCCCCTCAAAACTTAATTTAAAACTAAATGAGCATAAAATAATTAAGAAAAACTTTGATAATAATTCAAAACATAAAATCAAGAAAAGAGGGGGAATAAATAATTGATGGGGGTATGTACAAGAGATGGGTGTGAATATTATGGTGAGTGTGAAGAAATCACACGGGCCTCAAGCCAGCCCATCCTCCCATCGTTAAGTCTTTTCTAGGCAAACAAAAAAAATTAACCAGCTATGAAATGAGAAAATTTTACCCCATACCCCTACACTTATACCCATACCCCTACAATAAAAAATATTGGACCAAAATACCCTTGTATAAATAGTTATAACTTTAGAAATTTTACACTTTCATTTCATTTTCACTTCACACTTCCGGAGCTCTCATTTTTCACATACAAACCGGAAGTCTTCCAACTAGTCATCCGAAACTTAGTTTTTCACCTGCACATACCAGAAGTCCAAAAGTAAAAAAAATTTAAGAGAAATATTTAAAAAACAAAATTGAAATCAAATTTAAAAAAAAATGTAAAAAAAATACAAAACCCAAACAGTTTTGCGAAGAGTGGTTCCCCAGGCTTGAATATCTGATCATGCAAACTATAATATTTCCACATAACAAACAATTTCATCAAATTTCTATCAGCGTTTACCAAAACCCAAATCTTCAAATAATAATAACAATAATTACATAAAATAATATGTAACATACATGCTCTAGGTTTTCACTCCTAAGATCTATAAAAAAAATTACATTTTTTTACATCAAATTGAAATCGAATATTAAGGGCATCGCGACTTGGTGTAGTGCAATGGAGAAGAACACGAGATTTCAGTGTCTCTTCGATCAACCAAATGAACATGGTCGTAAAATTTTCAAAATCTAACTATATAAACAACGATTTCTAAAAGTGTGATATTGGATACATAAATACTATACAAATTTGGATGTTTTAGAATCTCCAGAGGAAAGGAGGTTGTTTCAAATTGATTATACAAATTTGGATGTTTTAGAATCTCCAGAGGAAAGGAGGTTATTTCAAATTGATTATCACCAAGTTTTAACGAAGTGAGTGTTGTTAGATTTTCGAATGATTTTCATGGATATTACCCATAAGTCCCACTTAAAGTTAAATTCAAGTAATCTGACTTATACAAATATGAAAACTCAGGAACTGTACTATTGAATGATTTTCTACCTAAATCCAAGTACTTAGTTTTCTACAATTTTACAAATGCTGGACGATATTTCCATGAAAAATTTGGATTCGAGGGAGATTTTCTCAAGATATTGTAGACTACAAATTATATGTAAAGGAAGAATCTCAGTGAGATATTTGTTTGGGAGGTTGATTTGTGTAACATAATGTTTGGAATTGTAAAGAGCTCCATAGAAGGTGTAAGGTGACTCTGATGAGTTCCACGAAGTAAAAATATTTGAATGAGAACTGTAAATTTATGATTTAAAGTTCGAAGTAAAAAAATTGTTATGGTTGGAACAAATAATTTATCATAATTTTGAAAATATTTTTTTCAAAATCTAAATTTGTTTAAATAATTTATTTTAATATTATGTGTAAACAATATAATTTAAAAAAAATAAAGATTTATGCCTCAATTTTTTATAGAAACGGAGAGGTACGTTTATTGTATTTTTATCAAAAACGAAACATATTTTACCTCAATTTTGAAGAATAACCAAAGTAATATAAGGGTGTTTCTTCATTTTCATCGTCGTCTTTAAACAAATATTTATAGTCTATTTAATGAGTATCAACGATCAAAATCTTGACACTAGTGATCCGCGTGAAACATAAAATCTTTATTATAATTTTTTTTTTAAATTTCTCTCGAATAGATTGCAAGTGCATAAATTTATTTGGGTTCAAGTTTTGTGTTGTTAAATTATCATATAGTTGAATATTTATTTTATCTATCTAACATTTTTTTCTTATTTACATAAGAAATTTGATCTGCCAAGAGATAAATGAAACGAGAATCCCTACATTCCCACTTCCTCAAGATATTCATCAATTGTTCTTCACTGATATCGATGACGTTAAAGAAAAATGCAATATATTGTGTAATTAATGTAGTTTATAAACAAGTTAATAAACAAAGAGGTATATGGTGATAGTTTTGAAAATCGATGGGTAAAGTGGCAGCTTTTGATGACATCTTTCGATCCCTCGCATCTGTAACTGAGGTTAAGTCAACGTGACATTCGATGTTACATGTGTATTTTGTAATAAAACTTTTTATCATGTATATATCAGATATTATTCTTCATATACAAAATTATTTTGAAACACAATAGTTCAATGATAAATAATATTTATTTACCTATGCATACATATTTGTATTTGATTTAAAAATTATAAATTAATTATAAAGAATTAAAATAAATTTATTCATTAATAACTAAGAAAAACAAAAAAATATTATAATAAAATTTCATTAGAATAATAAAAGGAATAAATAAGAATTAGAAAAATAAGAACATAAGAATATGTATAGAAATAATATAATTCAATAGAAACTATTCTTTGCACAATCTTTCTAGGATGCTCGATAAAAAAAACTTTAATATCATATCACAAATCAGCAAATCAATGAAGAAAAACATTATTTAGGCAATACTTCTTGGATGCACTTTATTCCGACAATACAATTCTTTAGAGATGCATGAAAATCTCAATTGATATTTTTTTCATTAAAATTGACCGATGATTCTTTGAGAAACCCTTCAAGAATTCTTTAATACTAAATTATAAGTACATTGTGAATTATATATCACAAATATTTTCATAAATCAAGATAAATATATCAATATTTTCAAAATCCTACAAAAATGTTAAAATATAAGTGTGTTTATTCAGTTTTATTATCGTCTTTAAACAAATCTTTATCATACATTTAATGAGTATTGAAGCTCAACACATTGTCACAAGTGATCCGCGTGAAACCAAAAATACTCAATATAAAAATATTTTGAATATTAAAATTTGATAATGAAACACTTGACATGAAAATTTTAAAACATAAAAAAATATAAATTTTATCTAAGAAAATTTCTATAGGATGAATTTCAACTACAAGAAAATAATTTAGGTTAAAGGTTTGTGTTATTAAATTATCATATAGTTGATATTTATTTATCTATCTAACCATTTTTACTTATTCACATTAGATATTTGGTTTGCAACAAGATCAATGAAATAAAGATCCCAACCGTTGTTATTCTTCATGATATCCACGAATTGTTCTTAACCAATAGCGATGAGGATGGAGAACAAATTTAATATCCTTTGTAGTTAATCTAGTTTATAAACAAGTTAATTTATTAATAGTCAGTGTAAAGAGTTAATGTAATGAGAAGTTAAAATGTAGGGTGGAATGTTAAAAATATAAAAAATATAATGTTAAGGATCAAATCAATAACCATTACAATTAACCCTTTAGTTTTTCAAAAATTAAGGGGTAAATAGGGAGCTTTTGATGACACCCTTCATTTCATCGCCTCTCTAATTGAAATTAGATCAACTTCACGTTTGAGGTTACATGTGTTTTTCGCAGTAGTGATTTTAATCATGTATATATCAGCTTTTATTATTCATAAACAAAATTATTTTGAAAAATAATTTTTCATTAATCAACAAAATATATTTAGTCATGCATCCATATTTTTACTTGATTTAATTATTATAAATTAAATCTAAAGAATTAAGTATATTTATTCATAAATAACTAAACAAATCAAAAAATATTATAATTAAATTTCATTAGAATAATATAAGCAAATAAATTGGAATTATGAAAAATAAAAATATAACAATATATATATATATATATATATATATATATATATATATATATATATATATATATATATATATATATATATATATATATATATATATATATATATATATATATATATATATATATATATATATATATATTATAATTCAATATAAACTACTCATTGCACAATTCTTTTAGGATGCTCGAAAAAAAACTTTAATATGTTTTCACAAATCATCACATCAATGAAGAAAAATGATTCTTTTAGCATTCCTCCTTCGATATTTTAACATTATTCTAAAAATTCTTCTTGGATGCATGTTATTCACGCAATGCAATTCTTTAGGTATGCATGAAAATATGAAGTGATATTTTTTCATAAAAATTGATCGACGATTCTTTGAAAAATTCTTCACAGAAGCTTTAGCATTAAATTTTAAGTTCATTGTGAACTATATATCACAAATAATTTCATAAATAAAGATTAACATATCAAGATTTTCGAAATCCTACAGGAATGCTTAAATATTAGCGTGTTTATTCACTTTTATCATCATCTCGAAACAAATTTTTATCTTACATTTAATGAGCATTAACGCTCGACATTTTGCCACTAATGATCCGAGTGAAAGCTAAAATCTTATAATAAAAGTATTTTGAATATTAAAATTTGATAATCAAACGTTTGATATGAAAACTTTGAAATTTTAAAAAATGTATATTTTTTCTAGGAGAATTTCTCTAGGATGAATTTCAAGAGTAGAATTTTTTTTTGGTTAAAGGTTAATGTTGTTAAATTATCATATAGTCAAATATTTATTTATCTATCTAACCATTTTTTTACTTATTCACATTAGATATTTGGTTTACAACAAGATCAATGAAATGAAGATCCCAACATTTGTTATTCTCCATGATATCCACCAATGTTCTTTACTGATAGCGATGAGGATGGAGAACAAAAGTAATATCCTTTGTAATTAATCTAGTTTGTAAACAAGTTAGTTTATTAATATTCAGTGTAAAGAATTAATGTAATGAGAAATTAAAATGTATGGTGGAATTTTGAAGTATAAAAAATTTATTGTTAAGGATCGAACCAATAACCATTACAATTAACCCTTCAGTTATTCAAAAATTAAGGGGTAAATCAGGAGTTTTCTATATGGTCAACATGAGAATGCATGCATTCTTAACATTGATGATTGGTGGATTTTGATCTTGATGATTCATCAAAACACAATCTAGAAACTCAAGTCTATAAAACCAGAACCTGAAACGCAAAGCTGTAACACTTGTTCTCTTTCCACTTCCGAGTACACTTCATCTCTATCTTAGGTATTCTGCATAAACATCCCTAACTCAGCACAACTTCTTAACTCTAGCAATCTCTTCACTATTACAAACAACAATTTCTCGTTTAACAGCGTGAGATCACATGAAACAGCTTCCTCCATAGAACCAAATTACTATCTATCCATTGAATGAGTTCCATGGCCTTTTGTATGAGATCCACGAATTACAACGCAAGCCATTCTATTGTCACAACTCTCGTTTTACTCTTCCTATGTACACACTGTCACTCATATGAGCTTCAAATTCTTTCGAACTTCAAATCATCAATTCAAAGTTCTCATTCAAATGTTTTTACTTCATGGAACTCATCAAATTCACCCTGCAACTTTTATGGAATTCTTTGCAACTCCCAACATTTTGTCACACAGATCAACCTCCCAAACATATATCTCACCGGCATTCTTCCTTCTCAATATGTTGCATTTCTCAATTAGTATGTGTTTTATTATCTCTTCCATTCCATGTATCTTTTACTACTTTCTAGTCTTTATTCCATTGTTATCTATCCAGCTCATCTATCAATATAAACATCATGATGCAGCATCTTCACTTGCTTAATTTCTCTATATGTTGCATTTCTCTATTAGTATGTGTTTTATTATCTATTGCATTTCATGTATCTTTTACTACTTTTTAGACATTATTTGATTTGTTATCTATCCACCTCATCTATCAATACAAACATCATAACGCAACATCTTCACTTGCTTAATTTCTCTATTAGTATGTGTTTTGTTATCTTTTGCATTTCATATATCTTTGTCATTAGTGTTTCTTTGTATTAGAGTGATGATTTACCTGATTATAATTTATAAGCTTCTTTTATATTGTTCTAGTAATTGTGACAGTAGTATACATATTTTGTTGTTTGCGATAGAGGAGGTTAGGGATCGTTATATCGAATAGTACTTTGCATTTTATAGAGTTTAGTGAATATAAATATTTTTAAATAGACTATGTATAATTTAAATAAAAGGAGTTCATTCATACAAAACATATGCACACGCACCCACAAATATATATTATACATTCAATTATGGTATTATTCTTTAACTTACATTATTTACTTTTATATATTTTGGCAAATATTTATGTAGTCTATTGTCGATTGTTATTATGCACGTAGTTTTAATGTGCGTGGTATCAATTGTATGACTAACTCTCTTAGACAATAGAAAAAATATTTGACTTTTATCAAAGGTTGTTATAACACATTCTTTCAAAAAGAAAAAATATGGAATAAAAAAGAAATATGTGCAGCCACGCATGCGCGCACAAATATATATTATACGTTTATATTTTTTTGTAACATTTTTATTTTATTTTATACATTTTTTATGAAATATATTTTGTAGTCTTTCATCATTTTTATTACGAGCATAGTTTTAGTGTGTTTGGTATCACTTATATGAAGATCTCTTTGTTATGATCTAAAAAATATTTGTCCTTAATCAATGGCGGTTACATCGCATTCTTTCAAGACGAAATAAATACGGAAAAAAATAAGAAACACATGCAAGCGCGCACGCGCGCATATGTATATTACACACTTATACTTATTTGAGTAAGATATTATTTTAATTTTTCTTATTAAATTTTAAACATGTTAAAAAATTTCTTTTGGAAAATGAACACGTAAACTAGAATTGGACCAGACAAACTATTGTTAGAAAGCTTAAGATTTTGAAGCTGAGAAGAGAAAAAGCAGATTGGTGACAAGAGAATGGTTTACACTGTGATTCATGGAACCCATATATAAGGCCATGAAACTTATACAACTTTAACTACCGCAAGTTGGGTTGTTGGCAACGCTAGTTTGTTTCTTTTGCTATACATGAAGCTAAGGGAATGACACCAAAAGCTAGAATTTCTTCTTACAAAATCAGTTGTTTTTATTTTGATATTCTTGCTGCTATGGGTGAAGCTGTTTCAAAATCGATATATAGTTTCTTGCTAATGTCGTTGTTAGTAATGGTAATGGTAGAGTTTTCATTAGTGTTTCTTTGTTTTATAGTGATGATTTACCTGATTATAATTATAAACTTCCTTTATATTGTTCTAGTAATTGTGGTAGTAGTATATATATTGTTACTTATGATCTTTAGATTATTTGATAGTTAAAGAAAAGATTGTTGTTTGTGATAGAGGAGGGAATGCTAGAGTTGAGAAGTGTTGGTGGGTTAGGAATCATTATGTCGAATACTACTTTTTATTTTATAGAGTTGAGTGAACATACATATTTTTAAATAGACTATATATAATTTATAATGCAAATAATTGATTATAAAATAAGCTGATCTACTATTTCAGTTTTCGGCTAATCATTGGTTTTTCTTCCTAACCAATTCTCTAAGCGACTTCGATCTCTATTCGATTTCAATATCAAATGACAAGCACACTAAGATATTGAACAGACTGATATTTCTATATTCCAAATTAAGAAAACGGATAAACACAACCATGCATGAGTTAAGAAAACACGATATAGAAGCGCGATTTAACGACTACAATCATACGAATTAAATCAAACCATTCCACAAAATAATACATTCAGCAAATGAAATTTCATAGAATAGAATAGAAAGAGAAATGATATTGAATTATTCGAGCTTGCTACACTCCGAAAGTTCTAGAATTCTATCTTAGCTTTCCAACGCCTATTAAAATGCGTCAATCCAATCCTTATGCAAATATTTTTAATGTGTGTCGTATCAATTATATGACTAACTCTTTGAAACAACCCAAAAAATATTCGACCTTTATCATAGGTCGTTATAACACAGTCTTTTAAGAAGAAAAAAAAATGGAAAAAATTTTTATGTGCAGGCAAGGCACGCATGCACGTACAAATATATATTATACATTTATATTATTTTTACCATTCTTATTTTATTTTTTATATTTTTTTAAATATGTTTTGTATCTTCCATCATTGTTATTATAAACTTAGTCTTAGTGTGTGTGGTATCACTTATAAGACTATCTCTTTGAGATGATAAAAAATATATTAGTCATTTATCAATGGGCGTCACTTCGTATTCTTTGAAGGAGAAATAAATAAGAAAAAAAATAAGAAACACATGCAGCACACACGCGCAATCAAATATATATTACACACAAGCTACATATTTGAATAAGGTATTATTTTAATTTTTCTTATTATGTTTTAATCATGTTGGCAAATATGTTTTAGAAAATGAACACGTAAACTAGAATTGGACAACACAAATTATTATTAGAAAGCTTAAGATTCTGAAGCTGAGTGAGATTTCTACTACAAATTAGGATATTTCCAAAAATGTTGATATTAGATAGGCAAAGCCAATACATATTTTCAAACTTTAGACTCTCCAAAGGAAAAGATGTTTTTTCAAAATATTTATCACAATGTTTTAAAAAGTGAGTGTTGTTAGATTTTCAAATAATTACTATAGAAAATTTACTTAAATCTAGATTTCCAATCTTAGTAAACATTCCCTAATCCTCGATTTCCAATCATATACTCTTTTATTTGATTCCATAGATAATTTAATTCTATTTAATGTTAAACAAATGACACTGCTTTAAATCACATGAATTAGTCACAAGTACTTGTTGCTTAAACTTGTTATTTTGTTCATGTCTAGTGAAGAGAAAATATGTTAATGAAATATTCAGAATGAATATTCTGCTGGGAATGGAAAAAATCAAGAGGTTTCACTGTCTTTTCGATCCGCTAAATGAACATGGACGGAAATTCTTCAAAATCAAACTATTGAAGTCACGATTTCTAAAAAGTGTGATATTGGATACATAAATCAAACACAAATTTGGAAGTTATAGAATCTCCAAAGGAAAGGAGGTTGTTTCAAATTGATTGTCATTAAGTCTTAAAGAAGTGAGTGATGTTAGATTTTCCAATGATTTTCATGGAAATTTCCCTGAAATAGCACTCTAATTTAAATTCAACTACTCTAACTTATTGAAAGATGAATTTAAATTCAACTAGTCAACTACTTCAACTACTCTAATTGTATGAGTGACAATGTGTACATAGGAAGAGTAAAATGAAAATGGTGACAATATAATGTTTTGTAGTGTGATTCAAGGAACTCATAGAGGTTTAATTGCAGCAGTATGGGTGAAGCTGTTTCACAATGGATATACAGTTTCTTGGTGCTATGGATGAAGTTGTTTCATGTGAGTAGTGGAGAGATGATAATCACATAATGTCACGGAAGGTGGTAAAAGCCAGTGAATACATGGAATACAAGAAAGGTTTTCTCAAGATATTGAAGACAACAAATTATATGAAACAGAAGAATGCCAATGAGATATTTGTTTGGGATGTTGATTTGTGTAACATATTTGTTTGCAAAAAATTTCATAGAAGTTGCAGGGTGAATTTTATGAGTTCCATTAAGTAAAACATTTGAATGAAATTTTGAATTAATAAATTGAACTTTAAAATAATTTAAACATCGGGTGAGTGACAGAGTGTACAAAGGAATATTAAAAATCAAGTAATGACAAGAGATTGGTTTGCATTTTGATTCATGGAACCCATATAGAACTCCATGAAAGTAATACAACTTTAACTACAACAAATTGAGTAATTGGTAACGCTAGTTTGTGTCATACCCCAAACGTGTCCTACCTATATATTACCTTTACATGTATTTCCCTCTATTAACCATTATTCAAAAATCCAAAAATATGTTGTTTCAACTTTCATTGTCTTATTGTTTAAAAATCAACATGGTGGAAGGAATCCTATCTACATTGGTTCAGTTCTATAATCTGGTATACCACTGCTTCACATTTCCATATTATCAGCTCACACCAACATTGGAAGAGTACTCTCATCTGATTGATTTTCCTATGATTGATCAAGATCCTTTCTTCGGGCTGGAAGATGTCCCCAAAGATCAAACCATTGCAAGAGCTACCTCCTTGAAAGTGTCAGATATCAAAGCTCACATGACCACCAAAGGAGGAATTCAAGGTCTACCAGCTAAATTCTTGATAGAGAAAGCCCTATACTTTTCCAGCAGTTGCAGTTAGAATATGATATCAAATTATTAATTAATTTGAATCGCATCTTTAGTTCACAACCGCTCTTTGATTTATCCGAAGGAAAAGGTCAAAAGAGGGAAAACCTAATTTTGCATCGTAAAGACAATGCGGGGAGAGATCTAGGTAAGGGGTTGGTTAAGCTTAGGGAAGGTATTAGCACCCTAAACTTCTGTAGTACTCTACAGGAACCTTTTATTTATTTTTTCTATTTTTGCTTTAATTATTTGCTTTAAGTATATATTGAGCTAAGGGTTAAAAGTGAAAAAGAAGACCTAAGGGTTAGTCCTAAGTTTACTCGGCAAGATTCGCATTTTGTGCCTACGTATCCTGGGTAGGGAATGGAATCAGAGTAATCGTAGTTCCCCTTGAAAGGGAGGTTAGAAACGTCTTGACTGTGGTCAAGGTTTCAAAGAGAAGTAAACGTATCTTAAGGACACGCTTACGTGGAGTGCGGCGACTCCTATTTCTACGTTGAAATAGTTGAATTGAAATTATGGTGAAATTAGGTATTCCACGGCGGGAAACCCTAAAACAGAGTACGACGACTCTTTGACCTAATGCTAGGGTAAATGAAATTTTCGTCTACGGCGGGACACCTATGCAATTTAGGGTTTTGGAATGTTCAAAGGGTTAGGACTATTGACTCGACAGTCAAACTGTGAGACCTAATCCTTCGGAAGGTGTAACGATGAATTATGTAGATGATAAATTATTATTATATGGCAGAACTAAAGTACGAAAATAAAGACAGTGGTAAAGAAAAGCATCGCGACGATCACTCGCGTAAATTACAAATCCCAAAAATAAAAATAAATAACTGCGACGATATCTCGCATAATTACAACCGAAAAATAAAATACGAAAATCAATGACGAAATAGCAAACAGAGATAAATAAGAATTAACCGACGGTCAGACTAAAATTAAACTAGAGGGTTAGGAACTCTATTTTCAATTTTGAACTAGAAATTAGATCGAAAGTGTTAGCAAAATAAATCAGAATTATTTTTAAGCAAAAATTTTAGAATTAAATTAAAATGATTTTTTTTAATGTCTTTTTTTTTTTTGCCTTGTTAAAGGTTATTATACATCTATTTACAAAAGTCTCAATTTTTGAGCTAAAATTAAATTTAGTAAGGAGTTAAGTTAATTTATTTTTAATGTTAGAACATCAATACAAAGATTAAATATTCTAATTGAGAAAATATTGCCCCAAAATTTCTATTTTAAATTAGAGGTTTTTCCAAAAAGTTTTTTCATTAAGCTTTTCTTTGAAGAAGAGTTAATCCTTAAATAAAAAAAGAATTAAATTTTTAATTATATAAAGAAAAAAATTTTAATTTCTAAACAAGAGAACTTATTTTAGATTATGTTTGTTTTTTTTACTTTAACTTATTTACAACATCTTTTCTAAGGCAAATATTTATGTAGTCTATTGTCGATTGTTATTATGCACATAGTTTTAATGTGCGTGGCATCAACTGTATGACTAACTCTTTCATACAACAGAAAAAATATTCGACCTTTATCAAAGGTCGTTATAACACATTCTTTTAAAAAGAAAAAATATGGAGAAAAAAAAAGAAATATGTGCAGCCATGCACGCACGCACAAATATATATTATACGTTTATATTTTTTTTGTAACATTCTTATTTTATTTTATACATTTTTTATGAAATATGTTTTGTAGTCTTTCATCATTGGTATTAGGAGCA
Organism: Lathyrus sativus; assembly: GCA_963859935.3. NCBI lineage: Eukaryota > Viridiplantae > Streptophyta > Magnoliopsida > Fabales > Fabaceae > Lathyrus > Lathyrus sativus. The sequence goes on from OZ012735.1 coordinate 25,317,614, forward strand.
TAGTTTTAGTGTGTGTGGTATCACTTATATGAAGATCTCTTTGTTATGATCCAAAAAATATTTGTTCTTAATCAATGGTGGTTACATCGCATTCTTTCAAGAAGAAATAAATACAGGAAAAAAAATAAGAAACACATGCAAACGCGCACGCGCGCGCATATGTATATTACACACTTATACTTATTTGAGTAAGGTATTATTTTAATTTTTCTTATTAAGTTTTAAACATGTTAAAAAATCTAATTTTCTTATTAATTTTTCTTATTTTATTTTTTCTTATTATTAAGGATCGAACCAATAACCATTACAATTAACTCTTCAGTTTTTCAAAAATTAAGGGGTAAATTGGGAGTTTTTGATGACATCCTTCGTTTCATTGCCTCTGTAACTGAAATTAGATCAACTCCACGTTTGAGGTTACATGTGTTTTTTATATTAGTGTTTTTAATATATATATTTGATATAATAAAATGATATGTTTTTATTTCAGTTTAATATAATCTATTTTCTAAGTAGCATTTGAACAATGTCCATAGGAATTAAAGCTAGACAATCATCACAACACTAGCACTCACATAAAATAAACTTTAAATTTAAATAATGTCCATAGGAAAAGAGAATGTCATTCACTCAATCTTTACTGTTAATTGAAAAGTTGAGAGGAGAAGGATAGTTCAAATTCTAGTTATTTTGAGAAGTAGTATATTCATTGCGTATAACTATATTGTTAAGGGACCACAGAAAGAACATTTAAATGATACTATACGCGTTTGTAGTGAAAGACCGAATCTCGTAAACAACAGGGAGTACCAGGTTTGTCGATTTCTATCTTGAAGCTCTTACGTACCTTTCTCTTTATTATAACAAGTTCACCGGTTTTCTTCCACAAAAGATTGGTTCTTGGATTGGAATGAAACTCATAGATGTTTAGAAAATCCACTTTCTGGTGGTAGCTATTCCACCTAACATGTGTAAGAATAACTGAATTAATTATATGGTAATGATGAATAACAGTTTCACAGGAAGTATACTAGAGAACTATGCAAATTACACAGCTTTGATACATTTTAGATTATCAAAGAATTCACTTTCAGGTGTTATTCCTTTAGGTATATTTGCAAGTGTTTGATCTTGGAAGGAACCAATTTGAAGGATCAATATCTCCTGATATTGGTAAAGTTAAGTTTTGTTGTAATTATAATTTTTTGTGTCAAAACAGTGTAACTCAACAAAAATAAAGATTGTTCGAAATTAGCATAAGGTGTGTGTGTGTCAAGTTGTTTAGATTTCGAAGTGTCAAAGTAAGTTGTTTGACACAGAGTTTTGACTTGGATCAAAATTAATAATTTTGAGCTTTTGTAATTTTAGACTTTCTTCTATTATAAATAGAGGGAGTAACCCTTATTTTGTAATAACTTCTATTCACAGATTTTTTTGCAGTTGAAAAGTGAATAAAGAAGTTTTCCACAATTTGTGGACGGAGATTCCGCAATTCAAATCATTATCTTCTTCCTTTGATTTTGTTAAACACTTTCTTTCTTTTATCGTTTTTCTTTAAAATTGTTGCGCATAATCTTTCTTGAGATCAAGGTTGATTAAAAATTCTCAAAAGGTTTTGGGTTAATTCCAACATCTGGTATATAGAGCTTCCGTTGTGATTCGAGGGAAGAAAATCACGATGGATCTGAATCAACAAACAGGCATTTTCCGGCGAACATTCCAAATCTCTAGAATAATAATTATGAGAATTGGTGCAAACAAATAAATGTGCTTTTCTATTATCATCTTTGATGTTTTTATGAAGATTTCAGTTTAATATAATCTATTTTCTAAGTAGCATTTGAACAACGTCCATATGAATTAAAGCTAGACAATCATCACAACACTAGCACTCATATTGAGAAGTAGTATATTCATTGCGTATAGCTATATTGTTAAGGGACCACACAAAGAGCATTTAAATGATGCTATACGCGTTTGTAGTGAAAGACCGAATCTCGTAAACAACAGGGAGTACCAGTGAATTTGTTATCATAAAGAGAAAGGTTTAGCATAAAAAATTAATATTTTTTTCGTAAAAAATTGATTGACGATTCTTTGAGCAATTCTTCACAGAAGCTTTAGCATTAAATTTTAAATTAATTATGAACTATATATCACAAATAATTTCATAAATAAAGATTCACATATCAAGATTTTCGGAATCCTACAAAAATGCTTAAATATAAGCTTGTTTATTCATTTTTATCATCGTCTCTAAACAAATCTTTACCTTACATTTAATGAGTATTAACGCTAGACACCTTGCCATTAATGATCTGAGTGAAACATAAAATTCTCATAATAAAAGTATTAAGAAAGTGAGTGTTGTTAGATTTTCGAATGATTTTCATGGATATTACCCATAAGTCCCACTTAAAGTTAAATTCAAGTAATCTAACTTATACAAATATGAAAACTCAGGAACGGTACCATTGAATGATTTTCTACCTAAATCCACGTACTTTAGTTTTCTACAATTTTACAAATCCTGGACGATATTTCCAAGAAAATTTTAGATTCGAGGGAGATTTTCTCAAGATATCGTAGACTACAAATTATATATGTAGACTACAAATTATATATAAAGGAAGAATCTAAGTGAGATATTTGTTTGGGAGGTTAATTTGTGTAACATAATGTTTGGAATTGTAAAGACCTCCATAGAAGATGTAAGGTGAATCTGATGAGTTCCACGAAGTAAAAATATTTGAATGAGAACCGTAAATTTATGATTTGAAGTTCGAAACAATTTGAGGTTCGTATGCGTGACAGAGTGTAAATAAGAAGAGTAAAATGAGAGTGGTGACAATATAATATTTTTTAGTGTGCTTCATGGAACTCATACAAAAGGCCATGGAACTCATACAACTTCAAGTGCGGAAGTATGAGCGAAGATGTTTCACAATGGATATATAGTTTCTTGGTGCTATGGATGAAGTTGTTTCATATGCAAAATGGAGAGATAATAATCACATAAAGTCAAAGAATGTAGTAAAAGCTAGTGGATACATGGAATACAAGACATCATGATGCAACATCTTCACTTGCTTAATTTTTCTATATGCTGCATTTCTCTATTAGTATGTGTTTTATTATCTATTGCATTCCATATATCTTTTACTACTTTCTAGACATTATTTGATTTGTTATCTATTCACCTCATCTATCAATACAAACATCATGATGCAGCATCTTCACTTGCTTAATTTCTCTATTAGTATGTGTTTTGTCATCTTTTGCATTTCATATATCTTTGTCATTAGTGTTTCTTTGTATTAGAGTGATGATTTACCTGATTATAATTTATAAGCTTCCTTTATATTGTTCTAGTAATTTTGGTAGTAATATACATATTTTGTTGTTTGCAATAGAGGAGGTTAGGGATCGTTATATCGAATAGTACTTTGCATTTTATAGAGTTTAGTGAATATAAATATTTTTAAATAGACTATGTATAATTTAAATAAAAGGAGTTCATTCATAGAAAACATATGCACACGCGCCCACAGATATATATTATACATTAAATTATGGTATTATTCTTTAACTTACATTATTTACTTTTATATATTTTGGCAAAAATTTATGTAGTCTATTGTGATTGTTATTATGCACATAGTTTTAATGTGCGTGGTATCAATTGTATGATTAACTCTTTCAGACAGTAGAAAAAATATTCGACCTTTACCAAAGGTCGTTATAACACATTCTTTCAAGAAGAAAAAATATGGAAAAAAAAGAAATATGTGCAGCCACGCACGCACGCACAAATATATATTATACGCTTATATTTTTTGTAACATTCTTATTTTATTTTATACATTTTTTTATGAAATATGTTTTGTAGTCTTTCATCATTGTTATTACGAGCATAGTTTTAGTGTGTGTGGTATCACTTATATGAAGATCTCTTTGTTATAATCCAAAAAATATTTGTCCTTAATCAATGGTGGTTACGTTGCACTCTTTCAAGAAGAAATAAATACGGAAAAAAATAAGAAACACATGCAAGCGTGCACTGTTGCACCTCAAAAAATCATCCGAAAACACGACCTCGCGCTAAAGGCGCGGAAATGCGGTTCGATAGAGTCACCACTGAACTATATTTATCCCGAATGAACAGGAGAGGAAAATATCGAAAAAAAACCTCTTAAAAATGAAAGGAACACGGTCGTCACAACCTAATGTTCCGGGTTCGGGAGTCGGTTACGCGAAGGAAAGGTATTAGCACCCCTCACGTCCGTTGTATTCAACGGAAACCTCTTAATTCGAATTATGATGAAAGTTAGCTAAGCTTAATTCTTCTCTTCTCAATACTAAACGATACTATAAAGGGATAAATACACTAAGGGGAAAGAGGATGGTTATAGGATAGGGTGCTCGCCAAGGATTGGGGCCCTTATGCCTACGTATGCTTATTCGGACGAGAATGAGAAATTAGAGCGTCGTAGTTAGACTACGGGAAAGGATGGGGGGGACGGAAGATGGAGGGGATTGTGCTCGCCAAGATCATCTCAATCTTGTGCCTACGTATCTTGCATTCAAGAGTGAATGAAGAATCAGAGCATCCATAGTTCATGGTAACAACCACGAAAAGAAACGGGATTGAATTGGCTTGAAGTGAGGATCAGATGACGATTACTCGAAGTTTAAGAAAGACTTCTCGGGCCCAAGTAATCGAGAAAGTGAGTCAAAGACTTGACTATCTCTCTTTTTAATCATGGAAAGGGTTATACTTGAAAGGTGAATTTGAACTGATGACGATTATTTGAAGCTTAAGAAAGACTTCTCGGGCCCAAGTAATTGGGAAAGCGAGTCAAAGACTTGACTATCTCTCTTTTTCATCACAAAAGAAGTTGTGTTTGAATGATGTTTGAATAATGAGTGGTTGGAATCGGGCGACGATTAGTCGAAGCTTAAGAAAGACTTCTCGGGCCCAAATAATCGGGAGAGCGAACCAAATACTTGGATCTCTCTCTTTTTCATCACGAATAGAAAGTTTGTTTGAATGGTATCTGAAAGGATGAGTAGTTGAACGATGGTTGAACGTTGTCGGGTTGTTAATGTTATTTAGAGGCGTCAATTGTCCACACACGAGTAAGATAACTCGCATCCAAACAACTGAAAGCAAGATCAAAGACTTAATCTCACTCTTTACACCTTGAAAAGAATTAAATAGTTGTTAATTAATTGATAGTTTGTTATGAAAATCCGCTTGACGTTAGATCAAGGGTTTGACCTATTATCGCGTGCAAAATGTGTGGTAACGAAAATGGTTTAAGAAATGGCTCGATGATGAGTCGAGGGTCTGGATTGAAAACGGAACCGACTTGACTTACGTATCAAGGGTCAAGTTGTGAGAAATGATACTAGTCTCTGAGGGTGCCCCCAATATTGAAACAACGATGAAGTGTGTGCAATAGGTTGATGGCGAATGCGGACGAGCACTCGACTTACAAAGGGTGTTTGAAAATGGCTCGATGATGAATCGAGAATTAGTTTGAAAATAGTTTGATCTACGCTAGTCCGTAAGGGTGCTCCTAGAAGATAAACTACAATCAAAGAAATACGAAACATACATCGGAATGGGAGAAGGGTACATGTAATTTACACGGGATTGCACGAAATAAAGGGGTCTCATTGTCAGGTAGGCCAAGAGAAAGCCGTGTGTGTGCATTGTATCCAAAACTACGCCTTGAGCTAAAGTCGGGCACAAATCCATGTCAGGGTTCTCGCAAATGACCAAAGATCCAACAGTCCACCAATTTGGCTTTTAGCATTTCGATAGTTTATTATGTGTTTTCAAATATGGGTGAATAAGAATGAAGAAAATGATATGAGTATGAACAATATGAATAATATAGCAAGATAATATAACAATAATATCCACAATAATATTTGACTGAAATTTAAAGCAATTGATATTTAACAGAAATTAAAGTTAGTAGTTAGTTTGTTAGAATTAAATCGGGACAAATGTAATGCTAAACCGCCGTAGCTCGACTTATGATGAAAAGTCGAACTATAAGAGGTTGCGTAAAGTTGATATCCGTGCTAAAAACAAGATAGAAAAATGATATTGAGGATCATTCTCTAATTTAATCGTGTCACACGGACTAAAAAATGGTGGATCTCGTCACAATCGCAAACATTATGTCGATTAGTCGAAGGTAGCCTATCACGATCCCAAAGTAAAGAAAATGATCCAAATGGTCATTCCATAGATTTGAAATCGAGAAGGTTATCGACTTTGATAAAACGGAGTTTACGAATCAAAAGACATCATAGATCGAAAAAATTAAATAAAAACGGGAATGAAGAAGAAAATGAAATAGAAAATGAAATGGTCTCGAATAAATTGTCATCTATCAATAGTTTGACCGATAATAATTCTTAAAAAATTCGTCATAGACCAAAAACGATAAAAAATAAATAAAATGAATAAAAAACGATAAAAATTGAAAATGAAAAAAGAAAAGAAAGTTTGGTCTCAGATTTATCGTTTTTCATCAATAGTTTGACAGAAAAACAATTTCGAGGTCTCTTCATCGACCGTTAAGTGAAAATGAACTAAATCTAAATTCAAAATTCCCCTCAAAACTTAATTTAAAACTAAATGAGCATAAAATAATTAAGAAAAACTTTGATAATAATTCAAAACATAAAATCAAGAAAAGAGGGGGAATAAATAATTGATGGGGGTATGTACAAGAGATGGGTGTGAATATTATGGTGAGTGTGAAGAAATCACACGGGCCTCAAGCCAGCCCATCCTCCCATCGTTAAGTCTTTTCTAGGCAAACAAAAAAAATTAACCAGCTATGAAATGAGAAAATTTTACCCCATACCCCTACACTTATACCCATACCCCTACAATAAAAAATATTGGACCAAAATACCCTTGTATAAATAGTTATAACTTTAGAAATTTTACACTTTCATTTCATTTTCACTTCACACTTCCGGAGCTCTCATTTTTCACATACAAACCGGAAGTCTTCCAACTAGTCATCCGAAACTTATTTTTTCACCTGCACATACCAGAAGTCCAAAAGTAAAAAAAATTTAAGAGAAATATTTAAAAAACAAAATTGAAATCAAATTTAAAAAAAAATGTAAAAAAAATACAAAACCCAAACAGTTTTGCGAAGAGTGGTTCCCCAGGCTTGAATATCTGATCATGCAAACTATAATATTTCCACATAACAAACAATTTCATCAAATTTCTATCAGCGTTTACCAAAACCCAAATCTTCAAATAATAATAACAATAATTACATAAAATTATATGTAACATACATGCTCTAGGTTTTCACTCCTAAGATCTATAAAAAAAATTACATTTTTTTACATCAAATTGAAATCGAATATTAAGGGCATCGCGACTTGGTGTAGTGCAATGGAGAAGAACACGAGATTTCAGTGTCTCTTCGATCAACCAAATGAACATGGTCGTAAAATTTTCAAAATCTAACTATATAAACAACGATTTCTAAAAGTGTGATATTGGATACATAAATACTATACAAATTTGGATGTTTTAGAATCTCCAGAGGAAAGGAGGTTGTTTCAAATTGATTATACAAATTTGGATGTTTTAGAATCTCCAGAGGAAAGGAGGTTATTTCAAATTGATTATCACCAAGTTTTAAAGAAGTGAGTGTTGTTAGATTTTCGAATGATTTTCATGGATATTACCCATAAGTCCCACTTAAAGTTAAATTCAAGTAATCTGACTTATACAAATATGAAAACTCAGGAACTGTACTATTGAATGATTTTCTACCTAAATCCAAGTACTTAGTTTTCTACAATTTTACAAATGCTGGACGATATTTCCATGAAAAATTTGGATTCGAGGGAGATTTTCTCAAGATATTGTAGACTACAAATTATATGTAAAGGAAGAATCTCAGTGAGATATTTGTTTGGGAGGTTGATTTGTGTAACATAATGTTTGGAATTGTAAAGAGCTCCATAGAAGGTGTAAGGTGACTCTGATGAGTTCCACGAAGTAAAAATATTTGAATGAGAACTGTAAATTTATGATTTAAAGTTCGAAGTAAAAAAATTGTTATGGTTGGAACAAATAATTTATCATAATTTTGAAAATATTTTTTTCAAAATCTAAATTTGTTTAAATAATTTATTTTAATATTATGTGTAAACAATATAATTTAAAAAAAATAAAGATTTATGCCTCAATTTTTTATAGAAACGGAGAGGTACGTTTATTGTATTTTTATCAAAAACGAAACATATTTTACCTCAATTTTGAAGAATAACCAAAGTAATATAAGGGTGTTTCTTCATTTTCATCGTCGTCTTTAAACAAATATTTATAGTCTATTTAATGAGTATCAACGATCAAAATCTTGACACTAGTGATCCGCGTGAAACATAAAATCTTTATTATAATTTTTTTTTTAAATTTCTCTCGAATAGATTGCAAGTGCATAAATTTATTTGGGTTCAAGTTTTGTGTTGTTAAATTATCATATAGTTGAATATTTATTTTATCTATCTAACATTTTTTTCTTATTTACATAAGAAATTTGATCTGCCAAGAGATAAATGAAACGAGAATCCCTACATTCCCACTTCCTCAAGATATTCATCAATTGTTCTTCACTGATATCGATGATGTTAAAGAAAAATGCAATATATTGTGTAATTAATGTAGTTTATAAACAAGTTAATAAACAAAGAGGTATATGGTGATAGTTTTGAAAATCGATGGGTAAAGTGACAGCTTTTGATGACATCTTTCGATCCCTCGCATCTGTAACTGAGGTTAAGTCAACGTGACATTCGATGTTACATGTGTATTTTGTAATAAAACTTTTTATCATGTATATATCAGATATTATTCTTCATATACAAAATTATTTTGAAACACAATAGTTCAATGATAAATAATATTTATTTACCTATGCATACATATTTGTATTTGATTTAAAAATTATAAATTAATTATAAAGAATTAAAATAAATTTATTCATTAATAACTAAGAAAAACAAAAAAATATTATAATAAAATTTCATTAGAATAATAAAAGGAATAAATAAGAATTAGAAAAATAAGAACATAAGAATATGTATAGAAATAATATAATTCAATAGAAACTATTCTTTGCACAATCTTTCTAGGATGCTCGATAAAAAAAACTTTAATATCATATTACAAATCAGCAAATCAATGAAGAAAAACATTATTTAGGCAATCCTTGAATATTCTAACATTATTTAGGCAATACTTCTTGGATGCACTTTATTCCGACAATACAATTCTTTAGAGATGCATGAAAATCTCAATTGATATTTTTTTCATTAAAATTGACCGATGATTCTTTGAGAAATCCTTCAAGAATTCTTGAATACTAAATTATAAGTACATTGTGAATTATATATCACAAATATTTTCATAAATCTAGATAAATATATCAATATTTTCAAAATCCTACAAAAATGTTAAAATATAAGTGTGTTTATTCAGTTTTATTATCGTCTTTAAACAAATCTTTATCATACATTTAATGAGTATTGAAGCTCAACACATTGTCACAAGTGATCCGCGTGAAACCAAAAATACTCAATATAAAAATATTTTGAATATTAAAATTTGATAATGAAACACTTGACATGAAAATTTTAAAACATAAAAAAATATAAATTTTATCTAAGAAAATTTCTATAGGATGAATTTCAACTACAAGAAAATAATTTAGGTTAAAGGTTTGTGTTATTAAATTATCATATAGTTGATATTTATTTATCTATCTAACCATTTTTACTTATTCACATTAGATATTTGTTGCGCATAATCTTTCTTGAGATCAAGGTTGATTAAAAATTCTCAAAAGGTTTTGGGTTAATTCCAACATCTGGTATATAGAGCTTCGGTTGTGATTCGAGGGAAGAAAATCACGATGGAGTTGAATCAACAAACAGGCATTTTCCGGCGAACCTTCCAAATCTCTAGAATAATAATTATGAGAATTGGTGCAAACAAATAAATGTGGTTTTCTATTATCAAGATCTTTGGGATCTTGTGAAGGAATGAGTAACACTGCTTGCAGAACACGCGACAGATTAAGAAAAGGATGCATACAAAAATTGAAGAAGAAAGATTATAAAGCTCTCTTTATAATCCATCAATTTGTTGATCCAAATGACTTTGAAAATGTTAGTGATGTAGAATCAATGAAAAAAGTATGAGAAATCTTGGAGAAATCGTTTGGAGGCGCAGAGAAGGTGAAAGAGGTGAGGTTACAAACTCATAAAATGACGTATGAATTGCTTCAGATGGAAGAAAATGAAAGCATAACTGATTTCTTTACTAGGGTTACTAAACTAGTGAATCAAATCAAGGTATGTGGAGAAGTGTTGATATCAAGATCATTTGTTGCAAAGATCTTGAGGTCATTGCCTACAAAGTTCGACCACATGGTAGTAACAATAAAAGAGTCGAAAGACTTGTCAGTATTGACGAAGGAGGAGCTTCAAGGGACGCTTGAGTCTTATGAATAAATGATGGATAAAAGAGCTGCAGGAATGTCGAACAGTGATATGGCATTGCAGATGCAGTCAGAAAAAGAATAGAAAGGCAACCAAAGGAGGCTACAACAATTCGACTGGTCCAAATTAGCATGAAGGAAACTGGTTGAATCAGAGAAAACCCTATAACCAAAGCACCCAAAGATCTAGTGTTGCAGGTAGAGAAATAGGTGGTGTTCGAAAGCTTGACAAAAGTCACATTCAGTGTTTCATTTGTCAGAATTATGGTCACTATTTTAGTGAGTTTCGGGAAAAGAAGAAGAATCAAGAAAATGATGTAAAGCTGGCGAAACATGAAGAAGAAGAGATGTTGCTGATGGTCACAACAAGAGATGAAGAAAGATTCTAGGATCAAAGGTATTTGGACTCAGGATGCTCAACACACATGACTATAAGAAAAGATTGGTTTATCAAGATGAAGCCCTCAATGAAGAATATGGTGAAATTTGCAAATGACAATACTGTAGCAGCTGAAGGTATTGGTGATGTTTTAATTACGAGGAAAGATGACAAAAAGTCAGTAGTTTCTAATGTGTTGTATATACCAGGCATGAAGAGCAATTTGCTCAGTATAGGGCAGTTGGTCGAAAAGAACTACACGGTGTCGATCGAAGACAAAATGATGAGAGTTCTCGACTCAAGTGGTAGGTTAATCTTAAAGGCTCCTATGTCTCATGATAATTATTTAATTAAATTATTATTTTTTATTGTTATGAAAAAAATATTTATTTAAAAAAAATAGTTTTACGGGTGGGGGTAGAACGGGGGCGGGTCTCGGTGGTAGTTTTTTATCCCTGATTGGGTGCGGGTGCGGGGGCAGGTCTGTTTCAGAGAGGTGGGTGTGGGTGTGGGCTGCTTAAGCCCACCCCTAACCCGCCATGTTGTCATGCCTACTGAGAATTAGATTGTAGATATCATGACGAAATGAGTGCAAGTCGAAGTGTTCAAGAAACTAAGAGTCATGATGAATATATATAGTTTAGACACAATAATTTTTTAGTGTGTTAAGAATGTAATTTTTTGTGTCTAAATATCTATGTGTCGAGTTGTATTAGTGTGTCGAAGTGTCGAAGCAGGTTGCTTCACATAGGATTTCGACTTATACCTATTTTAGTAATGTTAACTATTTTGGACTTTTATAGTTTTGAATTTTGCTTTGGAGTGCAAGCTTACCTAAATCTATAAATAGGGAGCAACCTTTATTTTGTAAACTAATAATTCTTTAACATTGTATTCACAGTTTACAGTTGCAATTGAATAAGAGATCTTTCTACCGTTTATGGGATAATAGAAACTCTGCATAATTTTTTATATTCTTCTGCAATGTTAATTTTCTTTCTTTCTTTCTTTCTTTCTCAATTGTTCATTGTCATTGCGTGATTGATAACAATCTTGAGATCAAGATTGACTGTAATTCTTCATAGGTTGTGGTTGAATTCTAACGAAAAAAAGATATATTGCTTTTGTTTATATCTTCTGATCTGACCTGATCAGAAGGGGATCACGGGCCGGCCACACTCTATTGGACTGCTGCGTGCTCACCGATGCTGAGGAAGAAAAGGGGGTGTACCTGCAAAACACTCTGATGCCAAAGTAAGGAGCTGGACAGAGTGCGGGCAGAGTACATAAAAAGGGTAAGAAGTGTGTTACCTGACCCTCTCGAGGAAGAGGGTATTTATAAAGAGACCCCAGCGCTGGGCCAACGGTCATTTGAGATGGGCTGGATGACCAGGCCCAACCCTAATGACTGCTAGGGCTTACGTGGCATAGTGAAGACCAGGACGTGGTCTTCGCCCTAGTCCAACCGCTCCTAGATCTTCGGAAAGTGGGTTTGACCTGCTCTTTCGGAGGTGGGCAGTTGGTTGATGACGTGTCCCCGCGGAGGGGAGCACGTGGAGAACGTGCACCGGGCACGTTGTTCTCCCCGCGGAGGGGAGCTCGGGAGGTTCCCCGGAGGACGTTGTTTTCCCCGCGGAGGGGAGGAACCAAGGCCTCGTTTTGGTGCGCTGGGGTGCGTCCTGTTCGGCTGATAAGAGGGGACGGCGAGAGGCTGTTGGATACGTCGCCAGTGCCCGGTGGTGCGTTCCGTCCGTCCTGCGGGGCGCGTGTGTCCGGCATGGACAATTCGCTTATTGGGCCGTGCGAGGTATTGGGCTGGACCGAGGTCGGGCCCAGGCCAGAACAGGAGCCCCCCAAGTCGAAGCTCTAGGGAGAGAGCGAGGACTTAAGGTCGCTGTGTCGGGGAGAGAGGTAGCGAAACGGGAGGTCGTCGGGATTCGTGCGCGGTGGAACGGGCGCTAGCGCGGGGATCCCCTGTCGTCGGCGGAGCGGGGTGAAAGCAGGTGAAGGGGCGCGACTGTCAGGTTGCCGCCACGTGTCGTGCGTTAAGTGGTCGTAGGGGCGGCTACCCTATGTCATTAATGAGCCTAGCATCGCTTCGAATCCCGCACCGGGTTATAAATACAGGGGTCCCCGCTCATTTTCTACTTTTCACTCTGCTGTTTTACCTGCGAAGCTCTGAGATCCGTGCTCGTCTGCCGTTGCTGTCGATCGCCGCCGCGCCGTTTGGTTCTTCTTCTCGTTCGCCGCCGTTACAAGTGAGTTCTTCTTTCTCTTCCCTTTTATTTCCGCCGCTTGATTAGACTGCGTGGTCGGGGCTTGATGAATGCCCCGAGGAGGGACGCAAGATCCGCCGTATCTGGCGATTTTCCGATGAATGTCCCGGGAAGAATCGGTTGTTCCGATGAATGTCCCGAGGACGGGGGCTTTCTCCGATGAATGCCCCAGGAACGAGTGCTTTGTCTGATGAATGCCCCGGGGATGCGCGCTTTTTCCGGTGACCGTCCCGCGGAGGGATGGTGGGTTGGCTTTGGACGCCCCGAGGAGGATCGACGGGGAGCGCCTGTTTGCTCGCCGTTCTATGGCCTTTGTCGCCCTTTCACTTGACCTGCGGTGGAAGGGTGGATTTGATCTTGGCTATCGAATTCACTGTTGTCCTCTGCTTTTTAGGTGTAGATGTCGGCCTTGGTACCGGGGACGATGGTCGAAGACAACAAACCCGAGGTCCCGGAATTTGACGATGAGCGCATCGCCCCGGCCGAAGAATGGGCGACTGAAGAGCCGCTGTCTACCCCGTCTTGTTTCGTGGCCGATGCGTCCGACGTGTACGCCACCGTCGAGGATACGCCTATCGGGGAGCCGCAACATTGGCAGGTGTACCGACCGAAAGAGCATCATCGCATCTGCTCACGATATGGGCGGCGAATGTTTCCCATGCACGAGTTCTACTTCAAAGAGGCTCGACTCAGGTTACCGTTCTCCGCCTTTCATCTGGGGCTCTTTGATTGGTTGCGCTTGGCCCCGTCCCAACTGCACCCCAACGCCTTGGCTTTCATCCGTGCCTTCGAGGTGGTGTGCTTCTACCTCGAGGTGGAGCCGACGGTACCGTTGTTTTTCCGTATCTTCCACTTACAACGCCAGTCGGTGAATGGTCGCCACGAATGAGTCTCATTTAAACAGTCGACCAAGCTCTTCAAGGCGTATAGTGATTCCGTCAAGGATTTCAAAAGCCGGTTCTTCCTCGTTAAACCGATCACACAGCAGGACTCGAATACTCTCTTCGCCGAGGGCGAGCGAATGGTAGACGGCCAGCGGTTCCTCGCGTGACTTCGCAAGATACATCTGTTGTGGACCGCGGAGCATTTCAACCGAGGTACGGACAGGTATATCGTACGAGCGGGAACCCTCGAGGAGAAAGACATGGCCGCTTATTTGAAAATAGTCGCCTTTGTGCGGGCTCTTCCTCCATCGAAGCTGGTGACGCCCGATGGTCGGTATATCCTTGACGCGCAGGGGAATGTGCGAACTAAGAAGCGGCTGATTAATACCAAGACCCTGCTCGGTTGTGCGACCGAGGGCGGCCGCTCTGGATTATCTAGGTAGGAATGTTCATTTTCTCCCTGTGGTCGGGGTTCTGGCTGTCGCTAACTCTTTCTTTGTTTTTGCAGCGAACATGTCTTCTGTCGAGGAGCGGGTAAAGCAGTTGCGCGCTACCAGGAATGCCGCGGTCCCGAGGACGTGGGTGAGTCAGCTGGTCGGACAGGAGGTCGCGATGCCGGGAGGGCAGAGTTCGTCTTCTTCGCCTCAAGGGAGTCAGTCTCCTACGTCTCAAGGAGCATCGAAAAGGCAGAGGTCCGAGGAGCCCCGAGGTTTGGTAGATCTGACGGTCGGTTCGGCCGAGGAAGGTTATGTCGTCCCGCCCTGCCATCAGCATCCGGGCTATTTTCATGGTGCTCGCTCTCCCACCGTCTCTGTCGGGGAGGTGAAGGCTGTCCGCCAGGCCGATCGAGAGTCTCGTCGACGCGTCCTGGCGGAGGATTTGGCTGCGATGATGCGAACGTTCACGACGGCTCTTGTGCTGAACGAGGAGGGCTGTTCCGCCGTCGAGCTATCCAAATTGCAGGGAGACCTTACCTTTATGCAGTTACGGTTGGCCAAGCTTACTGAGGAATTGTAGAAGAGTCAGAAGGATGTCGCTGATCAGCGCAAATGAGCAGAGGGCGCCGAGGGGAAAGTGACCTCGCTGGAGGAGAAGTTGGGGGAGGCAACGGCCGAGGTGCAGGCCCTGAAGGTTCGTATGGAAGTTTTGGACAGCGCACTTCGTCCCGCCGAGGATGAGACAGAGGGAGATCAACGGTTAATCACTCGTGCTGATCTGGTTACCCGTATCCGGGTGCTGGAAGGTGATTGTTTGGAGGCCGTCGAGGTCGGGTTCAAGAATGCCGTCGAGTAGATTCAGGTTGCCAACCCCGGCGTTGCGCTAGTCGTGGATGGGATCGGGCCGTATCACGAGATCGTTGACGGGAAGGTGGTCGATCCCTATCTTGTTGTTCCTGAGGAGGTCCCCGTGGCTGCTGATCAGGCGGATGAGGTAGCATGAGTTGCCGGGCCTGCGTGCCCGTTGTTTTTATGGCCTGCGTGCCGACATTTGTGACTTGTCTTTCTTTGGGCCTGCGTGCTTTGATTGTGTAACATTAACTACTGGGATGGTGCCCTCTTTTTGCTTAATATATTTTTTGTGAATTTTGTGAATTTTCTAAGTGTGCGCTCGGTATTTGCATGATGTTTATGCTCGTTTTTCGTATTTATTTGTTTACTTGAATGCTTTTGACGTGCATGCCTCGATATGCTCTGGGTCTGTTCGGGTGTTAGCTCGACAAACTTGTTACCGGCGGTGAAGGGAACCGGCCGGTTTGGCCGGCGATGTAGCCGGGCCGTTTCAGGGTAGTTCTCCCCGTGGCGTGGACGTCCCATCGCGAGCTGGGTGTCCTGCCGATTTCGGTACAGCGACGGGGGATCTCGGTCGAGGTGTTCCTTGCCGAGCAAGGCCGTCTACCCGCGCACACAAGAGGCAGGGCTTGCTTTTCTTTGGTCGCTAGTGGACGCGGGGGTGTGCGGTGGTACCATGTCGCCCCCCAGTGGTCGGGACGATGGGTCGTCGCGGTCAGTGTTCTAACTGTAGTACCGCTTAAGCTTCGCGGCGTTCCAAGGTCGAGCTAGTTGTTCCCCGTGCAGGTTTTCGAGGTAATAGGCCCCGTGCTCCGTTTTTTCCCGGACTCGGTAAGGGCCTTCCCAATTCGCAGCCAGTTTGCCCTCGTGGGAGTCTTTCTGGTTTCTGCGGAGAACTAAGTCGCCTGTTTGAAAGTCGCGTTTTAGGACTTTGTTGTTGTGGCGAAGTGTGACTTGTTGCTTCAGCCAGGCTTCTCGGAGGGCTGCCCCTGACCGGATTTCCTCGACGAGGTCGAGCTCTTCTCGGAGGGCGCAGTCGTTATCGTCGGTGCCTAGGGGAGCTTCCGTTCGTCGGGATGGTTCGCGTATTTCGACGGGTATCACGGCCTCGGTTCCGTATGTGAGGCGAAATGAGGTTTCCCCCGTGGTTGAGTGGGGAGTGGTGCTGTATGCCCAGAGGACGCTGTGGAGCTCTTCGACCCATGCTCGTTTGGTGTCGCCGAGTCGTCGTCTGAGTCCCCTGAGTATGACTCTGTTCGCTGATTCCGCCTGGCCGTTCGTCTGAGGGTGTTTGACCGAGGCGAAGTGGTGTTTGGTTCCGAGTTTGGTGACGAAGTCGCGGAAGTTTTTGTCCGTGAATTGTGTGCCGTTATCGGTGACGATGGTGAGTGGGACCCCGAATCTAGCGAGGATGTTGCGTTTGTAGAATCGGAGTATGTTGTGGGCGGTGATTTTGGCCAGAGCTTCGGCCTCGATCCATTTGGTGAAGTAGTCAACTCCCACGATGAAGTACTTGTTCTGGTAGGACCCTAAGGGGAAGGGCCCGAGGATGTCCATCCCCCACCAGGCGAATGGCCATGGGGATGAGAGGGGCGTGAGGTCGGCTGGGGGGGCGAGGTGCATGTCCCCGTGTCGTTGACATTTGTCACATTGTTTGACGTGCTCCTTCGCGTCGGATTGCATTGATGGCCAGTAATAGCTGGCTCGTAGGGCTTTTCGTGCTAGGGATCTTCCGCCGAGGTGCTGCGCATTGATGCCTTCGTGGATTTCCTCTAGAACGGCTGCGCTCTGGGACTTATCAATGCATTTGAGGAGTGGGATTGCGAAGCCTCGGCGGTACAGTCGTCCTTTGAGGAGAACGTACGAGCAGGCGTGTCGTCTGGTTACGCTAGCCTCTCCAGGGTTGGCCGGAAGGTGGACGGTGCTGAGATAGGTGTGGAGCGGGGTCATCCAGCAGTCAGTATCCCCGACGACGTTGATGTCGAGGGGGGTGGTGGTCGCGCTGGTACTTGGTTGCGACAAAATCTCTTGAATGACCGACTTGTGGCCGCTTCGCTTTTTGGTGCTTGCCAGTTTGGAGAGGATGTCGGTGCAAGTGTTCTGCTCGCGAGGGACGTGCCGAATCTCTGTTGTGTCGAAACCTCGCAGTTTTTCGGTGATGAGCACGAGGTATTCGGCGAGGTTGTCGTTCTTTGCTTGGTATTCGCCTCGGACTTGCGAAGCGACTAGCTGAGAATCTGTGTAGATTCGAATGTCCCTGACTCCCAGGTCGGATGCCAGGCGAAGGCCGGCCAGGAACGCTTCGTACTCGGCCTGGTTGTTGGTCGTCGGGAAAGCCAGCGTGAGGGAGACTTCGATGACCGTACCTTCGTCGTTGTCGAGGATGATGCCGGAGCCGCTCCCCGTGGAGTTGGAGGAGCCATCCACAAAAATGGTCCAGATGGGGTTCCTGGCGGTGAGGTCGGGCGGTGTGGTCATCTCGGCGACGAAATCGGCCAAGGCTTGAGCCTTGATGGCGTTCCGGCCCTCGTAGGTGATGTGGAACTCAGAGAGTTCTAGTGACCATTTCAGCATGCGTCCGGCCATGTTGGGGCGGCCGAGAAGATGGCGGATGGGCTGATTGGTGCAGAGCATGATGGCGTGTGCGAGAAAATAATGCCGGAGTCGGCGTGCTGCTGTTATGAGGGCTAGGGCGACCTTCTCGATCAGCTGGTATCGGAGTTCAGGGCCGTGGAGAGCCTTGCTAGTAAAGTAGATGGGCTTTTGGCCCTCCCCGGATTCGCTGACGAGGACGGCGCTGACGGCTTCGTTGGCCACGGCCAGATACAAGTATAGGGTTTCGCCCGTCGCGGGGCGGGTCAGCACTGGTGGTTCGGATAAGACGCGTTTGAGGTGGCAAAGGGCTTTCTCGCATTCGTCCTTCCATTCGAACTTGGTCTCCTTCCTGAGCAGTTTGAAGAATGGGAGGGCGTGCTGGGCTGACTTGGCAATGAATCGTGAAAGGGAGGCAAGCACGCCGTTGAGGGACTGGATGGCTTTCTTCGTGGTGGGCGTGGCGATATTGGAGAAAGCGTGGCATTTGTCCGGATTGGCTTCGATCCCCCGTTCAGTCAAGTAGTAGCCGAGAAATTTACCGGCGCAGACGCCGAAGGTGCACTTCTCCGGGTTGAAGCGCATGCGGCACGACCTCGCGGTCTCGAAGACCTTCCGGAGGTGTGCCGTGTGGTCGTCCTCCGTGCCAGATTTGACGATCATGTCGTCCATGTATACTTCGAGCATGTCTCCGATTTCGTCGTGGAAGACACGGTTCATCATCCGCTGGTACGTGGCCCCGGCGTTTTTGAGGCCGAAGGGCATCACGTTATAATAGTAATTGCCCGACGCCGTCATGAAGGCCGTGGCTTATTTATCGTGTTCGGCCATCGGGATCTGATTGTATCCCGATTACGCGTCCATGAAGGACAAGAGCTTGAAGCCCGCGGAGTTGTCGACGAGCTTGTCGATGTTGGGGAGGGGGTAGGCGTCCTTAGGACATGCCCGATTGAGATCAGTATAATCAACACACATGCGCCATTTTCCATTATTCTTTTTAACGAGTACAACATTGGACAACCAGGTTGAATACCGGGCTTCCGAAATAAAGTTTGCCTCTAGGAGGTCTTTTACAGCTTTTTCGGCCGCTGCCGATTTTTCGGGGGATTGGCGACGCCGGCGTTGCACAACGGCCTTTGCGGTCGGATTGATGGACAACTGGTGGCAAGCGACCTCGGGGTCGAGTCCTGGCATTTCTGCGGCGCTCCAGGCGAAGAGGTCGGCGTTCTCGCGGAGGCAGGCTTGAAGCTGTCGTTTCGCGAGGTCTGGGAGTCCGGCGCCTATCCTCACTATTCTGCTTGTGTCTTCCCCGAGGGGGACGAGTTCGAATTCTCCGTCTGGGATGGGGCGCGCTGGGTGTGAGGGCTCCTTGTTGACTTCGCTGGTCTTCGTTTCGTGGTCGAGCTCGCCGATGAAGCGACTGTCGAGTTCAACGGATCCGACCAGCTCCGTTGGTTCGCCCTTTGGCGTTGTGTTTGAAGTTTTCTTCTTGGTCGCTAGAGCGATAGAGTCTAGGCCTTTCAGCGCGGCCTCAAAACATCTTCGGGAGACCTCGATGTCTCCGTTAAAGGTCACCACGGTCCCCCTTCTTGTGTAGTATTTCATCTTCAGGTGGACGGTGGAGGGTACCGCGGTGAGTTCTGCTATCGTCGTCTTGCCCAGGATGCAGTTATAGAGGGATGGGCATTCGATGACTAAGAAACAGATGCTGATTTCCCTAGCTGTTTCCTCTTCTCCGAAGGTGACTTTCAATTCCACGTATCCCCAAGGTCTCGTCGTCGTCCCGTTGAACCCCTGAAGGTCGGAGCCTACGTAGGGGGAAAGGTTGGATTCGTCGAGATGGAGAGTTGTGAACAGGTGTGAGTACATGATGTCAACCGAGCTTCCGCCATCGACGAGGAGGCGCCTGACGTCGAAGTTTGCCATCCTTGCACATATGAGCAGAGGTATGTTGGAGTTGGGGGATCCCCCGGGGAGTTCCTCGAGGTAAAATGTGATCGGGTTGGATCGGCCTCGGAATTTCTCGAGCGTGCTCATTTTGCCGGAGTTGTTCGCGATGAGTTCGTCGAATTTTCTCTTCACGGATCCTATGGACAGGCTCCTCGTGGCTCCATCAGAGATGACCATGGCTCTGGGGAAGTACTCCCACCTGCTGGTTGGTCGGATTGGCTCGTCGATTAGGTCGGGTCCTTCGGGGAGACCGAATTCTCTGCCCGCGAACCAATCCTCGGGGCGGCTGACACACAGCGCGACCTGGAGCCTGCTGTTGTCCTCTGGAGATGGAAGTTCCTCGACTTTCTTGGCTTCTGGAGCCTCTTGCCTTGGTGGCTCGCCTCCTCGGGTGTATCTCTTCAGGTGACCGTCTTTGATCAAAATTTCGATCGCGTCTTTGAGATGGATGCAGTCTTCCGTCACGTGCCCGTGGCTCCTGTGGAATCTACAGTATTTCGATTTGTCCACGTTGGGTTTGGGGGGTGTTGGTCGCGAAAAACGGACACCTCCCTGCACAAATTCGGTTTTGGCGCATTCGGCCAGTATGCGCTCGCGTGAAGCGACTAAGGCTGTGTACTCTGTGAATCTGCCGGCCGGGCCGCGCGGTTCGCGTTGTTCGCGGGGCTCACGGGGGCGATCCTCTCGACGGCCGTCTCCTCCTCGTCGATGGCTCGAGGTTCCGTCGTCTCGGTGCCCGCGGGGGGCCTCCCGGTCTCGGGTGTCTCGAGCGGAGTTGGCCGCTTGTGTTTCTTCGAATCGGATGTAATGCGCGGCTCTGTCGAGGAAATCTTGGAGGGATGTTGGCCGGTGTATGCCTACGGCCTCGTAGAACTTGGAGTCGTGGCGCAGACCTTGTTCCATTAAGTAGCGTTTCATCTCGTCTGACGTCGTCACCTGCACTGCTTCCCGAGTGAACCTTTCGATGTACTTTCGGAGAGGTTCGTCGGGGCCCTGGATGATCGCCCCGAGGAATGCTTCCGTCTTCGGGTGGCGTCGGGACGCCGTAAAGTGTTTGGAGAACAGGTCCTTCAAGACCCTCCATGATGTAACTGATTCGGGCTCCAGACTTTTATACCAGGTCATAGCGCCTTTCCTCAGAGTCGTCGGGAAGAGTCTGCACTTGATAGCTCCCCGGATGTTTCGGTAGTCGAGCATGGCCTCGATGTCTTCCAGGTGATCGTCCGGGTCGGAGGTGCCGTCGTATGTCGACAGCGTCGGTGGTTTCTCCATCCCTTGGGGTATGGGGGCAGCCATGATTTCTCGGGACAGCGGGGTGCGGTAATCGTCCTCGTCGCTGTGCGCCGGGGATCGATGGGGAGATGAGTCGTTCAAAGTAGGCCCTTGGTTTCGGGTTCTCGACCTCCTGCCTGAGTTCTCGCCTCGGGGGTCTTCGGTCGGGATCGCCGCGGTGTTTTGGTTCCTCCCGCGAACTTGTCTTGCTGGGGACCTGGTGCGTTCTCGCGCTACCTGCGCACGGTGTCTCTCCAGTCGTGGTCGGCGATTTCTGGGTCGAGGTGAGGTACTCCTCGAGCCTCCGTTCTGGTCATCCCGCGGGGGGTACCTCGGAGGGTCGATGCGTTCCAATGCTCCAATTCTCGCGTTTTGCTGGGCCAACAGCTGGTTCGTCTGGTTGATGGCCGCGAAGAGGGCGGCCACCGTCGGGTCCGCTCCCGCCGGGATGGGAACGGGTTGGAATGCTGGCGGACCTGAGGGCCGGTGATCGGCCTGAAGGGGCCGTTCTGCGGATGACGGCGAGGCAGTTTGGCCGTCCCTCTCATCGGTTTCCGCCGGACGCGTCGTTTCCATCTGCTTGCTTCCGTTGGTGCCGACGTTGAGCGCGAGGTCGTGCGGAGTGCCGTCGCGGTGTGGGCTAGCCATGATCGTGGTGTATTGGTGAAACTTTGGTTTTCTGCTCGGAGTAACGGGGAAGTTTCTGTTCCCACAGACGGCGCCACTGATCTGACCTGATCAGAAGGGGATCACGGGCCGACCACACTCTATTGGACTGCTGCGTGCTCACCGATGCTGAGGAAGAAAAGGGGGTGTACCTGCAAAACACTCCGATGCCAAAGTAAGGAGCTGGACAGAGTGCGGGCAGAGTACAGAAAAAGGGTAAGAAGTGTGTTACCTGACCCTCTTGAGGAAGAGGGTATTTATAAAGAGACCCCAGCGCTGGGCCAACAGTCATTTGAGATGGGCTGGATGACCAGGCCCAACCCTAATGACTGTAGGGCTTACGTGGCGTAGTGAAGACCAGGACGTGATCTTCGCCCTAGTCTAACCGCTCCTAGATCTCCGGAAAGTGGGTTTGACCTGCTCTTTCGGAAGTGGCCAATTGAAGTCATGCCTGTTTTGATGTAACAATCAATGAATGGTTTGTGTTCATTTCTACTCCAATTTGCTTCTATAAACCATCATAAGAAAATTTCATACCACTGCACCAATGGAATACATTTCATAATGTCATTTTTGCTATAAAGTTTAAAGAAAAGGGATGATCCATTGTCACTGTCAATATAAATTAATTTATAGTGTCAATCAACAACGATCATGTATTCCGTTAAATCAGACTTAAAATTTTAAACTATTTGTATAGTATAGCTAGTAATTTCCAAGAAAAACTTCTAGCTTCCTCGCAGTTATTCTCAATCTCGACTTTAATTTTATCATGACTTAAAAACAAACAAAATCGCGCTGCACGCATGAAAATATATAATTAAAATTAAAATAAGATTATTAGTAATACAATTTTATAAAGAACTTAGAAAAGTGATTTTATAAATTATTCATCATTTTCACAACAATATAATATCTATATGGTAAAGTACTCTATTAATTGGATAATCTATTTAAAAATTTGTTAAAATGTTTATTTAAAGATATCAATATAAATTGTGCACAAGAGATCGTCATAACCTCATTATGCCAAATATAAGTAAAAGACATATCGTCAAAAGTTATGTGTTTGTTTTCATTATGTTCATACTAATTATACGAGGTAGGAGTAGTACCAGGAAATATGTAACACCATTTTCAATAGTTGAAATTTATTGATTCTTTAACTTTTAAGTTTCATTGCTTATTTTTTTAGTTATTAGAGTCTGATGATGGGTTAACCATAGTCTCTTAAATTTAAGAGATGAAACTTGTTGAAAAATTCTTAAAAGTTAAGAATTTAAAAATATATATTATTATTTTTGAATTAATTCAATTGAAAAGTAATTATTAAAATATATTATAAATAAAATAATATAAAATAATAGAATTAAATATAATTATTTATTTTCAATTTCCATAGGAAGAAAAGTAGGTACTTAGATTTGAAGTGTGTTCTGGCATATTGACCCCACAGACATTTCTTGAGGACGAGGACTTGACTTGGCTCACATGATAAACGAGAGAAATAGACGGGGATCTTTTAAATAAATGGGAGGTTTTATTCCAACTTTCAAAATTATTCTATAATAAAAAAATGTAATTTTTTAAAAAAGTTTTTTATTAAACTTTAAATAATATTGATTTTAAAGAAAAGAAGATGGGTAAGGTAGATCAAATAATACATGTTAATTAAGTTAAATGAATAATAATGATATTGAAGGAATGCAAATTATCACAAGTAATATGGACTTGCAATTACTCTATCGCACACTTTTCCCTCTCTTCATAGTGAGGAAGAGGATGAGAAAAGAACTTTTAGTTTGGACTTTAAACAAAGACATATTGATTTATCTAAATTACCACTGTACCTTTCATTAACGAATGTGAATTCTGTTGAGATTGTAATTTTTTATGTCGAAGCAGATGTAGCTCGATAGAAACAACGATGTGTTGAAGTTAGCTTTGTTTGTGTGTGTCGAGTTATATTAGATGTCGAAGTGTCGAAGCAGGTTGCTTGACACAGGATTCTCATCACACATGACTGGTAGAAAAGATTGATTTGTCAATATAAAGCCCATAGTTAAAATAATGGTGAAATTTGCAAATGACAATACTCTAGCAACTGAAGGTATTCACGATGTTCTAATTATGAGAAAAGATGGGAATAGGTTAGTAATTTCCAATGTATTGTACATACTAGGCATAAAGAGTAATTTCCAATGTATTGTACATATCAGGCATAAAGAGTAATTTCCAATGAAAAGAACTACAAGGTGTCAATTGAAGACAAGATGATGAGAGTTCTCGACTCAAATGGAAGGTGTCAATAACATACATCTTGAATTGATGTACGATGAAAAGGCTATAAGGAATTGCGCTAGAAGAATGTTGGTCTAGTGTCAAGTCTAGCCTAAGTCATCTGAAGGTGTTTGGATCAATAGCACATAGACATGTGCTAGATCGGTTGAGAAGAAAGCTTGATGAGAATTCGATTCAAATTATCCTAATAAGATATCATTCGATCGGAGGATACAAGTTGTTCGACCCAATGAACAAGCAAGTAATGATTAGCAGGGACATAATCACATATAGGCTTAAGGAATGGAATTGGACTGAAGGATTCAGTGAGAATCTTATGTGAAGAACCGACTAGTGAAGTTGAAAAAGAAGTTCAACAAGAAGAAGTCAGAGGTGAAGCAGACCCTAACAGACCTCAATGAATAAGACACATGCCTGCAAGGTTGCAAGAATATGTAATTACATCAGATGATGTGGTCGATGATTAAGGTGAGCTGGTACACTATTCTTTCTACATAGATGTCAAACCAGTCAATAAAGTTGAGGCATTGAAAGATTTGAAGTGGGTGAAAGTAATGAATGAGGAACTAGAGTCCATCGAAGTCAACAATACTTGGTCACTTTTCAAATTTCCTCAAGGCAAGATGGATATCAATGTAAAGTGGGTATACCATGTGAAGTTGAATCCCAAAGGAGAAGTAACTCAACATAAGACAAGACTTGTGGCAAAAGGATTTCTTCATAAGGAAGGAGTCGACTTCAATGACGTTTTTGCACCTGTTGCTAGGATCAAAACAATCAGGTTGGTTGTTGGTCTAACAAACATGAAAAATTGGCACATATATCAAATGGATGTGAAATTTGCATTCTTGAATGACCCCTTAGATGAAGAAGTTTATGTTGCACAACCAGATGGATTTGTGAAACAAGGTGAAGAAAGAAAGGTGTACAGGTTGCATAAAGCCTTGTGTAGATTTAAGCAAGCTCTAAGATATTGGAATAAGAAGATAGATAGATTTCTAAGGGATAAGGAATTTGTGAAGTGAACAACTGAGCATGGAGTATATATAAAGAGAAGCAATAAAGAATTGCTTATACTATGTCTCTTTATCGATGACCTGTTGATAACAGGAAGTTGCAAGAAGGAGATTGAAGATTTCAAACATGACCTAAGTGAGGAGTTTGAAAAGTCAGACTTGGAAAATCTCTCATATTTCCTTGGCATCGAGTTCTACAAGAGTGATACAGGTTTGATGACGCACCAAATAAGATATGCAGGAAAAATACTCAAGAGATTTGAGATGCAATATTGCAACCCAACTTTGACTCAAGTTGAGCCCATAATGGAACTGTCGAAAGATTCAGATGAAGATGATGTCGACCCAACCCAATATAGAAGACATATTGGGTCACTAAGATACCTTTTTCACACAAAGCTTGACTTAGCATACAATGTAGGTATGGTAAGTAGATTCATGCAGAAGGCAAAGGTATCACACCTAAAAACGACGAAGAGAATACTAAGGTATCTGAAAGGAACTCTCGACTAAGAAATTGTATTTTCTACAGCCGATGAAGGAAAAGAAAGTAAGTTGGTGGAATACACCGACTCAAGTTAATATAGTGATGTTGAGGATAGAAAACCCACAACTAGCTATGTGTTTATGCTAGGTGGTGCACCAATTAATTAACCGTGAACCTGTTCAAAAAACATATAATACTTGAGATTTAACAAGTGAGAGACAGAGATTCAAAACCAAAGTGTTTCAATTAAAAGAGTTTCTTCCTGGTATGACACTTGAATAGAAAGAAAAATAATACATATTTAGAAGTCTATGCACTTCACACGAAAATGTTTTACGTAAAGAATTCAATGAAAGCAATGCAATGATTTCCAAACATAATTGTTCAAAGTTATAAAAATCATTAAACTCAACTAACCAGGATCACGCAAACACATAAATACTTATATTTGGGAAAAATTAGTTACAAAAATGTAACACCTCTTATGTATTTATGTTAATACCAAACAACCAACAATTCACAAATGAATGGTATCCACAACCAATTATTTATGGCCTGCAATACAAACAAGTAATACCTAACCAGAATAAGTCTATTAAAAATTTAAAAATAAAATAAAATAAAAAGGATATCACTACGCCATATAAGGGAAAAAACATCATTTTTTTAGCATATATAACATTTAAAAATGCTGTCTATACTAGCGCTGCTGTAGGTAAAGACAACTCTTTTTTAAATGCAAAAGCGCTTCCTTGTGTCCCCTTTAAGCAATGCTTCTTTTTAAAAGCACTTTCTATTGTCACCTTTAGGCAACGCTTTTTTTTAAAGCACTTTCAATTGTCACCTTTAGGCAACGCTTTTTTTTTTAGTATAACCATGTATTAATAAAATATTACCATTTAAATGAATGATTCAAAAAAATTTCCAAATCAACCAGGTTTTAACCTTCGGTCGTCATGTCATTTGGCGACTCAGTGCAACATGAATTTGGGTCTCAAAGAAGTCGCCCAACAGATTGGCGACACAATGCATTTGGTAATCGGGCCTAAATGAAGTCGCCCAAGCAATTGGCGACTCAGTCAATTGGTTTTTAGGGTTTACGCAAAAAATAATTTTTATTCAATGTTTTAATAATTAATTTTAATTATGTTTTTATAAAAAATATAAAATTATGTATTAATAAATATTTGTTATTAAAAAAAATAAATGGAATAAATATTAATTATGTTTTTGATTTTTCATAATTAAATTTTAAATAATGTTAAAAAATAAATGGAATAAATATGAAATTATGTTTTTTGTTTTTCAACATTAATTAAAATCTAAATAATGAAAAAAAGGGAAGTGGAATATATATTAAATTATAGTATCTGTTTTTTATAATTAATTAAAATTTAAATAACATTAAGTGTATAGACACGTAAAAAATATTAAAATATATTAATTTACAATATAATGAAAATTACAATTGAACAAAAAAAACTAATGGTCAGCTCTATCCAAGCGACCACCGGTGTCACATTGTGGGGGATGCGCGTTGTGACGAGGTCTACGACGAGGTTGTTGTAGTGTGTCCGGTCTTTGTGTGTTAAGTTGTGGAGGAGGGTTTTGTTGGGACAACCCCGACGTATCAGATAAATTTTGAAACATTTGGCCCCAATAGTCGGGAGGTCCACTATCAACGGCGCTTCCGTAGTTAAGCTCAATGTCCATGTTTTCGTAGGATTGTCAGGAAGGTTGGGTGGAGTATGGATGGTATGGTTGTCCGAATTCGTACATCGAATTGGGTTGGAAATAGTGTGTTGGTTGTTGTGGGGTTTGGTAGTCAAACAATGGATAATTGGAGGGGGTAGGGTCAAATGAGTTATCTGGGCTGTAGGTGGAGGGGGTAGGGTCAAAAGACGTATCAGGGCTATATTGGTATGGTGGTTGATGTTGTGACTGGGTAGGTGGCATGTACGGGTCATAGTAAGGATGTTGTTGTTGATGTTGGGCATTTGGTGGCATGTATGGGTTATGGTAAGGATGATGTTGGGCATTGGACTGTTGTTGTGTGTTTGATGAAGAAGTGCGTTGTCTTGGATCAATCAAATAGGTTGGCTCAGACAAAATTGGCTGAGATGTTGAGGCCGACCTAAACCAAGTCATATATTGATAACTTGGCCTAGCCCCTACCACAATTTGGTCGGTTAAGATGTGTTGCCTTCTGTTATTCCAGTGTTGACACATCTCCTTCGCAAACTCCTTTCAATGACTGACACTCCACTGTGAGTCCACCCGTTTTTGATGCCACTCCCCCAATGATGTCGGAGCATCTGGAATATGCTAATGCATCCCAAATTATAGCTTCACCCTGTCACTTTGGTGCATCTCCACCGTATTGAACCTAATGATGAGTGTTCTTGATGTCCACACATCAGCATCATTAGGGTCGGGCCGGTGGTCGAGACCCTCGTACGACATCCAGACAAACTACAATAAAGGTGGATACATTTAGTCAGACAAAGATAGACAAGTTTATGCATATAAGTTAGAAAAATTAATGGTAGATAACTTACATCATCTGGCCCAAGATGGTCGATGAGGTTCCTGTATTGAATTAAAGAGTGCCTGGGACATCTCTGATAATTCATCCCAGGAACAGACCGCCTAAAAAAAAGCATTGAAAAGAAAGTTAGCATCTAAAACACATCTCACAAATTATTAACTTACAAAGAAAATTTGGTTGCTAAATAGTCTTGAAAAGAAACTTACTTGTTGGCGTACGGGAATGTAAATGGATTCTGATTAACTAGAGCAAGCGTTGGTATCCTAGACCAACCCCACGCTTGTAGGAGATAGGTGCAGCCATAAAAAGTACAGGAATTATTTTTGGAATTTTTACACAGTGCACTATACAGATGGGCGAGGACAGCTGATCCCCAACTATATTTGCACACTTTATTTATGTTTTGTAGCAATGGTAAATACATAATATTTACGTTATTTCCACTGCCCTCTGGAAATAAAAAGTGACCAAACAAAATCATAATATAGCATTGTGTTTTGACTATTTTCTCATAGTTGGTGCTATTCTCACTTAAGACAATACTGCTGTATTGTTCTTTGAGGTATTTAAGATTTATTCCCCGACCCCTCGGGCGAACCTCGCGTTCTGCCTGAGTTGCATCCACACACAGAGGGGCTCCCAATAAATCTTTGCAAAGTTGGTCGTTAACACCAACTTTGCCGTTGACGACCTTACCATTGATGTGTAGGCCGAGCAACATGTAGACATCTTGAAGAGTCACAATGCACTCACCAAAAGGTAGGTGAAATGTATGTGTCTCCGGCCCCTAGTGTTCTAACAACGCTAGAATGAACTTTGCATCGAGCGAGTATAATTTGATTTTAATCACATCACTAAACCCACAATGACGAAGGTATCCATCTATGAGGGGGTCGTGTGGTATGTAATCATGCACACAACATCGAAACCTTATCCTGCAAAATAATTAATGTTTCGTTAGTTTTATAGGATAACTAAAGATCGTAAACATAGACAAATACTAAAAACTTACAAACTCGACGATGTTTTCAATCATGCCTCTGTGAGAGTTGCCCATTGTGAGTAGAGACATTGTGGTTTACGAATTTACTGGGTGAGTAGAGTTTGAGACTTTGAGAGTTTGGGAGCTTGAGAAACTGAGAATTTAAGGGTTTGAGAGTTTGAGACTTTGCTAGTTTTAGACTTTGAGAGTTTGAGAGTTTAAGTGAGAGCAGATTTTGCTGGGTAAAGAACCTCTATTTATATTCCACAAATGCATGTGTCTTGTAAATGCATGCAGGGCAAGTGTTGTGATGCACGTGTCTTGTAAATGCATGCAGGGCAAGTGTCTTGTAAATGCATGAAGGGCAAGTGTTGTGTTGTCTTGTCAAGCATGTTGCATGTAAGTGTCGTGTTGTCTTGTCAAGTATGTTGCATGCAGAGTAAGAATCTCGTAGGCCTGCAAGGTCATTGATAGGCATGCAGGGCAAGTGTTGTGTTGTCTTGTCAAGCATGCTGCATGCAAAGTAAGAATCTCGTAGGCCTTCAGGGTCATTGATAGGTATGCAGGGCAAGTGTTGTGTTGTCTTGTCAAGCATGATGCATGCAGAGTAAGAATCTCGTAGGCCTGGAGGCAGGGTCATCGTAGACATGCATGTTACTGTGACCATGTGACATACATTTATTACAAGTATATTCAACATTAAATTTCAAAAATGCATTATACGGTGTTCAGACTGTTACTGTGGCCATGTGACATACATTTATTAGTAAGAGTGTCGTAGTCCTGAAGGGTCATTGATAGGCATAACAGAGTGCAGCTAATAAGCAATGTCCTGTCTTGTCAAGCATGCTGCATGCATAGTAAGAATCTCGTAGGCCTGAAGAATCATTGTAGGTATGTAGGGTCACATGTGAACCGCAGTGTTGCCTTGTCCTGTAATCCCATGTATCATTTTGTATAAATATTTTAGTTCAACCTATTTATATTTATATATTTTATAAATAATTTAAATTGAATGGGAGAATTAGCGTCAAACATGCTGCATGCAGGATCATCGTAGTCATGTAGGAATCTTGTTTGGTAACCAACACATTATATGGTGTTCAGATTGTTAATGTAGCCATGTGGCATAACTTTTCAAGAATCTCGTAGGCCTGCATCGTCATCGTAGGCATGCAGGGAATCAATTCACTGTGAATTGGCATAGTGTTGTCTTGTCATGCAGCTCACATGTGACGCGCCTACTCACCCATGCCTCAACACACTTTCTCTGCATGTAACTACAGGGGGTCACATGCATCCGTGGATTATAAACAAAGGTTCTTTGCCCAGCAAAATATGCTCACACTCACACTCTAAAACTCTCAAACTCTCAAACTCTCAAACTATCAAGCTATCAAACTCTCAAAATCTCAATCTCTCAAACTCTCACCCAGTCTTTCCAAACACAATTTTCGCTATGTCTCAAACACCACAATATATGATTTCCGCACATCTTAATGGTGAAGTTTTCGAATGTGAAATATCGGGTTACAATTTCAGAAATACTGATGTTACAAGATTTTTAATTGACAGAAGGTCTAACTTTTTACACCTGAAGTCAATAATAGAAAAAAAACTGCAATTTGGTCTAGTTGGGCAAATAATATACAAAAATCCAGTGTTTTTTGGCGGCCATGTTGAATGCAAAATTTTCCCGTTAAAGGTGCGAGACGATGAAGATGTGCGTAACATGTTTCGCAGTCACGAGTATTCTGGTTTCTCATATATCGTGTTACATGTTACGTTACAACAACAACAACTGTCTCAACAACTTGATTCTTCTCAAGTTTTTTGCGATTCTGACGAGGAACACGCTGAAGTCAATGTCATTGACGAAGAAGAAGAAGCAACTGAAGTCACTGTTGATGAGATAGTGAACAGCCAGGAAGATGGGGTTCCACCCGGCCATGTTTATTGCCCACCTTAGCACATGACAAATCTCGACTTAGGTGGCGATGAACCCTCGACAAATATTTTCTACAACCCTAACTACGCAACAGAAGGGCAACTAAAAGATGGTGACGAGTTTCGTACCAAAGAAGATTGTGTCAGGGTAATCAAACAATTTCTCATGGAGTTGTCAGCCGATTATAGAGTCGATCGGACAAATCCGACGCGGTATACGATCTATTGTCGTAATAAAGAGTGTCTGTTCCGATTAACAATTTAAAAATTTTAATGAATATGTATAGACCACTAGATTAGTTAATTGAATGGAAAAAAATTGGAGTTGAAGAAAACTTTGAGACTTGATTGCAAAAGTGTGTGACTCTATTTTTCTTAAATAGTTATAATTATATTAAATTTTATATTGACTATAACATTACCACGATTAGTTAATGTTCAAAAAGATAATGCTTTACAGTATTATATATATTAGAGATGTAGTTAATGGGTGGTATGCTTTAAATTTAAATAATGTCCATAGGAAAAGAGAATCTCATTTACTCAATCTTTACTGTTAATTGAAAAGTTGAAAGGAGAAGGATAGTTCAAATTCTAGTTATTTTGAGAAGTAGTATATATTGTTAGGGGACCACACAAAGAGCATTTAAATGATGTTATACGCGTTAGTAGTGAAAGACCGAATCTCGTAAACAATAGGGAGTACCAGGTTTGTCAATTTCTATCTTGAAGCTCTTACGTACCTTTCTCTTTATTATAACAAATTCACCGGTTTTCTTCCACAAAAGATTGGTTCTTGGATTGGAATGAAACGCATAAATGTTTAGAAAATTCACTTTCTGGTGGTAGCAAGAATAACTGAATTACTTATATGGCAATGATGAATAACAGTTTCACAGGAAGTATAAATATCACCCCTTTACATCATCAGAGACTTTGAGAAAGTAACAGTGTGTGGAAAAAAGTAAAAGTACAGGAAATACATTTGACTAGACTTTAAAGAACATTAATGAACGCCAAATAAAATAAATTATTCATCAAAAGTAATATATATATATATATATATATATATATATATATATATATATATATATATATATATATATATATATATATATATATATATATATATATATATATATATATATATATATATATATATATATATATATATATATATATATATATATATATATATATATATATATATATATATACACACACACACACACACACACACATATATATATATATATATATATATATACACACACACACACACACACACACACACATATATATATATATATATATATATATATATATATATATATATATATATATATATATATATATATATATATATATATATATATATATATATATATATATATATATATATATATATATATATATATATATATATATATATAACTTAATCAATTTGAAAATTAACCCTATCAACTTAGTCATTAGTTATATACCTGATGCAAAAATCAAATAAGTCAACACAAATGTCATTGTTAAAAAAAGATTTCTTCTGGTCTCCATTGTTATCTAGACATTGAAAATATTTGAATATAAAATTATTTTTATCGATATAAAAATTAAGTATTCATTTAAACGCATCTCAAATGAAATTTGTGTTCAAATATACTTAAAAGTTTCCATTTTATTTATACTTTCAATCTCATCAAAATATGATGATTACATTATTTTTTTGAATAAATTTTAAATCGAGAATATTATTCTTGGAGGCAAGATTAATGCGCACACATACACTTGTCATTAACACATATAGAAACGAGTCCTCGATCGCATTTCCATTTATGCACACAATTGGCGTTTTTCACATAATCTCGTAGTGTGTCCTCACTCACTCCTCTTACTTGTGATTCTATTTTCATATCTACACGAAAACAACAAATAGTTATAAAAGCACCTTTATGATGCAAACATAAAATGCAATTCATAAAAAATATATGAATTCAACCTTTAGTTTTATACTTGGTGCAAAGAATAAAAAAGCCAACACTAAAGCCATTGTTAAAGAAAATTTTCTTGTTGTCTCGATCCTTTTCTAAAATGATTTCTTTAGAGGATTTTGATTTTTTTTTATTTGTGTGATGTCTAAGATTTTGCTTATATAGACCATGTGTCACCTCATAAATTAATTTTCTAATAAAGTTAAAATATTTAATATTATTTTACTACACTTTAATAAACATTAATAAAATCAAAATTACATTGACTACTCAATATTATAAAATTTCAAATTTCAACACAAATATTTTAATAGTGAATATATTTAAAATTGATACAAACTTAAATAAATAATTTAAGGAATAGGGTCAAAGTAATGTAATATTTTTCAAATATTTATGTATACCAATTTGTAAATATAATTATAAAGTACAAGAAAATATATTTTTAAGAAAAAAGTTGTCAAGTTGTTAGTTGAAAAAACATTAAAAAATAATATTTTAAAAAGCTATAAAATTATTTTAAAAATTTATAATTTTAATTAAAAACTATAAAAATTGTTTTAAGTTATGAAAGTTCGAATATGTTTTTAAAAATGATATCAATACTACATCTAATAAGTGAGAGATACATAGAGAGAAATTTTCAAAACAAATCTAATTTCACAATGAAAATTTGAAAAGAAGTTAAATTGGTTAAATAGAACAAATTAAAAATTTTAATGAATATGTATAGACCACTAGATTAATTAATTGAATGGAAAAAAATTGGAGTTGAAGAAAACTTTGAGACTTATTGCAAAAGTGTGTGACTCTATTTTTCTTAAATAGTTATAATTATATTAAATTTTATATTGACTATAACATTACCACGATTAGTTAATGTTCAAAAAGATAAAGCTTTACAGTATTATATATATTAGAGATGTAGTTAATGGGTGGTATGCTTTAAATTTAAATAATGTCCATAGGAAAAGAGAATCTCATTCACTTAATCTTTACTGTTAATTGAAAAGTTGAAAGGAGAAGGATAGTTCAAATTCTAGTTATTTTGAGAAGTAGTATATTCATTGCGTATAGCTATATTGTTAGGGGACCACACAAAGAGCATTTAAATGATGCTATACGCGTTAGTAGTGAAAGACCGAATCTCGTAAACAAAAGGGAGTACCAGGTTTGTCAATTTCTATCTTGAAGCTCTTACGTACCTTTCTCTTTATTATAACAAATTCACCGGTTTTCTTCCACAAAAGATTGGTTCTTGGATTGGAATGAAACGCATAGATGTTTAGAAAATTCACTTTCTGGTGGTAGCAAGAATAACTAAATTACTTATATGGCAATGATGAATAACAGTTTCAGTATAAATATCACCCCTTTACATCATCAGAGACTTTGAGAAAGTAACAGTGTGTGGAAAAAAGTAAAAGTACAGGAAATACATTTGACTAGACTTTAAAGAACATTAATGAACGCCAAATAAAATAAATTATTCATCAAAAGTAATATATATATATATATATATATATATATATATATATATATATATATATATATATATATATATATATATATATATATATATATATATATATATATATATATATATATATATATATATATATATATATATATATATATATATATATATATATATATATATATATATATATATATATATATATATATATATATATATATACACACACATATATATATATACACACACACACACACACACACACACATATATATATATATATATATATATATATATATATATATATATATATATATATATATATATATATATATATATATATATATATATATATATATATATATATATATATATATATATATATATATATATATATATATATATATATATATATATATATATATAACTTAATCAATTTGAAAATTAACCCTATCAACTTAGTCATTAGTTATATACCTGATGCAAAAATCAAATAAGTCAACACAAATGTCATTGTTAAAAAAAGATTTCTTCTAGTCTCCATTGTTATCTAGACATTGAAAATATTTGAATATAAAATTATTTTTATCGATATAAAAATTAAGTATTCATTTAAACGCATCTCAAATGAAATTTGTGTTCAAATATACTTAAAAGTTTCCATTTTATTTATACTTCCAATCTCATCAAAATATGATGATTACATTATTTTTTTGAATAAATTTTAAACCGAGAATATTATTCTTGGAGGCAAGATTAATGCGCACACATACACTTGTCATTAACACATATAGAAACGAGTCCTCGATCGCATTTCCATTTATGCACACAATTGGCGTTTTTCACATAATCTCGTAGTGTGTCCTCACTCACCCCTCTTACTTGCGATTCTATTTTCATATCTACACGAAAACAACAAATAGTTATAAAAGCACCTTTATGATGCAAACATAAAATGCAATTCATAAAAAATATATGAATTCAACCTTTAGTTTTATACTTGGTGCAAAGAATAAAAAAGCCAACACTAAAGCCATTGTTAAAGAAAATTTTCTTGTTGTCTCGATCCTTTTCTAAAATGATTTCTTTAAAGGGTTTTGATTTTTTTTATTTGTGTGATGTTTAAGATTGTGCTTATATAGACCATGTGTCACCTCATAAATTAATTTTCTAATAAAGTTAAAATATTTAATATTATTTTACTACACTTTAATAAACATTAATAAAATCAAAATTATATTGACTACTCAATATTATAAAATTTCAAATTTCAACACAAATATTTTAAAAGTGAATATATTTAAAATTGATACAAACTTAAAAAAATAATTTAAGGAATAGGGTCAAAGTAATGTAATATTTTTCAAATATTTATGTATACCAATTTCTAAATATAATTATAAAGTACAAGAAAATATATTTTTAAGAAAAAAGTTGTCAAGTT
The DNA here is from genome assembly GCA_963859935.3 of Lathyrus sativus. Lineage (NCBI taxonomy): Eukaryota > Viridiplantae > Streptophyta > Magnoliopsida > Fabales > Fabaceae > Lathyrus > Lathyrus sativus. Next base: position 25,353,668 of record OZ012735.1, read on the forward strand.
GTTAGTTGAAAAAACATTAAAAAATAATATTTTAAAAAGCTATAAAATTATTTTAAAAATTTATAATTTTAATTAAAAACTATAAAAATTGTTTTAAGTTATGAAAGTTCGAATATGTTTTTAAAAATGATATTAATACTACATCTAATAAGTGAGAGATACATAGAGAGAAATTTTCAAAACAAATCTCATTTCACAATGAAAACTGAAAAGAAGTTAAATTGGTTAAATAGAACAAATTAAAAATTTTAATGAATACGTATAGATCACTAGATTAATTAATTGAAAGGAAAAAAATTGGAGTTGAAGAAAACTTTGAGACTTGATTGCAAAAGTGTGTGACTCTATTTTTCTTAAATAGTTATAATTATATTAAATTTTATATTGACTATAACATTACTACGATTAGTTAATGTTCAAAAAGATAATCCTTTACAGTATTATATATATTAGAGATGTAGTTAATGGGTGGTATGCTTTAAATTTAAATAATGTCTATAGGAAAAGAGAATCTCATTCACTCAATCTTTACTGTTAATTGAAAAGTTGAGAGAAGAAGGATAGTTCAAATTCTAGTTATTTTGAGTAGTATATTCATTGCGTATAGCTATATTGCTAGGGGACCACACAAAGAGAATTTAAATGATGCTATACGCGTTTGTAGTGAAAGACCGAATCTCGTAAACAACAAGGAGTATCAGGTTTGTCAATTTCTATCTTGAAGCTCTTACGTACCTTTCTCTTTATTATAACAAATTCACCGGTTTTCTTCCACAAAAGATTGGTTCTTAGATGTTTAGAAAACTCACTTTCTGGTGGTAGCTATTCCACCTAACATGTGCAAGAATAACTGAATTACTTATATGTGTTTTATTATCTCTTCCATTCCATGTATCTTTTACTATTTTCTAGTCTTTATTCCATTGTTATCTATCCAGCTCATCTATCAATATAAACCTTTGCTTAATTTCTCTATATGCTGCATTTCTGTATTAGTATGTGTTTTATTATCTCTTGCATTCCATGCATCTTTTACTACTTTCTAGATATTATTTGATTAGTTATCTATCCACCTAATCTATTAATAATACAAACATCATGATGCAGCATCTTCACTTGCTTAATTTCTGTATATGCTGCATTTCTCTATTAGTATGTGTTTTATTATCTTTTGCATTTCATATAACTTTTACTATCTAGACATTGTGTGATTGTTATCTATCCACCTCATCTATCAACTTGCTTAATTTTTCTATATGGTCAACATAATTTACTATAGTCAACATGAGAATGCATGCATTCTGAACATCGTGATCTGATGATTCATCAAAACACAATCTAGAAACTCAAGTCTATAAAACCAGAACCTGAAACGCAAAGCAGTAACACTTGTTCTCTTTCCACTTCCAAGTACACTTCATCTCTATCTTAGGTATTCTGCACAAACATCCCTAACTCAGCACAACTTCTTAACTCTAGCAATCTCTTCACTATTACAAACAACAATTTCTCGTTTAACAGCGTGAGATCACATGAAACAGCTTCCTCCATAGCACCAAATTCCTATCTATCCATTGAATGAGTTCCATGGCCTTTTGTATGAGATCCATGAATTACAACGCAAACCATTCTATTGTCATCCCTCTCGTTTTACTCTTCCTATGTACACACTGTCACTCATATGAGCTTCAAATTCTTTCGAACTTCAAATCATCAATTCAAAGTTCTCATCAAATTCACCCTGTAACTTTTATGGAATTCTTTGCAACTCCCAACATTTTGTTACACAAATCAACCTCCCAAACAAATATCACACCCGCATTCTTCCTTTTCATATCATTTGTAGTTTTAAAAATGATCAAACTATGCTCTAGAATTCTAACATATCAAATGACCCCAAATGTGTGGGTTTGTCTAACAATAAATTCACGAGACAAGAAAAATACTTAACCTGAAATTTCGATAAGATATTGTGAAGTTTGAGTTCAAACGGAAAGATACTTAACTGTATAGGAATTTTTTGTTCCCTTTTCTGAAATTAATCTTTTTATTATTTGAAGAAGAGAATGATTATTATAATTGTTGATGAAGAAATTAATTAAATACATAAGCATCATTGTGTTTTAATAATAACATGACATCTTATAAGTGAGTAAGTGATAATTCAATGTATAAAAAATAGTCTTACATGAAAAGTTTATCTCACATTAATGCTCCTTATAAAGAGTTGCATAAATGAGTATGGTGTTTTCAAGTCTTATATCACTTCTCACCTTCACTCTTCCATTTGCGGTGTCACACCGGATCCGTCTCTAGGACCAAAGACTTGGGCTTAGAGTCGTTTTGGTGGCTTGTTACTTTTCAACACTTAATGGAAAGAGTTGCAATACTTAGTGAAAAAAAGTGTGTTACTCAAAAATCGCAACCTGGTGAAATCATATTATTTAATAGATAAATAGACAATTTGGATTAAAAAAAATAAAATAATGCAATTTGAACTCTTCTCTTCATTTTTTAATTTATAATTTATAATTTTTCTTTTTTTTTTATATTCGAATTTTTATCTGTTTTATACAAACTTAAAATAAAATGAATTATCTTGTGTATATTTACGTGTGGACTTAAATAATTTAGAGATTGTTTGATATACTATTTAAAAGGTGTTCATATGCACAATTTTAACAAATACTAACATGTATAAATATAAATTATATGCACATATTTGCCCAGGTCTCATTAGACACCACCTACTCATCAATGACTTTTTTCTTCCAAATGCACGAGTTACAAATTCTTGTAAATTAACGGAGGATTTTCACTAGAGCTTCGAATCAAGAAAAAATCAAAAGAGAATGAAAAATATGAGGTCGTTGGATATTCTAAGACTAATATAGAGATTATAAATGACAATAAGAAATAAGAGGGAAAGAAGAACTATATTAGTTCTAAAAATGATCAAAATATGTTCTAGAATTCTAACATATCAAATGACCCCAAATGTGTTTTTCGTAATAAAACTTTTAATCATGTATATATCAGATATTATTCTTCATATAAAAAATAATTTGAAACACAATTGTTCAATCATAAATAATATTTATTTACATATGCATACATATTTTTATTTGATTTAAAAATTATAAATTAATTATAAAGAATTAAAATACATTTATTCATTAATAACTAAGAAAAAAATATTATAATAAAATTTCATTAGACAATAAAAGGAATAAATAAGAATTAGAAAAAATAAAAACATAAAAATACGTATAGAAATAATATAATTCAATAGAAACTATTCTTTGCACAATCTTTTTAGGATGCTCGATAAAAAAAACTTTAATATGATATCACAAACTAGAAAATCAATGAAAAAATAATAATTCTTTAATCATTTCTCCTTGAATATTCTAACATTATTTAGGCAATTCTTCTGCGGTGCACTTTATTCATGCAATACAGTTCTTTAGGGATGCATGAAAATCTCAATTGATATTTTTTTTATTAAAATTGACCATGATTCTTTGAGAAATCCTTCAAAAATTGTTTAATACTAAATTATAACTACATTTTGAATTATATATCACAAATAATTTCATAAATCAAGACTAATATATCAATATTTTCAGAATCCTACAAGAATGCTAAAATATAAGTGTGTTTATTCAATTTTATCAACGTCTTTAAACAAATCTTTATCATACATTTAATAAGTATTAAAGCTCAACACATTGCCACAAGTGATCCGCGTGAAACCTAAAATATTCATTATAAAAATATTTTGAATATTAAAATTTGGTAATGAAATCATTTGACATGAAAACTTTGAAACATAAAAAAATATAAATTTTATCTAGGAAAATTTCTATAGGATGAATTTAAACAGCAGAAACTAATTTAGGTTAAAGGTTTCCGTTGTTAAATTATCATATAGTTGAATAGTTATTTTATCTATCTAACCTTTTTTAATTATTCACATTAGATATTTATTTTGCAACAAGATCAATGAAATGAAGATCTCAACATTTATTATTTTCCATGATATCCATCGATTTTTCTTCACCGAGAGTGACGAGGATGGAGAACTAATGTAATATCCTTTGTAATTAATCTAGTTTGTAAGCAAGTTAATTTATTAATAGTCAGTGTAAAGAATTGATGTAATGAGAAATAAAAATATATGGTAGAAATTTGAAAATATAAAAAACCTATTATTAAGGATCAAATCAATAACCATTACAATTAACCCTTTGATGACACCCTTCGTTTCCTCGCCTCTATAACTAAAATTATATCAACTTCGCGTTTGAGGTTACATGTGTTTTTCGTAGTAGTGTTTTTAATAATATATATCAGCTATTATTGTTCATATACAAAATTATTTTGAAAAATAATTTTTCATTAATTAACAAAATGTATTTAACCATGCATACATATTTGTAGTTGATTTAATTATTATAAATTAAATCTAAAGAAATAAAATACATTCATTCATCAATAACTAAACAAATAAAAAAATATTATAATTAAATTTCTTTAGAATAATATATGCAAATATTTAAGAATTGTGACAAATAAAAACATAACAATATTTATAAAAATAATATTTTTTAATATAAACTATTTATTGCACAATCCTTCTAGGATGTTCGAAAAAACACTTTAATATGTCATCACAAATCATCACATCAATGAAGAAAAATAATTCTTTAAGCATTCCTCCTTCGATATTTTAACATTATTCTGGCAATCCTTTTTGAATGCATGTTATTCACACAATGCAATTCTTTAGGTATGCTTGAAAATGTGAATTGATATTTTTTCATAAAAATTGATCGACGATTCTTTGAGCAATTCCTCACGAAAGCTTTAGCATTAAATTTTAAGTTCATTGTGAACTATATATCACAAATAATTTCATAAATAAAGGTTAACATATCAAGATTTTCAGAATTCGACTGGAATGCTTAAATATAAGCGTGTTTATTCACTTTTCTCATTGTCTCGAAACAAATCTTTACCTTACATTTAATGAGTATTAACATTCAACACCATGTCATTAGTGATTCGAGTGAAACCTAAAATATTTATAATAAAAGTATTTTGAATATTAAAATTTGATAATCAAAACATTTGACATGAAAACTTTGAAACTTAAAAAAATATTATTTTTCTCAAGGAGAATTCTTCTAAGATGAGTTTCAAGAGCAGAAAATTATTTGGGTTAAAGATTTGTGTTATTAAATTATCATATAGTTGATATTTATTTATCTATCTAAGCCTTTTTACTTATTCACATTAGGTATTTGTTATTCTCCATGATATCCACGGATTGTTCTTAACCGATAGATAGCGATGAGGATGGAGAACAAATGTAATATCCTTTGTAATTAATCTAATTTGTAAATAAGTTAATTTATTAATATTCAGTCTAAAGAATTAATGTAATGAAAAATTAAAATGTATGGTGGAATTTGAAAATATAAAAAATCTAATGTTAAGGATCAAACCAATAACCATTACAATTAACTCTTTAGTTATTCAAATACTAAGGGGTAAATTTGGAGATTTTGATGACACCCTTCGTTTCATAGCCTCTGTAATTGAAATTAGATCAACTCCGCGTTTGAGGTTACATATTTTTCGTAGTAGTGTTTTTAATCATGTATATATTAGCTATTATTGTTCATATACAAAATTATTTTGAAAAATAATTTTTTCATTAATCAACAAAATATATTTAGCCATGCATACATATTTTTACTTGATTTAATTATTATAAAATCAATTTAAAGAATTAAAATACATTTATTCATCAATAACTAAACAAATCAAAAAATGTTATAATTAAATTTCTTCAGAATAATATAAGCAAATAAATAGGGATTATGAAAAATAAAAATATAACAGTATGTATAGAAATAATACAATTCAATATAAACTACTCAGTGCTTAATCCTTCTAGGATACTCAGAAAAAAATTTAACATGTTATCAGAAATCATCATATCAATGAAGAAAAATAATTCTTTAAGCATTCCTCTTTCGATATTTTAACATTATGTGGAAATCCCTCTTGAATGCATGTTATTCACGCTGTGCAATTCTTTAGGTATGCAGGAAAATCTGAATTGATATTATTTCATAAAAATTGATCGACGATTCTTTGAGCAATTCTTCAAAAAAATTTAAGTTCATTGTGAACTATATATCACAAATAATTTTATAAATAAATATTAACATATCAAGATTTTCGAAATCCTACCGGAATACTTAAATATAAGCAAGTGTGTTTATTCACTTTTATCATCGTCTCGAAATAAATTTTTACCTTACATTTAATGAGTATTAACGCTCGACACCTTGCCATTAATGATCCGAGTGAAACCTAAAATCTTCATAATAAAAATATTTAAAATATTAAAATTTGATAATCAAACATTTGATATGAAAACTTTGAAACTTAAAAAAACATTAATTTTTCCTAGGAGAATTTCTCTAGGATGAATTTCAAGAGCAGAAAATTATTTTGGTTAAAAGTTTGTGTTGTTAAATTATCATATAGTTGAATATTTATTTATCTATCTAACCATTTTTACTTATTAATTTGCAACAAGATCAATGAAATGAAGATTCCAACATTTATTATTCTCCATGATATCCTCCAATTGCTCTTCACCGATAGCGATAAGGATGGAGAACAAATGTAATATCATTTGTAATTAATCTAGTTTGTAAGCAAGTTAATTTATATTAGTTCAGTGTAAAGAATTAATGTAATGAAAAATTAAAATGTATGGTGGAATTTTGAAATATAAAAAATCTATTGTTAAGGATCAAATCGATAATCATTACAATTAACCCTTCATATATTCAAAAATTAAGGGGTAGATTGAGAGCTTTTGATGACACCCTTCGTTTCGTCCCTTCAGATATTCAAAAATTAAGGGGTAAATTGGGAGCTTTTGATGACACCCTTCGTTTCGTCCCTTCAGATATTCAAAAATTAAGGGGTAAATTAGGAGCTTTTGATGACACCCTTCGTTTCGTCTCTGTAATTGAAATTAGATCAACTGCACGTTTGAGGTTACATGTGTTTATCGTAGTAGTATTTTTAATCATGTATTTATATAATATAATAAAATAATATGTTTTTATTAACTTTGATGTTTTTATGAAGATTTCACTTTAATATATTCTATTTTCTAAGAAGCATTTGAACGATGTCCATATGGATTAAAGCTAGACAATCATCACAACACTAGCACTCACATAAATTGAACTTTAAATTTAAATAATGTCCATAGGAGAAGAGAATGTCATTCACTCAATCTTTACTGTTAATTGAAAAGTTGAGAGAAGAAGGATAATTCAAATTCTAGTTATTTTGAGAAATAGTATATTAATTTATTGCGTATAGCTATATTGTTAAGGGACCACACAAAGAGCATTTAAAGGATGCTATACGCGTTTTCAAATGCAAAGCAGTAACACTTATTCTCCTTCCACTTCCGAGTACGCTTCATCTCTATCTTCGGTATTCGACTTCCCAAATATACAACCACTTCTCAACTCTAGCATTCCCTCCTCTATCACAAACAACAGAGAGTACCAGTGAGTTTGTTGTCATAAAGAGAAAGGTTTGTAGATTTCAATCTCGAAGCTCTTACGTACCTTTCTCTTTATTATAACAAACTTACCGGTTTTCATCCGCAAAAGCTTGGGTCTTAGATTGGAATGAAACTCATAGATATTTAGAAAATTCACTTTCTGGTGGTAGCTATTCCACCTAACATGTGCAAGAATAACTGAATTACTTATATGGCAATTATGAATAACAGTTTCACATGAAGTATACCAAGAGAACTATGCAAATTACACAGCTTTGATACATTTTAGATTATCAAAGAATTCACTTTCAGGTGTTATTTCTTTAGGTATATTTGCAAGTGTTTGATCTTGGAAGGAACCAATTGAAGGATCAATATCTCCTGATATTGGTAAATATAAATTTTGTTGAAAATGTAATTTTTTGTGTCAAAGCAGTGTAACTCAACAAAAATAAAGATTGCTCGAAATTAGCATAAGGTGTGTGTGTCGAGTTGTTTAGATTTCGAAGTGTCAAAGTAAGTTGTTTGACATAGAGTTTTGACTTGGATCAAAATTAATAATTTCGATCTTTTGTAATTTTAGACTTTCTTCTATTATAAATAGAGGGAGTAAACCTTATTTTATAGTAACTTCTATTCACAGATTTTTTTTGTAATTGAAAAGTGAATAAAGAAGTTTTCCACAATTTGTGGGTGAAGATTCCGCAATTCAAATCATTATCTTCTTCCTTTGATTTTGTTAAACACTTTCTTTCTTTCTCGTTTTTCTTTTAAATTGTTGCGCATAATCTTTCTTGAGATCAAGGTTGATTAGGAATTCTCAAAAGGTTTTGGGTTAATTCCAACATCTGGTATCTAGAGTTTCGGTTGTAATTCAAGGGAAGAAAATCACGATGGCGCTGAATCAACAAACGGACATTTTCCGGCGAACCTTCCAAATCTCTAGAACAATAATTAAGAGAGTTGGTGCAAGCAGATAAATGTGGTTTTCGATTATTAAGATCTTTGGAATCATGTGAAGGAAGGAGTAACACCGCTTGCAGAACACACGACAGATCAAGAAAAGGATGCATACAAAAATTGAAGAAGAAAGATTATAAAGCTCTCTTTATAATCCATCAATTTGTTGATCAAAATGACTTTGAAAATGTTAGTGATGTAGAATCAGTGAAAAAAGTATGAGAAATCTTGGAGAAATCGTTTGGAGGCGCAGAGAAGGTGAAAGATGTGAGGTTACAAACTCACAAAATGACGTATGAATTGCTTCAGATGGAAGAAAGTGAAAGCATAATTGATTTCTTTACTAGGGTTACTAAACTAGTGAATCAAATCAAGGTATGTGGAGAAGTGGTGATATCAAGATCAGTGGTTGCAAAGATCTTGAGGTCATTGACTCCAAAGTTCGACCACATGGTAGTAGCAATAAAAGTGTCTCGAAAGACTTGTCAGTACTGACGAAGGAAGAACTTCAAGGAACGTTTGAGTCTCATGAATAAATGATAGCTAAAAGAGCTGCAGGAATGTCGAAGAGTGATATGGCATTGTAGACGCAGTCAGAAAAAGAATAGAAAGGCAACCAAAGGAGGCTACAACAATTCGACTGGTCCAAATCAGCATGAAGGAAACTGGTTGAATTAGAGAAAACCCTATAACCAAAGCAACCAAAGAGGTGGTGTTGCAGGTAGAGAAATAGGTGGTGGTCGAAAGCCTGACAAAAGTCACATTCAGTGTTTCATTTGTCAGAATCATGGTAACTATTTTAGTGAGTTTTGAGAAAAGAAGAAGAATCAAGAAAATGATGTAAAGCTGGCGAAACATGAAGAAGAAGAGATGTTACTGATGGTCACAACAAGAGATGAAGAAAGATTATAGGATCAAAGGTATTTGGACTCAGAATGCTCTACACACATGACTGTAAGAAAATATTGGTTTGTCAACATGAAGCCCTCAATGAAGAATATGGTGAAATTTGCAAATGAAAATACTATAGCAGTTGAAGGTATTGGTGATGCTTTGATTATGAGGAAAGATGACAAAAGGTTAGTCATTTCTAATGTGTTGTATATACCAGACATGAAGAGCAATTTGCTTAGTATAAGGCAGTTGGTCGAAAAGAGCTACAAGGTGTCGATCAAACTTAAAGGCTCCTATGTCTCATGATAATCATTTAATTAAATTATTATTTTTATTGTTATGAAGAAAAATATTTATTTAAAAAAAAATAGTTTTGCGGGTGGGGGTAGGACGGGGGCGGGGAACCCGTTACCCATTGGGGGCGGGTCTCGGTGGTAGTTTTTTACCTCTGATTTGGTGCGAGTGCGGGGGAAGGTCTGTTTCAGAGAGGTGGGTATGGGTGTAGGGCTGCTTAAGTCCGCCCCTGACCCACCCTGTTGTCATGTCTACTGAGAATCAGATTGTAGATATCATGACGAAAGGAGTGCAAGTCGAAGTGTTCAAGAAACTAAAAGCCATGATGATATATATAGTTTAGACACAATGATTTTTTGGTGTGTTAAGAATGTAATTCTTTGTGTCTAAATATCTATGTGTCGAGTTGTATTAGTGTGTCAAAGTGTCGAAGCAGGTTGCTTCACACAAGATTTTGACTTATACCTATTTTAGTAATGTTAACTATTTTGGACTTTTATAGTTTTGAGTTTTGCCTTGGAGTGCAAGCTTACCTAAATCTATAAATAGGGAGCAATATTTATTTTGTAAACTAATAATTCATAACATTGTATTCACAGTTTGCAGTTGCAATTGAATAAGAGAATTTCTACCGTTTATGGGCAGAGAGAAACTCTGCATAATTTTATATATTCTTCTGCAACGTTAATTTTCTTTCTTTCTTTCTCAACTGTTTGTTGTTATTGCGTGATTGATAACAATCTTGAGATCAAGATTGAGTGTAATTATTCATAGGTTGTGGTTGAATTCTAATGAAAAAAAGATATATTGCTTTTGTTTATATCTTCCATCAAATTTGTGTTAGAATCAAATCTATTTTTAGAGTCGAAAAATATCTGAATTTTTTTTAAGAATGATAGACGAAGTTGTTTGTTAGACTTGGAAAAATCACTTAATCCATCAATTAGAACAAGTTCAAGAAACTCTGTCTTCTTTTTCTCAACTATTTCTCTCACAAAAACAATTCAATTTTCAATATCAAATTCAGAACTCACCATCCTGTTTACAAATCCATAATTCAATTTTCCTTCTTTGTTTTCCTTCTGCGCAATTACATAAAAAAACATACTATGTTAAAATAATATGAAGAGCTTAGTTGCAATTTCTTGCTCAAAGATTTGATCTCCATTTTAAAATCTAGATTTTTGATTTGTGCTTCAAAATTTTTGATTTATGCTTCAAAAGTTCTTTGATCTCTTGTTAGGGTTTGGATGCAATCTTTTGATACCTTATGTATTTCATCTAATATATGTTTGTGAACTAGATTGGATTCTCTATTGATTGATTATCTTTGATTTCTTATTTGTTGGTCTTGACAAAACCTTTTCACATTTTTGATCAAAGATTTTCATCTATCAATGAACAAACTTTTGACATGCTTTTGTAAGTTGATATTTATCGTATCTTCTATTGTATTGTGTTGATTAAGTAGCATGGGTAGCATGAGGAGGATAAATACCATATTATGTGGGTGTGTGATAATAGTGATGAAGAACGATGTTCACATACATTTGCCAGATTATATGAATACATGTAAAAAGGGTTAAGCGTATGTACATATTATGATCATTGTGTTTTATATGAAACAATTGTTTATCCGATATGGGTGTCATCTTTGCTTGCCTGTTTATCTTTGAATTGAACTGCTATAGACATGCACTCTTCAGATCTGGATCTAGGATGATTACATGTTTGGTCCTAAACTCTAGACGTAGGTTTAGGCTTAGCATTTGCGTGAGTATTAGTTCGTAATGCTCTGTGTTATGTTTTTGTTGGGTGAGACATCACCAATGAGACAACACGGTTGTTATCTCGATGTTGCGTTAGAGATGACCTCTGTCGTAGGTGATACGTGATGATATTAGACGAATGATTGTGTTGTGTTTAACTTGATCAGAAGAATGCATATGCTATCAATTGATGAGATCCAATCCCAACAAGGCTCCGTTTATATTTCAGTTTTTACTTTATATTTTTCGTCTTTATATTTCTTGTTTTTATCCATGGTTCCTTGAACCTTTTACACCAAAACTTTTGAACAATAAGCTTAGAAATGTAGAGATAGTTGAATGACGTTCGTATCGCACCGATCCCTGTGGAGACGACAAAATTGGGTGCTTAATATTTTTTCTTGCTGCTTTACCGCACCAACAAAATGGCACTATTGTCGGGGACTGTGTGTTGAGATATTGAAGTGCATTGCAATTGTTTTATATTTTTAAGCTTTGTATATTTGTTTATATTGTATATATTTGTTTCCATTTATGTTTTCTCTAGTGTACTCAGGAATGATGAAAACTCTTTCTAGAGTGGTTGCTATCTTTATAAAAATATTCAACGAAGATTCGACCGAGTTTGGATGACAATGATAATATGGAAAAAGTGAATGTTGTCAAGGTATATGGTTTCCTTTGTTTAGAATTTTAGAATGCTTAAGAACTTAAGTCTTTGTGCAAATGAAATTTTTTCTTTTGACAACTTGTTTGAATGATTGTTTCACTTAGGACCAAAAACCACAATTTGTGAGAAAGCTTCCATTGTTTACTAAATGTTGGACTTCTGATCAACTTTGTTGATTCGTGTGATTCATGTTTTATCTTGTTATCAATGTGAATTCGTGGAAGCATTAGAAATGATCAAGGAACTTGTTTCTATTGAGCCCAACCAGTTCCAAATGCAACTTACCTGTGAGTAGAGAGAATTTGTTAACCCTCTTTGAGCCTAAATAATGTGAATCTCATTCTGAATTTTGTGAGATTCTAAAATTTTTCTTGAACCCTTGAATTTGTTTTAATTGTCCTCTTTGCCATAAAAATCCAAGAGCATTCACTTGAGGGTTGAGTAAAAGTTAAGTTGGGGAGAATGAAAAAGAAATATGGTAGGTTGCTGCAACTTTTGAAAAATTCAAGCAAGCATTAAAAAAAATTGTTATGTGAATATGAATGTAAAAAAAAAAGAGAAAAAGAATGCTTGCTTGGAAAAGAAAAATAGTGAAATAATAAGTTGTGAAATAAGAGTGGGGAAGGTTTGCAATCGAAAAACAAATGGAATGAAGTTGAGGTGTGTAAATAATGTGTAATGTGAATGTCTCTTTTGCATTGGCAATTTCGTTTCAATGGCCTTAAAAATGTCCCTTGTTTGTAAACCTGACCAAGCTACAACCGAAAAAGACCTTAGTCATCTTCTTGCTTCCATATTTCCACTTTTGATTGTTAGATGTTGTATGAATTGAATTGATATTGACATTATTTGTTAGGTGAGTGAAATTGTCCCCGCGGTTGCAAACGCGTAATTTCTTCATTCTTTATTCTAAGAGAATAGATAGAGTGATTCATTCATGAAAAACATAATTATTGATTGATACATGGCTTAATATTTGCTTTAAGAATTTAGTTCTTGTGCATTGTTTGATTCTCAACATTTGAAACCATTGCTTGTTTTCATTCTTTGTGTTTGAGCCATTTTATCCATTCTTGGGTGAATCGTAATCTTGAGTAAATCCTCTTGTTTGATATGAGAGACATATTTTGCTTGAGGACAAGAAAAAATATAGTTGGGGAGAGTTGTTATATGTCAAACTTTTCTTATTTGAACTATCAAATATTGGCATCTTTCACTCTTTTGGTAGGTGAAAGTGATTAGAATCACTCATGTTTTAGATGATTTGATTCATTGTTGGAAAATGCCTTGGTTGCTTTGATTTGTGTGTTATTGTGTAGGAAATAGGCACAAAACAAGTGAATAGTAAGACACAAGAAATTGAGCAAAGAAACCAAGACAGCAGAAAAACATCATAAAACTCGTTGTGTGAAGCTCTTAGCGAATCTTGCCAGAAAACTTCACAAAGTTTGCTAGGCGAAGGATGCAGCGAAGCACTCGCTAGGAGAAGAAGCAACGACTAGCCAGCGAACACTCCCAGACATGAGACAGAGGAAAAATGACAATAAACTCGCTAGGCGAAGTTCACAGTGAAGGCTTCGCTAGGCGAAGGATTTTTCGCACAACGAATATTTGGAAATATCTCAGGGACGGTTCAACTGTTCAGAGGCACCTCAGGTGCCTAATTTTTTGTTTGCTAGGCGAAGGATCTGTTTGGTGAGCAAACATGACAGATCTTGAATGTACTATATAAGTATTTTTATTGCTTTTTAGTGGAAGATAATATTTTTCACAACAGAACTTATCTCTCTTCATTTCAAGTTTATTTTAGAGAGAGAAATACAAAACCCTAAGAGGGAGGAGGTAAGATCTTTGATCTCTTGTTGAGGTTTGGATGTAATCTTTTGATACCTTATGTATTTCATCTAATATATGTTTGTGGCCTAGTTTGGATTCTTTATTGATTGATTATCTTTGATTTCTTATTTGTGGGTCTTGACAAAACTTTTTCACATCTTTGATCGAAGATTTTCATCTATTAATGAACAAACTTTTGACATGGTTTTGTAAGTTGATATTTATCATATCTTCTATTGTATTGTGTTGATTAAGTAGCATAGGTAGCATGAGTAGGATCAATACGATATTGTGCGGGTGCGTGATAATATTGATTAAGAATAATGTTCACATACGTTTGGCAGATTAGATGAATACATGTAAAAAGGGTTAAGCGTATGTACGTATTCTGATCATTGTGTTTTATATGAAACAATCGTTTATCAGATATGGGTGTCTTCTTTGCTTGCCTGTTTATCTTTGATTTGAACTGCTATAGACATGTACTCTTCAGATCTGGATCTAGGATGATTACATGTTAGGTCCTAAACTCTAGACATAGGTTTAGGCTTAGCATTTGCGTGAGTATCAGTTTTTAATGTTCTGTGTTGTGTTTTTGTTGGGTGAGACATCACCAATGCGATAACACGGTTGTTCTCTCGACGTTGCGTTAGAGATGATCTCTGTCGTGGGTGATTCATGAAGATATTAGACGAATGATTGCGTTGTGTTTAACTTGATCAGAAGAATGCATATGCTATCAATTGATGAGATTCAATCCTAACAAGGCTCCATTTATATTTCAGTTTTTACTTTATATTTTCCGTCATTATGTTTCTTGTTTTTATCCATGGTTCCTTGAACCTTTTAAACCAAAACTTTTGAACAACAAGCTTAGAAATGTAGAGATAGTTGAATGGCGTTCGTATCACACCGATACCTGTGGAGACGACATAACTGGTTACTTAATATTTTTGCTTGCTGCTTTACCGCACCAACACACAATTGGGGTAATTTGATATGTTAGAATTCTAGAACATATTTTGATCATTTTTAGAACTAATATACTTCTTCTTTTTATCTTATTTCTTATTGCCATTTATAATCTCTACATTGGTCTTAGAATATTCAACAACTTCATATTTTTTATTCTCTTTCGATTTCTCTTTGATTCGAAAATGTTTTTGTATTTGATCTAGTGAAAATCCTCTATTAATTTATAAGAATTTGTAACTCGTGCACTTGTGCTAGTATGGGCTATGAATCCAACATTTTAAAATTGAAATACTTTAAAATTAGAAGGCCAAATCATCAATGCCTTTAACTAGGCGAAGGCCGGATCGCTACTAGATAGTGCTTGCTACAAGCCTCCATTAGTGCCTTTACCTACACCTCAGAGCAAGTGTTACTGGTGGAGACACCAAAGAACCACCACACTCATCCATGTGACACATTCACCCCTTTAACTTATTAATTAGTTGATAAATGTAACTTTATATAAAGAATTTAAGCGAGTTAAACTTATGTTAACCTATTTCTTATATAATTTATGTTGAACTATTTCTTATATATTGAATGCTCCGCTATTTCTTATTATTTTTGATAAGCAGAATCTATTAATAAGAGATTAAGGAAATTTCAGACCAAAAGAAACAATTATAAAAAGTCTAAAGGAAATTTAACCAATCATACAAGCTACACTGCTTGCTCTCCTTCCTACCTAAGATCAACCAATTCCAAGAGGAAAGTTTAATGTCGAAATCAATTTCGTCGACCTCAGTAACTACATTATTGAAGATAAAATCATTTCTAGTCCTCCAAATACTCCAGCAGGTAATGAACCAAATTGAATTTATTATGTTCGCTTGACACCGGCCACTAAGGCTTGAGTTCCACACCTTCGCGTGAGGATAACAACAAGTTTCAGATATTATCTTTATATCCGCCCATTCACAAATCTTGTTCCAAACCTGCGTGGATTTATAGCACGAGAAGAAGAGATGGGAGACGTCCTCGAAGCTACTAGAACAAAACACACAATCCAAGTCTTGCTCAGAATCAAACACCATTCTTTTCAACAAATTAGTTCTAGTTGGCAATCTATCAAGCGCCATTCTCCAGCTGAAAGTTTGAATTTTCACCAGGATAATCGTCTTCCAGAGAAACTCAAGATGGGAGGCAAATTCAGAACCAATATCTTGATCAAAGGAGGAGGAAGTTAAAGCTGAAATTAAAGAGCTAACCTTGAACGACAAAGAATCATGAAGCATCCACCGCCATTTATCGAACTCGTCGGGAATAACAGAAACATTTTCTAGCATATTACAACAATCAGACCAGTCTAGTTCAGGAGGAAAATTTGAGTTGATCAAAGATTCTCTAATTTTCCAGGTCCACTGCCCTTCCTCCCAAGATCCCATATCTCGAACGGTCACCGACTTCATAGAACAACTCTGAAACAGCCCCTAAAATCTCTCTTTAAACGGCAATTCACCATTCCAAACAGACTGCCAGAGCGCCACGTCGTGGCCTTCACCTACGGAGCAGACCGTAAAATTGCAGAAATTAGCATGAGAGTTGTAAGAAGCGTTGGTCATAATATCCTTCATCCACAGCGAGTCAGTTTTCAATATAACAACGTCGAAGTAAGTTTGCGCCTTGATACTGAGGTTGCCTTATCTGTTTGTGAGGGTCTTCCTCCAGACTTCATTTCCGTATCTGAGTTGTAAGAAGCCTTGGTTATATTATTATTATTGAAACATGATGAGTATGTGTTTAATTAATCTCTTCATTAATAATTTAACACTAATAATTTGTAAAACCATATGCAATTTGTTTATAAAATTGCACCTCCACTATGTTACTGCAAATTGCTTGCAGATCTATTTCTTCCATGACTGCATTAAAAAACCATTCTCATAATGGCAAAAAAACAAAGTTATTGATTAATTGTTTTGATGAACTCAAGATATTTCAGTTGTTCAATATATAACATATATTTATGGTGACAACAGCTTTTGAACAACCATTCTCATTGATGGTCTTGAAGATGGAATCTTTTTCGTGCACTTTGTTGCAATTTTCAACACATTAATAGCATCGTCTCTTAAATCCTCTGCAATGGTAGAATCCACCAATTCAAGTGCACTTTCTTTTCTCTTAATGTTACTGCATACCCAGCTTACAATATCCTTATTTTCTCCGAACTCCGGCTCCAAAGGCTTCTTCCCTGTCACTAACTCCATCAGTACTACGCCAAAACTGTACACATCACTCTTCTCCGTCACGTCACGAGTGTAGGCATACTCTGTCATAATAACAATCAACATAGCAAAAATGCGAAAAAAATTCCTCAATACTATCATATACTATTATAATTGACTAATGGCATCAAGAAAACAATTTATAGTTTATGTGTGAAAATGTTTTTATCTAAAAAAGAAGTGCCGGGGCTCTTGCTGCACCTAATGCTATATCATACCTAACCTCCCACCCCATCGGAGTCTCCTCCTCACAATTATGCAACCTTTCCCACAAACTCCTATTTGGTAAAAACTCATAGACAAGCAAACTACTGTCTTCGCTTGTGATGCTACAATATAGCTTTATCACATTCATATGCCTTATAGAACTCAAAGTAGCCACCTCAGCATGATACTGAGTTGAACTTGAAGTCATTATGTGTTTGACTGCAAAAACTTCACCACTTTGTAGCTCAACCTTGTAAACATTCCCTGATGCACCTTTTCCAATGATGTTCTCAGCCTTGATTCCATTAATAATTTCATTCGTATTAATGTTTAACGTATGGTATTTCATTAAATTCCAAGAATTATTCATAAGTACTTGCTTCTTAAACTTGTTCTTCTGTTTGTGTCTCATGAAGAGAAAATATGCTAATGAAACAATCAAAACCATTATTACACCGACAGTGGAAAAGAGCACGAGGTTTCGGAGTCTTTTCGATCCGTCAGATGAACATGGTCGAAAATTCTTTAATGTCTTGCTGCATAAGCCAGGATTTCCCATGAAACTATCTTTGTAAAGTGGAATAGCTAGTGAGTCTGGAATGGAACCAAAAAATTGGTTGTTTGATAAATCAAGATTGCATAGTTTAAGAGATGATAAACTCGATGGAATCTCACCAGACAACTTGTTTGAGGACAAATTCAACGAACTAACTGTATGCAAAGCACAAATATTAATTGGAATTTTTCCAGAAATGGAATTTTCAGCCAGGTTTACATCGGTAAGAGAAACACAACTACCAATAGAATCTGGAAGAACACCAGAAAGATTGTTGTTATTCAAAGTAAGAGTATTTAGATTCATCAATTTACCTATAGTTTCAGGCATGGGACCAGAAATTCGATTCGAACTTAAGTGAATCGAAATCAAAGAAGAAGCTTCTAAGATTTCCAAAGGTAACTCGCCTGAGAATTGATTATCAGATAAAAAGAGTTGAGCTAGAGATTTAGCTTTCCCAATATCAGAAGATATTGAACCTTCAAATTGGTTGCTTACAAGATCAAACATTTTCAAATTTGGTAGGCCCCATATACCTGAAGGAACAACACCTGAAGTGAATTCGTTGATAATCTAAAACGTACCAAAGTTGTGCAATTTGCATAGTTCTCTGGTATACTTCCCGTGAAACTGTTATTCAACAATATCATCTCAGTCATTATGTTGTTCATGCACATATCACGTGGAATAGGACCAGAAAGTGAGTTCTCTGAAACATCGATCATAGTCATTCCATTCCAAGAACCAAGTTTTTGTGGAATCTTTCCTGAGAATTTGTTATCATAAAGAAAGAGACCTGTAAGATTTTTGAAATCTCCAAGCTGTTGTGGAATCTCTCCTGTGAATTTGTTTTGAGAAAGATCTAGAGATTGAATATTCTTAAAGGACTTCAGCTCAGAAATATCACCTTCCAGGTGATTCTTAGAAGCATCAAAGTTAACAAGATTGGTAAGGTTGCCAAATCCAAATGGAAAATGTCCACTCAAATTGTTATGATGAATCCCAAGTTTCCTTAGATTCTTAAGCTTTCCAATATCATGTGGAATCTCATCAGATAAATTGTTGTAAGAAAGATCAAGATTCTGAAGTTGAGAGAGATTTCCAATGCCTATTGGGATTTTTCCAAAAATGGTTATAATGGATAGATAAAGCCAATACAAATGTTGAAGCTTTAGAATCTCCAAAGGAAAGGAGGCTGTTTCAAATGGATTATCACCAAGGCTTAAAAAAGTGAGTTTTGTTAGATTTTGCAATGATTTCCATGGAAATTTCCCTGAAATTCCACTTAAATTTAGATTCAAGTACTCTTAACTTATTCAAAGATGAAAACTCAGGAAATGGACCATTGAATGAATTTCCACCTAAATCCAAGTACTTTAGGTTTGTACAATTTTTCAAATCCTCGACAATATTTCCATGAAAAAAATTGGATTCGAGGGAGATTTTTTCAAGATATTGAAGACTACAAATGATATGAAAAG